>CM037834.1:9477181-9937181 GCA_021234535.1 Stichopus chloronotus
CAGCGAATGGTTGGGCAACTAGTTATTGCATTTTCTGTTGGGGTCAAATCACTCCTTTAAGATATGAAGATTACAGACTGTATTTTGTCACCCGCCTGGATATCATTGTAGACTATCAGTGGGGTATCTCTGTGGTCGTGCCAGCGGTTGACGGCGGGCAAAGTGCTATTAAGTTATTAGAGCGTCGTTATGGATGTAAGGTTGCATCGCTTCTGATGGATGAGGTATTTACAACTTATCACTTGCATATCTTCTTTGGATGTCACAAATAATCATCCCTGAAGTAAGGGCATATTTTTAGTCGGGCACATGATGCATTTAAAAGTCACCTTTGCATCTGACAGAGACTGCATTTTGATCTTACTGTGAAGCAATCTGAAATGGCAGAATCGTGATACCTCAATAATTGTAATTCACCATCTTTGCATTCTTCATTGTTGACTCACACATGACAGTTTTCACAATTCTGCCTTTTTTTTTTCCCTGAAGCTCAAATGCTTGACATAAACTGACTGTTTCCAAAAGTTAGCAACACTGCATGTTTAACACAATTAAAGTTAGGCAATCACTTTAATAATTGTACAAAACAAATACAAGCTGTAACTCCTTCCCTCAAACAAACAAAAAAACATGAAGTGAGTGAATATATGTAGTGAGTGTGCATAGGGATATCATTTCTGGCCCACTAGTTGATATAATTGGGGAAGCCAATGGGAACCATGACCCCATTCAAAGGTAGGCTGAAAAAGTGATTACTATACCTTGGTAAATGATTTTTTTGGAAAAACAAATTAACCTTAAAAATTGTATTCTTGTAGCACCAAATTGCATTTGAGGACATTCAGCTATAGAAAAATTTTCTGAAGGAGAGGGCCCCTGTCACACCCCCACCATCTCACTTTATCATCAGTTTGGTCCCTTCCAAAAAGGGACTTGGACCAACCAGTGTCCTGTCTGGACATGTCCATGAACAAGTCCGCAAATCGTAACACAAAGACAAAAGCTTCCCTTTCAGTATGACTTTACTGCAGTTAAACAAAACTGTAGTCACAATTTCCATGCCCACATTTTCTGGACAAAAAAGGTAAGACATTATGCTAGATATGGTCTGATAGTTCAGCAAAGGCCACTGATCATTGGTTAAATTCCTGAAATTTTAGGCACAAAATTGAATCCATTACAAGGGAGTTAGAAGAATTTGAATGCTGAAAAACAGGATCTTGTGATTTGTGAAACAGGAAATGTTTGGCTGCATTCATAAAACAAATAACTAACTAAACATGGTGAGATTACAACAGTTATCTTTTCCTACAATAATACTGATATGAGAACCTCAATAGAGTACAATGTAAAGATTTTTTAATTAATTTCCTCTTCCATTTCCCCTGCAAAAAAAAAAATGAAAAAATAAACAAGAAACAAGCCCAAAAAAAAAAAAGAAGACAAGAGACCATCCATTCAATAAGAACCTATTTCCAAACTCTAAATTCACTCTTCACTAATTCACAAAAAAAGGATGCGGTAAGTATATGGGACTGCAACTTGGAAGTTATAACAAAGTTATTACAAAGACAAAAATGAAACTTACAGAACACTAACAGAAAATTCTCCTGTTCGAGACTATACTTTGTCATATGAAAATCTAAAATTTGTCAAATCCTTGAAAAGTTTATAATCCATTTAACTCCTTTACTGATCCATGGATAATGTCTGATGATGTTGTACGTTGCACTGGTCCAGCCGATTGAGACTTGACACTACTGCAACAACATATGTACACTGTGATAAAACATGTGAATGTACAATCTTAACACCATTCAATAGAGAACTGGCGTGCTATACATTTGTACGTTGCAAACAAGGTCATGTGATCACAGCTTAACAACAACAATATCTGCCAAGGTCTTTTCCTTTATAAGTGTACGATCAGGAAACAAAGTCCTTATAATCTGCTAACAAGCATCCTGTCTGGTATACCAAAATATGAACTTGGGAGCTGGAGAACGGTATTTCTGTAATCATTTTTTTGACATAGCTGAAGCATAAGCACTACTATGATGGCTGAATGGATCAAGCATCATACTCAGCTGTTGTCAATATATTCAACGTAATTGCTTTTTTGTACCAATATGATTCTTCTGTCAAAACGGTGCAATCACATCAATTAAAGCAGAATATGCAGACATCTCCAAAAACTTTTGTTCTTAGAGATATTTATTACATTACATTGAATATTTTGATCTTATAATTGTTTATATTAGGTGGTCTCTTTGTGTGCCCTTCAACACTGGACTATAACAAAATGGCAGTATCAAAATGCTACTATTTATTAGCACAGATCCTGTAAGCCTATTGTTACTGCTCGCCCATTCTCCATGCGTATCATTTTCCTTAAATGATAAACAATTGTTACTGCTTGCGCTACCTCTTAATACAGGCATTAGTGGAGAACAAATAAATATCCTTTAATGTCCAAATAACAAGTAGGCCTAAATATCTTTGGCAGTCTATAATAGCCAGATAAGGAAGGAATTTCAAATGTGATGAGAAAATAGATCTATTTTATCATTTATGTTAATCTGGTTCTTAAAAGTTCTCTTCACAGATGGTGCCAACTTATCTAATTTCGAAATTTGTGTTGGCTTTCTCAATGTACAGCTTTGATTGCTGAAAATTATGCAAATAAATATTCACCAGTTTTAAGCTCTTCAAGGGAACTGTGTCTTCTGCAGTCACAAAAAATGAACTGATTTTATGCAGAATCTTCAGGTAGTTTAACCCTACAACACAATCCATGTCCTTATAATGCTAGGGATGACACCACATGATATGATGCAATTTAAGGTGGCAAATCAATAAAAACACACAGGCAACACTTTCTTTATCCACTCGGCAATTATTTTCATTGTCCGATTAATGGTGTGACTTTACGTAGAGTAAAGATTGGCCACAAGAAAAATATGGCTGTGATAAAGTCATAACAGTTGAAACTTTTTCAGGTCCATTTTATCAAGTTGCATAATATCGAATCACATTGAATCACATCTGGTATGAAAAGGTCTAAGTTCTGAAGAAATTTCAACATTTTTATCATGTTGTAGAGCATTGTATCATACTTAGGGTAAATTAAAGGCTGCAATGCATCACCCCAGACAGTTTCAATTCTCCCAACCACCTACCTCTAGTCCCTCCCTCAGCCTGTCTTACATTCCTTCACATGCGTAATCAAAACAATGGATCCCTGTGTACGCTGTGTAATACGAGCTGCTCTGCATCTTTCGAATTTGCTGGCAATCTAAGAGTACTATAACTTAGAACCAGTTGAGAATTTTCCTTTCAGGGAGGTAAAAATATAGCTTAGGGTGATGCAATACAGCCTTTAAGGTCCTTTAAAGCAAAATGCAGATTTGAGGTAGGGAATCTCACCTTCACTTCTTAATCCAGTCGAAAACATTTTCACCTTCCAATTTTGTTGGGTCTAAATGACAGTGATGTATAAAGCAGTAATGACAGTGACAATAATAAAGTGGATGATGGTTACAACAGCCCTACAAAAGCATTGCTTTTATTTTAAATTGATTGACATGTGTATGTATGTAACTTTCTTCACTTGTACATAGACATCACAAACTACTTATTGCTGTTGTCTTCTCTTCTCGTACACATACTTATTAAAGCAGGATGTGCTGTTTGAATGTGAAAAGTAGCCTTCGTCATTAATCTTCTCTCAGTCTCTTTCATTTGATACCAGGCTGGAAAACAGCACCTATGCCTCTTTCAGGAGAAATCTCATACATTCGAGTATTAATTACGGTAGAAAGTAGAGTGACTTAGTTTTTTACGGCTAAAAAATTAGCGAAACTGGGCCCTGTGATGGATGCACGGCACTGAAAATAAATACAACGGGACTACTATGCAAACAACTTTCTTGAGAAAAGTAGGCTATTTTAGACAACAGACCTTGGTATGGTAGTTTCTATAGATTTTTTACAACTGTTAAAAGCATAGCCAGTACTTTGGTGTGCTTTTGAAAACTCAGGAGTAACAGCACACCCTGCTTTAATTGTTGATGTCTGTGAGTCCATTTGAGAAAAAGTGAAATAAATTTGCACCTAATGCAGATAATATCTGCTATACACATGCAACAGCCATGTCACTGTACCTATACCACACATATCAGACAGTACAACTGACTGTACGTGTGGGCAACTAAGAACTTGTTAATGTCAATGACAAAACGATCACAGAAATACTCACCCTGAAAAACAATGTTCCTGTCTCTGACACTTAATGTTGCCTTGATCTGGGGTTACAGGTAATGGGTTTTCAATACTGCTGTTAAACTATTTATGAATCTTGATATGTTAATTAACTATTCCTGTGACTTGAATCAAATTGTCCATGAAGTATTCTCATGTTGACACTTAGGCTACTGATCCAAATTATCAATGCATATTTTTTTCTTGTCTAAAAATTATCACATACCAGTAGAAAAAAAAGTCTGTCACCGTGGAACAAGCTTTACGATCTCCATGCTGCGAGAACTACTGTAAAAAGGCAGATGATAGTTCTAGTGCTGTGTCATATTTCAGTTGTAAGTTACCAGTACTGAAATTAAGAGAGGATCAAAATTATGCTCCGACTTATGTAAAGAGTTCCAATCAAAGTTTAGTGGAAAAGCCTTGAGAAAAACAGACGAAATACCTTCTCCGTAAAATTGAAGAATGCAAAAGTTGATTCTTTGAGTCAGGATGCTTCAGGGTGTGTTAACAATAATCACTAAAGAAGAAACCCTGTTTTCAACCGTTTGACTAATTCCTGATTCAAGGCTTTACATCTAACAAATGAGCAAAGATCTTAGAAAATCCTCAGTAGGTATTGACAGTAAACATTGTCCTTATTCCAAGGTTGTGAGTAACTAGAAAGCCGGCAGTACTCAGAGCAGAGTAAAACAAGTACTAATTGCCCAAGTCATGGATCTTCGTGTCAGCCTTTGAACACTAGCTGAGTTAATGCAAGTTATTACAGCAGTTGCAAGATAAGGCAGAATGCACACACACACAGAGAGATAGAACACACACAAAGATGGTCAATGATGCTACGCTCCTAGTTCTGAAGTGCAAGCTCTTGAGGGATGCCTGGAAAGCTCCGTCTTATCAGGGAATTAGGGGAGATGACAGCTTCTCCCTTCTGTCCTGATGACAAAGTCATACCGAACCTAGGGCTGGATTACTTTATCCAGATGCTAAACCGGTTTGTAACTTTCATAACAGACTCGCTACATTTCCCAGATTTCGATGTCATATCATCGTCCATTGGCTTTTGACACATTAAGGGCAGTGGTGTCACTGTGCTGGTTATTTCATTCTCGAATAAATGTAACAGCATACATCACACGTGTACTGTTTCTAAGCTAGCGAATGTCAGAGTTCAAGGTTTGCCTGACTTTGTAAAGTTTTGATTATGTACAGAACTGAGCAGTTGCTGTTTCTGCTTCGCATGGGTTTTGTGTTCTGTTATTTCAAATTTGTGGGTACATCTCACTAACTTTGAAGAGTTTCAACAAATTTGATGGCTTGCACTGTTTCTTTCCATTTGGTTTTACATATGTCATTAGTATCAGTAGTATCTTAGTATCAGTAAAAATTATCGAGGCCGATACTATCCTGTTATCATTATGCTATTTCTTCATATCAATTCCTTCAGACTCTAGTGCATATAGCACTGCAAAATTTAAGAAATTCTTCTCTTATCTTGAAAATCTGTGACTTCTCCTGACCAAACGTAAACCTTGCGAGTCTGTGCGGAGTTTGTCTCTGGCTACTCAAGTTACTTGTAGGGGTGTACATAATTGGATAATAATTCTACAGATGGGGTATTGCATTGTAGTGTAAAATTCCCTACCATGCTGTATACTTGCAAAACACCAATAATTAGTTTCAGATACAGAAACATGAATGACTGATAAAATGTTGCTGATCGATTACTCTTTGTTTGCCAGTATGGAACTTTGCAACTTTTGTACGTGCAATACGGCCTACTGTGTGTGATGTACATTCCCTGTGTGTTGCATACAGTCGATGAATTGATCGTGTAGATGGAACGAAGGCCCCCATTTGACACGCCCAAGTGCATCCAAGAGAGGGAACCAATGGTAACACAGTGTACATAAAAGAGAATGTACGATCTTTCAAGGGCAGTGAGAGAAGAAATTCATAACATGGAGTGTAAGATGGGGAATGGTAAGACTTTCATTGAAGGGTGTACATACTAACCAAACAGGAAATTCTAACAGCAAGTAAAATTTTGAAGATTGAGGAGGTAATTCTCTTTAACCTCCATAAGTCTGATCAGAAACCCCAAATTCAGGAATTATGTTAATTGCTACCTTTACAAAAAGAACTACAGTCATACTACAGTCAGTGGCATACTACAATCAGTAGCATACGACAGTCAGTGGCATACGACAGTCAGTGGCATACTACAGTCAGTGGCATACTACAGTCAGTGGCATACTACAGTCAGTGGCATACTACAGTCAGTGACATACTACAGTCAGTGGCATACTACAGTCAGTGGCATACTACAGTCAGTGGCATACTACAGTCAGTGGCATACATGAGTTGCAGTAGCATGTCTGGCCGCACATTTGTTGCATATGGTCCTCCTTGCCTTTGAATTTATCAAATCTACTTCCACTGTGCAGCAGACAACTTAACGTGACCTTGACTTTCAAACGTCTTATGGGAGTGGCAAGTTTTCGATCTCATCAAATTCAAAATACCCTCATGAGGCTGCCCTAACATTATGTGATTGCTACAAAACCATGGAAATGCTGTGCAGGCCCTATTAGTCTAGATACTTTAGGCCCCTACGGCCACCATTGTAAATGTGACTAATCAAGCATTGCTATCCTGTTTTTTGTTTACTTCATACATCACGAACACACGTACATGCAAAGTAGGTAATTACATCAGCCATGTATACAAAACTGCAAATTGGTCAATAAGGCCTACAAATCCTTGCGCACACCAGCACATTGCTTAACTCTTGGCCACTATGAGAGACAATTAGGTACCACAAAAAGAGGATCCTGTATTACTTTTTGCAATGCATGTCTAGTTATAACTATGACAAAAGACAGAAGATTAAAATAGAATAATTGACAAAACTCACCTCATATCCTGGGACACTAAATCTCGACCTTCCATATGATATTTTATGCAACTCTAATATCCAACCAATTAAAGTCTGTCCCATACATGCACTGTGTAGATGCAGTCTGTAATGTTCTCTGCTATATGTATGCTATATACTGACAAATATTTACACATATTGTTGTAAATGCACACATGTGGACTCCATTAATTATAGCCTCCAGATTAGTAACTTACTAAGTTCTAAAATCCATATAGAATTGCGTTTCTCAATATTGCTCATCACAAACGTTCTTTGATTGAGTAACCTCTCCAAGGGCTACAAGCATGCACTTGCATCGAGGATTGTAATAATCTTCTCAAAACCTGACAAAAAGTGGAGTTGCTTTTGAGTTGCAAACCACGTCGACGGGGTAATGAACCTGCCACGATAGTACAAACTGGAAATTTACATCCGTAAGAAGAATCATTGGTGCCATATAAAAGTGCATTAAATTCCATTGTGTTATCCAGCCAAGCGGAATTTACAATCATTGTTGTAATGCAGTCATTCAGATTTCCACACAAAACATTGGCACGTATCATAAGACTACAGCGGGAAAATTGACTCAGTATCATACAATGAGATGAACCAACAATGACGCTAAAAATGGGTCACAGAAGGTGAGGTAGAGAAGAAACCATTTGTTTATAACCCCTTGTACTGCACAATTTACCACATATAGTTCAAATATTACTGCAACGAGATCTAGCTAACTTGCCAGCTTGCCACATCATAATCGAGTCAAGCAAAATTGTGTTGACATATGAAAAAGTACACAACACTATTCAGAGAATTTAATAATTAGCACTTTTTCACTGTTCTGTGGACATTTCCTTCCCAAATCAGTTAACAGTTTCTTTCTGGAATTTTGTACAGAATTAAGATCTCAATTACCTTACCAAATTATCCACCCAGTCTTCTTTGTAATTCCATACACAGACGGAAGATTGTAAGAACTTTGGATGGTGCTCATGTGGGCAGAGCCAACTTGTAATGCATGGGTTATAACTCAGCTATATGGTAGCTTGGCCACATATATGGCAGCAGGCACTCTCCAGGCGGGCACAACTCCAACAATAACACCTCCCCCCATTGGTTAGCCTGGCTACAGGCCTGTCTGACAGGGGTGGGGGGAGAGGCTCAAGTGGTGTTAAAGGCTGTATTGCATCACCCTAAGCCATATTTTTACCTCCCTGAAAGGAAAATTCTCAACTGGTTCTAAGTTACAGTACTCTTAGATTGCCAGCAAATTCGAAAGATGCATAGCAGCTCGTATAACACAGCGTACACAGGGATCCATTGTTTTGATTACATATGTGGAGGAATGTAAGACAGGCTGAGGGAGGGACTAGAGGTAGGTGGTTGGGAGAATTGAAACTGTCTGGGGTGATGCATTACAGCCTTTAATCATCACCATCATGTAAGTAATGATGACTTTATCATCTCCTTTATTTTTAAGACTTCTAATGGATGCCACCCATGACCAACATCTGGTGTTCTTTGCTCATGCTGTACAGTGGCTGTCTCTAAAAGCCTTTACTGTAGGAATAAATGCCCCCCCCCATAGTATCCCCAACCATGCCACCACCACTGTAACTGAGGGATCTCCTCTGGGTCCATCATTTTACGTTCATTGTGGCTAATACTTCCAGAGGTCAAACCTCAATTCTTGAACATCGACACATCAGGAAGGAAGTACAGGTTTTGCTGCACTTGCAAAGAATTCTATTTTCCCGACAATGCAGTTTCTAATCTGTATTTCACTTTTCAAATGAACGAATCGAGTACTACGTACGGCTTGAAATGACAAGCTGGAGAGGATCTTTACGGCCGAGACTTTTGTTTTGTTAAGATTTCATTTGCTTCCTTCTTTCCTAGTCTGAATTTTCAGTCATGCATGTGTCTAATGAAAAAATTTGTTTTCTTTTCCAGAAATCCTCCATAAAGTTATGTATTTATTGTGGTTAGCCTAATGATTTGAAGAAGTTAAGTATGGTGCATGCAAAACCTTTATTATTTTAGGATAAATCAATAGCCAAATGTAGTTCCCATACATACAAGTTGTCATATTGCTTCATCTGTAGAATGGACCATGTTGCAGCTTCATGATAATGTAGTTTACCTGTGATGGTCATTTTGTAATTGCCATAAATTTTTACTGTACTGTTTGTAAACATCTTCAGAGAGTATTATGTCCTTCAGTTAGAGTACAACATCTCTGATGGAGTCAGCTAGCTCATGAACCCCTGACTCCAAATGAAATTGAAAATTGAACTCCCTCTACTTCAAACTGAGTGACCAGCTTGCTGGTCGGAGTCTCCGACTCCAACCACGTGGAATACTTACCTCAGTAACCACTGACTCCAAATCACCACTGAATAACCAGATCATTAACCGCCGACTTCAAACAAAATTGAATACGCAATCACTAACTCCTGATTCCAAACTAAGTAACCTGCTGATTAACTCTGAATCCAAACGAAGTAGACGACCAAGTTCACTGACCCCTCATTCCAAGGAATTTCCTCAATGAAACCTGCTGTCTTTTGTTGAGAAAGTAATTCACTTTTACATCAACAGTTGGGAAGTAATATTATTTGGTTGTTTAATTCCTGATTTGCATGTGAACTTTTTTCTTAGAAAGAACGAAAACAGTCAAAGCTGTTTGGCGTAACCTTTGAGAAAATAATATCTCGGAAATTTTGCCAGCTATCTGCATCAGTGGTACCAATAAACATTTATATTAAGTAAACATCATGTTTGACATAACATTTGTGACAGAGAACAACCACTGGTCCAACTAGTTTAAGAAACATGCTCTGTCCCAATCAATGCACTCAGACAAAGGTAACCATTGAGCACCTACAATATTTACAGCCTGTAGAATAACATTATGGTTGACAGCACACAACTCTGGCTGGGAAATACACGAGTCATCACGACCGATAACCGATCAGAGCACGACGAACGCTCACGCCAGCTACGTAAAACGTGGCTCTGGACTGTGGTAACTCTTTCACGATAAGCTAGAAGGTTAGGGAGAAGAAGAGCAAGCAGGTCTGAAGGGCAATTAATTTGTAGACCAGATGAGTCACAACACCCTGTGTAATGATATAACTCACTCCAATGATGCGGTGGATCTTTTGAACGATTTCGAATGCAAGCTTAATTTTAATTTAGTGGCTCTGGTTTCATGCATGATTGGTTTATAGTTGGCTATTTAAAGGTTCTAGAGAAAGCGTTCTCAACTGAAAAGCTTTATCCTCTCTGCTTTGACCAATTGCCAGTGACTTTCAATACAATGACCAGCCATGATGTTGCATGCCACGATTTTTATTAGATGTAGTTGCTCTTTGTTCACAAAATTATGATTGCATGGACTTTTCGCATGGAGCTGAATTTTTGCTATAAAAATGATTGGTTGATACTCTTTACAGTCGTTGAGTATATTTGTCAGGATAAAGGTACTGCGTAACACAAATTTCATGCATTATATTCTTTATGTGGTCCCCATTCCTTTTGTTGTCCATATTCCCAGGGGCCAGAGTAGCAAAGTGTCTGCCAGCTTCTGGTTAATGTAACTTTCAAAATGATACTTAGTAATTATGTCACTGCTAGTCGTTGTATTCTTATGGTAATTAAAACTTGTTTACTTTGGTCTGACTGTTTTGTATGAAATAAAAAAATATAAATAAAATGCAGCAACTGAATAAAGGCAATAAAGGCAAGACAAAATACACAAAAACAAGCAGGCAAAGAAAGACCATTTTTAGCTGTTAATAACAACATAAGTGTTCAATATTCAACTGGGCAGGCAAGTAGCCTAGTCTGTCCACAGTCTGTGTACCATAGTTCTAAGTTGAGATGTTCTCACATTACTTACCTGTACAGGTAGGTGTAAAGGTAGCTTTGATTCACATCATGAATCTAATTTTAGTTTAGACTTTCCTTCAGCAATGACATGACTTTATTAATTGTATTTTATTTCATTAATGAAATTGCATGACTTAAGTTGTAATAGATTTGTAACCTTGAGATTTGACCACCCAATTGGGGTAACAGCTAGCCTGAAATTTCCCTGCATGCGAATACAAAATTTTGCATTTACAACTTAAAGAAAGCCAGCTATGCATGAAGTGACCTTTACAAGTGGCTGTCTTTTCTATCATTACAAACCTTTCTTATTTCGAAAAATATGCTGCATATGCTTAATATGCTAGATTTTTCCAAGCGTCAGGAATCATGATCATCCTTTGCATGCAATGACTTCATTCTCAACTGTTCGTCCGACTTAGTAAATTTCGAACAGTCCGAGAACATTCTGAAGGGTATCCATTTTACAGGTGTGAAAATTTCAAGTAATTTTTTTCTTACACTACTGCTGTTCCATGAGTAAGAGACCACATTGCTAGACTACCCGATGACCTTCACAAGGTGATATGAGTTTGAGTGATATGAGTGATATGTGTTTCTGACACAACATGCCTAGCTGATTCCCTGTGAATTAAAGCAGCATATTGCATTGGAGAACATACTTCGTGCTATTCGCCATATTGAAGCAGTTTGCAGTATTTTGCTGACACAGACAATCAAAATATATATTCACTTTACTTTTTTCCCGCTAACATACATTAATCAATGAGCAATTGAGGTTGATTCTCAAAGCAAAGGCCACATTTTAAATCACATGCAATCACTATTTCAAATTCAATCAATCACTGATGTGATGTTTATTCATGAGCAACAGTAAAAATTCACAGACATCCTCCTTCGTATCTCGACAGCATACTATATACACACGTAGAAATACACTAAGTGTATAAACAAGCACAAATGGACCAACAAACAGTACAATACATAAGAACTTCAGAGGCTGGTACTATACTTTTTCAACAACCTGACGTCTTTAAACATTCATGACATGGGTGGAGTTTATCGCAACTTCGTAACAAGAATGCTGGCTATTCAGAAAGTTGTACTTTTCTCAACTGTTATTTCAGTGTGTCAAATATGAACTGGCCGAGGCTAGATCAGGTTACAATGTCTATAGATGTGGTATTTTACAGCCATTACCATTCGTAAACTATCAAAACAAGGAATAAAGAGTGGTGGGCTGTATATATTAGATGATGCAGAAGTGTGTAGTAGATGATGCAGAAGTGTCACAGCATGGGGGTCACTTAGCCTAAAATATGCATTCTTGAAACATGCCGCTATACATTCAACTTTTACCAATGGAGAGCAAGTTTAGTATAATTACTGGGAACATTCCAAGTGTGACAGCTGGGTTAAATTGTGACACCTATGTTTGCATGTGACACTTGTTGAAATGGATATTTGCTCAACAGAGTTTTGTCATTTGGAGACATTCTGAGACTATTCCATCAAAATTAAGTAAAATGTAATTCAAACAAAATATTTTGCTGTATGATCCTGAATTGTATGCTTACAACTTCAGTGTGACCAGTCCTTGGTTCCAATATTATTAAAAATCCTGGTATTTTCGTTTACAACAGATACACAACATTGCTTTTTAGAAATACGGAAAATGCGGTGTATAGAGTATGCCTCTATTTGGGACTCAGATCGAGAAATCAAAAACATTACTACAAATTTGTCAAAGGATGACGGACATATTGACACCTAATTTTCAACCAGAGACATGATAAAATCTAAGAAATTTCAGGGGCTTTGATCCCTAAGTTTCACTGGAGCTCTCCCCCCCCCCTCTCGATTACACTAGGTCCTAAGATGGACCCCTTGGACCTCCCTATGAAAAGTTTGTGCTACAAGCTCATTTTGCCCCCCCCAGGGAATTCTCTTGTCCTCCGTTTTGCCCTCCAATTCTAAACTCCTGGTGCTGCCACTGAGTACTGAAACTGTTATCAAATGTGTCCATGGATATCGATAAACCTTGGCTCAATAAATGAGTTTGAATGGTCATTCATTCAAATAAATAAACAAATGTCAACGTCACATCAGGGACATGAGCTCCAAGACTATACATAGCTCAGGCGACTGTTGTTGTTCGAATCGATTTTCTCTCTCCCAAGTTTTGTTTTTTAGAACATTCAGAGGGAAGACTGGAGGCAGGAAAAGGGGAAGATAAATTAGTTTAGACCTGCCATTTCTTATTGCTTGTTTGATGTATCTTTATCAATTCCATATCACAATCATTTTCTTTCTCATTCTAGATGACTGCTTATTTCTTTGATAATGCATGGGTGCAACAACCAATTTTTTTTTTTCTCCTGTTTAAGTAAGGGGGAGAGGGACTCAACTGACAGCTATAAGCTACAAGATCTGAGATACCAGAGGATGGTACTATTCTATGCAAATTTTTTTTTGTAAAACATGCACATTCTACCCACATGAAGGTGCAATAATTTAACATTAAAAAACTAAAAATTAAAACTTAACACCTACTTCAGAAGATCCCACATCCCTTCCCATCACCTTCTACTAAGCATAATGTTGCTGTGCTCTATTTGAGTTTTAAGTCTATTAATGGTTTCATGTTCTACTAGCAACTCTGGAAGTTTGTTTTCTCCTGATAGGCCTAAACTTTAAGCATCTGATATTGAGCTTCAATACAACATGGTGATAATTTTGACCCTCAAAAGTGTTTTTCTCAATTACGTTTGCTCACTTGATCTGTTCACATTTTATTACAACTAGCTATCTCTCAGACTCTACCAGCATCAGTCAATTGGCAGACCGTTTCAGTTCGGTGGCTCAACTGTGAGACAAATTGTGGGTTGTAATGAATTTTCTAATTAACTAGGTTCACATCGCACAAGTTCAATAAACTGGAGAATCCTGATGTAGTCAAATCAATGGAGTTATTAACAGATAGATAGCTGAGCCATTGTGAACCATAAAATGGCTTATATAGCTGCTGCCTATACTTAAACATAAGCTACGCAGGAAAGAGATTAAAGAGAGACTTCATAAAGCTGCATGCCATGAGTGGGAGCAAGGATGGATGCATAGGAATTGCAATGGGAGAGAGAGGTAGGAGAGAATTAAAGAAGCCCAATGGATGCAAAAAATATTACTCTGCTACCTCTACACATGTGTATAAATGATGCCCTAAGTTCCAGTTAAACGTCATTCTGGAGAATAGGCCAAGATGGCTTTCAACCTTTTTTCATTTTGAAGGTAACATTCTTAATTTCACAGACCTGTATGAATTTTCGAGAGCCGTGGCATCAGCTTTAACTCCACTAACATCTCCAGTACAATTTGCTCACCAAAATAATTCCAACTCTTCCATGCAGCCCCCACTGCTCAGTCAAATTGTTCAATTGATTTGTGGAGTTGGTGATGACCTACATCACTAAATGACGTTAAGTATACAGTATCCTTCGAAGTAAAAGAGAATTTTGTACATGGTATATCTTTACTCTGGTGCCCCCGCCCCCTCATCATACCCTTTTGATATTAACACCACCATCTCATGTACTGTGCACATGATACCAAAACAAGAAGGTCACATGTTGAAAACACTGCACTGAGTAAAATTTGTGACTGCTATTTTACATTACACTTTGCCTGTAAATTCAAGCTTCTATACTGAGTCTGCAATGGAATATCATTAAAAATCTCATGAACCCAACAGCGCTCATCTACTAAGAAATCTACGCAGTTCCTTGACACAACACTGCATACTAGCTATACTGCACAGTATTAACTTCAATCATAACTTTTCTGTAAACACATCTCACATGAGGCTCATTTTCATAAATTTGTGATGCAAAATACTTTGACTTGGTAGATATACAAAGTAGATAACTTTTTTTTTCCTCGTTAAGATCATTTAAGTTCCCTGCTTATGATAAGTAGGATTTATTTTCCAGAAAAACATTCATTTTATTTTTCTTTTAATGGGGAGAAGTACTGCAGAACAAATCAAATTCATCATGTGTGCCTGCATGGACTTACCATGTACGACTACACACGACAGCCACCAATACAGAAAACATTTCACAGTTATATTTATTAATTTCTCAATGGAATCTTTGTAAGTTATCTATTTTTGGATCACTTTGAGGGATACTGCTCCCATGCTAAGCATAATTGTCAATATCCTACCTACCCTTGTACAAAGTGTACCTAAAGTCCAGAATTAAGAGAAAAATTATTTCAGAGGTTGGAAAATAAATCCTAACCACACACCTCCCATCCTCATATCTTGTCCCATTACTGAGATGTAAAATGGTGAAAGATTTCCACCTATTTTCAATAATCAATTTTGAAATAATTTGTGATGAGGACTTCTTGTCCAACTCTCATCACTTGCTTTTGCTTCCTTTAGAAAACTGAAATGTTTGTATCAACTAGAAAAGTTTACTGTTTTTTTTTTTTTTTTGGATAGCATGTTGCATGGAGTGGGCTTGTAAGTCACCCAATAAGAGCTAAGGCAGAGATCACACTTTGTAAAAAGGTCCAATGGCTTTTGGAAAAAACAAAGAAAAATGAAGAAAGGAATTTGAGTAGCAAAAGAATGACATAGCAAACTATTGTGCAACCTATTATTTAAAATTGAGTGGTTGAACTGCAACTTTTTATTTCTCAGAGCTGTGAAGATGGAAGTAAGAGCATTTGAATTCATTTTTAAGCTTTGAGACAAATATTTTTTTTTTAATGTTTGACTTGAAGTACACTTTAAGCTCAGCTAAGGTGAAACAAAGTAACAACTACCTAGCTTATGTCACCCTGCTGGTCAAAGTCTCGGTGTACACCTAACCTCAGGCTACATTGCTTGAATATTTTATTCCATCCCAAGGGAACCATCTTCATTCCTGCTGTAATAAACAGCTGCTTAATTTGTAGGATCATCTGTGGAACTTGTTTAAAATATTTCAAACACCCACAAATGAAGTTTGGTGACCCTCCAGATATTGAACTCTGACCGACAAACTTTGCAAAGACTTGTGAAGTTGAAACTTTGTGCTTTGTGTAAACTTTGGGAAGTCTATGAAAATTTAACCATTTTAGCACACATGATACATTTTCCAAAAGAGGTGGTAAATTTCTGCAAAACAGTTTGAAACAAATGGTAAATTCAGTTGGGATTGGGGAGAAGTTAACTGACACACCAGTCACTTAATTGACCCAATCCTACAACTTTGGCAAACTGGTCAAAGGACAAAACTATAACCTGTATAACCAGGATAAGGAGTAAAGATTGTAGATTGCTCTTAGCTTGAAAGACCTGCAAATTCTTTCTAAAATGATATAAAAACATATCTGTCCAAATGTTATGAATGTCCAAACGAAGAAAACCATTTTGAAAAAGTGAAGGGTGTAAGAGTAAGCAAAGAAGGGGTGTGGTGCTGGGATGAGGAAGCTCAATAAAAGGGAAAAAAAAACATATAGTCTACGATTGTTTGATGACATTAGCAGCCACGGTTGCTTTTTAAACTCCTTGTTTATCAATGTCCAATAAAAATATCAAATAAACTTGAATCAGAGTACATAAACTAGCAGCACTGGTATGTTAATGTTCAATATTCAACTTCACTTTTAATTCAGTTCTTTCAAAGTTGTTTCTGCTTTGTAATTACATGTCAGTGTGACTTTTGTTTTCTAAGCTAATATGCTATGTTTCATCTTAATTAGGTAAATTCTTGTTTCATTTTGTCAACCAACTTAAATTGACAATAAAAAAGAACAGGCTTTGACACTGTCCAACTAGTATAGTTACATTACAAATCCTTCATATTTACATGTTTTCAGGCTGATTAGTTTTACCTGCACTACAAAGTCATCACCAGTCATCTCCCCACCCCGCCCCACCCCACACCACCCCACAGCTACCAACCAATCTCACTTGCAAAATTTATTGTGAGACAGAGAAGATTGGACCTTGATCTATGTAAAGCTACATTTCAATATAAGCAGCTACTGTCAACAAATGGCATGTAAAAGTTGACATTTCAAACTTTATATCCAGAGATGATGGACTTAATGTAGAGTGTAACTCAAACTTGATCAAATCGCTCTCCCTCAGAAAAGGTCGAATGAACACCAAAAAAACATAAAACAGAAAACAACAACAAAAAGTTGGCACACATAATCATGAAAAAATTAGGCAATTACTTGTCAAAAATTGTGATTGTTACCAAGGCAACCCATAACAAGTTTGTCATGCGAAGCAATGAAAAGGTGTTGCAATCACATTCCTTATTGCGATTGACGTAGAAGAGAAAAGTTCAAGCATGTACTTCACACATTTTACCAATCCAGAGTGGAAGACATCTTGAAAATCATGCTAACAACAGAGTTTCAGGACCAAGTTGTATTAATATATGACCTCCAGCTCTCGACTCACAGATCATCAACTAATTCAGAAGAGTCATATCTCACCACAGGGCAAAGGGACACCAACTTCACGAAAGTTAAGACCTCAACCCTGGAGACAGACTAAACTGAATTCTAAAGTTTTTGTCCCTAAAGTAGTGAAAGATCTGACCCACAGAAAAAGTCTAGATCAGAATTGAAAACCCTACAAACAAAAGAAGACTGTGGGACCTTTATCAAAAGATGGACCAACTTCATAAAATCGGTAGGACTGCCTTGAGCCATGAAAAAAAATGTAAGAATTCAAGAGATTATAGCAGACACAAAATTTAAAAAGTTCAGACCTGAACCAATAAAAAGACTGAAAGACAAAGATGGAACAAAAAGACTGAAAAGCTGGACCACTGAAAAAATTCAGGTACAAACTATTTCATGTCTCTTGATTCCTCAGGTGTGTAAAGTTTTGCTATCTAAGGAATTCTTTGTAGGTTTTTTTTTCTGAGGTCTGATGAACAGTATTATGGTAGTTGAAAATGTCAAGTCACATTTTATGGCATTCACCAGTATCATATCCTATACAGGGTTCTTCACGTGCAGCTCATATACCTCAATCAATTGGTTTACTCATGTATGTTTACAGGAGATTCGATTCCCTTCACAATTTCAATGATTTTAATCACTAAATTGTTTCATCTACTTATCAACATAGATGTTTAACACAAAATACAATGGACCCTAAGCTTTCACGATAAACCGGTTATATAACCAAAACTGGTTACAGAATAAAAGATTCCCCTTACAGTTTTGACGATTTGATTCACTAAGTTGTTTCACGTAGATATCAAAATAGATTGTAATAGAGAATACAAAGGATCCTTAGCTTTCACGATAATCCAGTTATATAACCAAACGCGGCTACACAATCGGTTATAACCAAATTACATTCAGTTTGATTATTGCATTGAAGAAAAACTGAAATATCCAAAAGAATTGGTAATATCAATTAAAACAAAGATAATCATTTAATATCAAAAATAATTGTCAAATATTGGAAGTTGCAAGGTTTATTTGCAGAAATATTGGTTATAATCAAAGAGAAATAAAGTTTTTGTGGTAAGAGAAGTCCCTATATAGTATTCTCGGGCCTACAAATATTCGGTCTATGTCAAATAACAGTATGTGTGTAAAGTGCATGAGAGACATACTGGATTTAATTGAAGTGCAATTATTAGGCATTCGATTGTACCAGTTGTCCTTTGTTTGAATACTGTGAAAGCTTATTTGATCTCCAAATCAAATCCTATCATTACCATCATCATCATCATTATCATCATCATCATCATCATCATCATTATCATCATCATGATCATGATCATGATCATCATCATCATGATCATGATCATGATCATCATCATCATCATCATCATCATCATCATCATCATCATCATCATCACAACGGGGCCAAGTGAGCAACATCAGAATTAAAGCTGTGACTAATAAAAACATTGCCCATACATGAAGGGAAATTCCCTGCGCATGGCTTCATTATTGCCACAATAATACTGATGGAGACTATGTAGACAAAAATTCCTTGAGCAGGCTAAAGTTAATCAACTTTTACCCATAAGTACTGAAAATATGTGCAGATTTATAAATCTATCGTGTTTTGTAGTTGATTGTACATGATGGAATACACCATGTAGCATTAACATCTTCACAGTGGCTAAGAATTATCTTCAAACATTTAGATCTAGACAGTTATAAAGAGAATTATCAGTATACTGCTGTTTGTCATACACATATTTTAATTTCAATCACGCTGTTATGAAACTATGAAATCTGACACATGGTGAATTAAAGCATATATCAGTTTTAATAGGTACTAAAACTATTGTATGTATGTAGTATGTTAGGCAAGGGATGAATGAAACTACAAAAGAAATTAATATCATCTTAAATTAATCACAACACCTGCATTTTGATTTCATTTGTGATATTTTATGAACTAATGCTTCACACAATTATCTCATCAAGCAGTTTTGTTTTTAATGCAACCAATTGTAAAAACAGTATATCAACTCAGCATCATATCAGATAGCCTACACGGCTGCTCCCAACTCTTCTGCATCTAACACATACGACATCCATTTACCAAGCAAACCAAAACCCTTGCGAAATGTCGAACAATAATCTTCTGCAGTTTAATCAAACACTGTTCATTATGCCACTGTTAAACAAACTTGTTATGCATTAGTTTGTCTTTCAACGAGATCTGGCAGAAAGGACTGCCTGCACTGGTTGTATATTAGAGGAACACTTCTATGAGATGAATGCTATGACGAAGACAATGTACATTTGAACTGTATCTCATATGTACATCATCTTCAGGAGAAAGCAGAGGGGGAAAACTTCAAACTAAAGGTCACAGAGTAATTTTGCTTCATCTTCAAGGCTCTGTGGTCGGAAGTCTAGTCTGGATTTGGGTAAATTTAGGGATTCTGTACTCAATCAGGTATTCCTTGGCAAGTTGCCCAGAAACTCTTAATACTATGCAACCGACATCCTTGTGGTCATCGTTGAGTGAGGCATATTGATTCCGTAAAAAAAAAAAAACTACTACAAAGAGTCACACCACAGTGAGAATATCAATGATATATCAAAATGCAAATGAACTGCTTTATTTTTTGTATTCGTTTCAAACTGGAAACAAAGGGAAACCACACGAACAAGATAGAAAGTTATCAAATTATACAAATTATCGCAAAGTAAAATTAAAGCAATCCTATACAAATGAAACTAAAATCAGGCACCAACCATGACTTGGAAGCTTATCAAACTGTTGCCGGTTCTGAGCGACATAACAGATGAGAATCAAAAGCATCAGCCAAATGTTGTTTCCTCGTTTAACATTAAAACACTGCCAATTACTTATAACTGGATGAAACATTTTAAGTTCCAATGATGCGAAGAATAATGATTCCTCTCCATTGATATCAAACATTACAAATATATCAAGTGTATCTCAAGTACTGGTTTCCATCAGTTTCACTGAGAATTGCAAAGGGCAAACAAACACAAACACATTTTCCAAATCTGAACCATTGCAAACACTAAAAACAGGAAGGAGCATATTTGTTTTATCAGAATTCAAACACATCATATCATGCAATGTATAATGTGGCAATGTATGACAAATTTACAATTTGCAACAAAATTTACTGAAAAGATGATCCTTCCGGCATATCATTGTCTATATGTACCAGTTCTGAGAAAAAAAAATTGGTAACTATACTCAGTACCAGCATAGCTACGACCAGTCTTAATTCATTTATTAGGACAATTGAAGACTTGAAATATATGCAGACAATTAGTCACATCTGCAAAGACAAAAGAATGGCAATTTTTGTGAGACAATAATGATTCAGATGATCAAATCCTTCATGAACACCACATGAACTGGTCACCAGAAGCCTGAATATCCAGTATTCTGAACAAAGTTAATGAATGTGACAGGTCCCAGTTACATCAAATGCAAATTAATATTGGCAGCAACACCACAAAAGCTGGGATATTCCATTACATACACAAACTTTAAAAAAAATACGAAAGACAATAAATTGTTCATAAACACTTTCCAGACCATATCTTCAATGAAGCCACAAATCTTTTGAAGTTAATGTCACACCAAAGACCATGATGTCCCTAAGTACAAATTTCTAATAAAAGGGAGGAAAAATAATTTGCATTTTAACTACACAACATTTGCTTTATTGATGCAAAATTGAGGGTTTTAAAATAGTAATTCACACAACAATATTTTTTAAACTTCTTACTAAAATACCCCCAAGTAATAACTTGGATTCAAAACAGCTGCATAAAGAAGTGTTTGTTCAAACTGTCAATTGACAACATGTGGGTTACATCATGGTAATGGGCAAAAAAAGATACAAGGAAGAGTTAGCAAATGGTATGTCAGCTACAGCTGCCTTATATATGTGTGTGTGATTGCTTACAAAGACCTTAATGTTACCTTTCACTGCTATGGTTACCTTGGTAACTAAACAGATGATAGGCCAGAAAGACAAGCCTGATCCACGTCACAATGAACCTTGCATCTGAACACAATCCTTTCCCCTGATTGTATGTAGTTAGAATGTTATCTTTTCCTCTCATACAGTAATTCATCTGAAGTTGAATAGATTCTAAATTTCTGCTGTATCTGCCCAACAGTGAGCACCTGAGATATTCAGGTACTAGCTGTTTTACATAATAACAATATTCTATTTCGATAAAGGGATTTCTCTGCTTTGTGCAAATGAACAACACTAAATTCTGTTATGCAAGGTGAACACTTAACCTGGTATTCAATGATGCAATGTTTTGATGAAGTGTCATGAATCAAGTAGTGACGGCTAAGGTGTAGCAACTGTGAAGAATTTGCAACCATAGCAAACTGATCAGCGGTAACTCCATAGCATATACATACTGTACCTTAACAATGGTTATGACCATGAACAGAAAAAAAATGAATGAAAAAGAAAGAAAAAAAAGGTTCAAGCAGTACTGAAAAACTGTAATGCCAGAGATGATAAACAACAAAACCCTTCAACCTCCTTTAAAAATTTGTTCAAATTTCTTCCAATTAGCGCTAGCTTACATCTTAGTAAGAATCAAAGGGGAAAGACCTGTGGTCAAAGTATTCAAGAAACTTTCACTACTGCAAGGATGTATTACAGATTTAAACTTGAAGGAAATTGAGAAAATCTATGAAATCTTTCCCTCAGCAACCTCCTGATGGATGAATTCCTCCGGTCTGATAGAATGTTTAGATGATCACCCGTGCAATAAACCTTGACATTTCGTATTGTATATATCTGTGTATCAGCACTAAATTAAAAATATGAACATATCTGTACACACAATGCTGCTTACATTTATAGCATGTGACTGCTCTTTTCTAATTATCTATAGGAATGACAAGCAGTCTCCAATAGAGAGGAATATCACCAAGTAAAAGATTTTAATAAATATACAACATGGTAATTATTCACACTCGTTGGGTAGCAATCAATATCTTAACCTTGAATTTTACACCATAAAGTAATAAACATTGGTACACTGGGAGATCTCCTTTCTTCAATCCCCTGTGTTGTGAAAATGATACACATTCCCTTATATATATAGTACAGCTAATCACGTACAGTATTATGTACTCCAGTGGCCATTTTGATATGTCAATAAATGTGCTAGTACATCTTGTGTTCATCTTGATTGGATAACTCTAACAACAAACATGTACATGTTATTTTAGAAACTTCTTGACACATTCGATCACAGAACATTGGGTTACTACACACCCTTAACACATGCAAAGGTTCTCATATATACGTAAACCGACACATGCAGACCGTCCACACTGTTAAGGTTTCCATTCATGCAAATCAAGATATAAAACAAGCAAAAAATACTATATTGCAATAGAATCCATTTTCAGATAAATGCAAACTTTTACTGAAGGCAGAATAAGCAACGAATGTCAAAATGGTTGTTTAACTTACCAAAATACAAAACAGCTGCTGTTGCTGTAGCAGCTTTCCCATGTAGACAGCCAATCCTGTATGTCATTATTCCACAACCACCGATCACAGACTCCAGACGTGGTTGACGAGGCACTGCATTAAAATCCTCACTGGCATTACGTTACGAGAAACCGAGACCTCACACTCAGACGCAGACTAAATTGTGTTTTCCCTCTTCTGATGTCAGATCTGTCCATGCTCGCAGAGAGCCGTAGAAAGAAAAAGACGGGCAACTTTATTCAGCTCTCATAAATCAGATGCACTGTGTGATATTAACTACAGTTAGTTTCCATATTGGAAGGATAAACACAGGTTGCATGGAAAGCTTTGCTTAATATCTGGCTGATTGTGTCTTTGTGCCTAAACAAAATTAGTACATGATCCCAAAGAAAAGCGTTACTTTGGGTGATGCTAATTGAGGGAGAATAAGCAAAGACTTGCAATGGGTTGTTTGGACAACCATACAACTGGATTGACCTACGAGCATAACATATGATCTTAAATCATGAGCAGTGAGTTTCTGTAACTAAAAGAATGATGTACATATTGTAAAATTAAGTGAAATTTAACTGCAGTGTTAATAGTTGAGGGAGAATCAGTGAGAGTATTTTGTTTACAGGTCAAACTAACTTTACTTGCTTCAAACCAAAGGGAAAAAAATCAATGGCTGTCTACAAAATTAATTGAAAAGTGTATTAATATTGGCAACAGGTTGAGTTTAGGAAGAAAAATTGGTGTGTAGGAAGTATAAGAACCTTATTGGCATTTCATATTTTTAGTGTGCAAGCATGTGGCAAGCAGGTATAAATGACGATTAATTGCACACCTGGATTTAGTTATAAGTGTGGGACAAAAATTTAAAAAATAAAGAAGCATGGAGTCCTAATTAGGGATGTAACAGATTTAAATTTTAAGATCTGGCCAGACCAGATTTGGCGGGATCTTAGTTGAAATCCGGCTGGATAAAACCCAGCTGGTCAAGATTTTTACAGTGCTTTTGAAAATTGGAATTGTACACGGTCTTTGTTTCCAAATTTATACAACATATTTATGACGCACAAGACAAATGGACGAGATACATGAAAAATCTTCAATGATTCAATTAATATACAACTAATTATTTCTTCATTAACTTTAACTTTAGTCTTCACTTCAGCCAAGTTCAGACTGAATCACGCATGTTAGCTCTGAATATAAATTACTGGACAAGAGAAATGTTTGCCATGAAATATAAAGATATCCCTTTGTTTATCTAGATTTTAATTACTTCTGGGATACATCACATTCATCTAAGTAGCCTATGCTTTATGTGAGATAACAAGATTGCTTCTCATCTTGCAGCACTTATTTGAGATACTGTAAAAATGATGTTGCATTAAAGCCTGAAAAGGAAGGGAAAAAAAAGCTCTTAGTTGTACGATGTATTCTAAAATCAATTTACATTATTAATATAACAAGTCACTCAAAACGGTCAGAATGTTAAATTGTGTTCTGCAATGTTGTCGTTCCTCAAAGTTCATCTTCTGTCTTTTAATTCTTTGAGAGATCTATGCTCTAGACATTTCATACCAACATCTGAAAATTGCAACAAAGAGCAGAAAAAGCTCCGGCCAGACTATGACAAAAATCTGGCAGGAAAACCAGATTTTGTTCGCTATCCAGCCAGATAGTCCAGCTGGACCGGGTAGCCAGTGCATTCCTGGTCCTGATCCACCTGGTTGCCATCAGGGATTAAGCCTGGTTGCCATCAGGGATTAAGCCTGGTTGCCATCAGGGATTAAGCCTGGTTGCCATCAAGGAGTAAGAAGGTGCATACATTTCAAGTTTAATCCAGCTGCTCCAGGAATGAATTTAACAGTTGTCCAGTCGTACAAGACAAGTAAAAATGACAATGTGCAACCAAAACCGTTCTGACGTACATGTGACATTTTGTAGAAAAGTTCCTCCATCAAAATGGTCTAACTAGCTTTTGAATTATCCTTCATTGATTGTACATTAACAATGAAATAATCATTATCTGCTTGGTACAAACTCTGTAACAAGGGTAATAGTAGAATTGTGTGCATAGGAAACAAAGTTATGGTTGGTTCTGAAATGCATTCCAATTTTATTCCAAAGGAAGTGGTCTTGTCTTTTCTGGCTTGTCTTTTTGTTTTCTGTTCAGACAGCTAAAATTTGTGTCACACAACCAAATATAGGAAGCAGGTTGTCTACAAGACAACTTAGAACTTATGTTAAATCACAACTGTGCTCTATAATGAATGGGATATATAAACTCTCTTTTTGTATGAATGCATACATAATTGGGCTGTGATTAGAAACAGACATTGACTGACTGAATGGGTGGTTACTCTGTTAGTACTGTACTTTAATAGTACTTTAAAAACACCAAACTATTTCTAAAATGATAGTTTTGCAGTCCCATTGAACGCATATTCTTTCTTGCAAGTTCAGATCACAAAACTTTCATGCAATCACTGTCTAGAAAAGTCAAAGTTGGGTAAATCTGATGATAAGTAGCATGACTAACCTCACTACATGTGCATTATTTTTGTAACATTTCCATAACCAAAGAGGTACATACAAAATGCAGGTAAAGATTAAGCATAAATGTCCTGGATGACAAAAGCTGCAAAACAGATTTGTATCAACCAAATATAGGCAGCTCTAATACTGTATGGCAATAATTGGCTTGTATGGTTCCTGAGTTAATACAAGACATTTCATTTTTCTATTCATATGGCTAACAGAGTAACATAGGCCTAGTAAACACTGTAAAAATATTTTTAAAGTGTTGCCAACTATAGTCTAGCCTTCCCCTCCCCCCGGCTTAAAAAAAGAAAACTGATGGAACTGCATGGTCAATCATGTCATCAGACTTGGCACAATTATGGTCTCACCGTAAGTCTCACGGTTTCTGCTACTGTCTCACAGTGAAAAGCCAGATCTCATGATGAAAATCACTTTGATGCAAAGCAAGATGTTTCCTTGTTTAGACCAAGAATCAGCTATTGTTGAGTTTTAAGTTATTTTCTAAATTATTGGTAAGAGGGTTCTTCCTAACGATAGTTATTGAAAACGTTTTCTGTGATCATAGGTCGTTGTAAAATCTCCTGGTTTTGAACATGATCTCCAGGTTTTCTTGTGAGAATCTTAAGGTTTGCCATTCTTGAGGTTGGCGAGTGTGTGTCATGGTAAGCAACCATAAGTACAAAATGAAAGCATAAGATGACTTTGGAAGAGTTGTACAGTAAAACCAATAAAGGAGCAAATACAAACTAAAAAGTTTTTGAAAGGCAATTTAGTAAACTGAGATCAAAATTAAGATTAAAGAAGCATTAATTACTAATCAAGGAATACAATCCTATACTTAGCTCATAATTACTACAGCATGGTTCATCATATAATTTATCTGATTTCTGGCTCTATTTGTAACTGTCTGCTCCTGAATGATACAGTCTAAAGTGGAGTTGTTTTTTCTCTGTATATAATGTATATTTTGTAGGCTGGTTCAAATATTTGCCTGAAGAGGAAGGCACCATATCATATCAAACAATACATATCTTTGAAAATGTTCGCATTTTAAAATGCCTAGAAGAACTTTCTTGTTTTTGCTCCTTTATTTGGTTTTAAAGCAAAAAATGCTTGAGAATTATTTTCAGTAATCACTTTATTCTAAACTGCTCTCATCTAGTCAAAATTGATTGTTAGCATTGAAAAAAGCATATATAAGACATAGCCTACCTTAGCATATTTCAGAATAATGTCATATGATGTTGATGAGACACTGAAAGAACACATAGGCCTAGGCCTACTTAATGCCAAATTTTATGGAACTAACAATTGAATCTGATGGTATTTGTTGCTCCTTATGAAAACGTTTCTGTTGATACAAGATAATCCTTCGGATCTGCACTGCTACCCCATTCCCTGTTCGTACTACTACAAAATGATTCTAGGCAAAATGCTGTCTTGCTGATCTGTGTGCTGCAGTGTGTACGCCTAGACCTAGCCTAGATATATTACTGAGACTAGGCTAGCCTGTGGTTAAGTTTGTGTAACTAACCAAATAATACTTAACATATATTTTTTTTAATTTCAGGAAACGTTAGCACTTTAGTACAGATTGGAAAAAAGCCTAGGCTTAAGCCGCCTCACGTTAGGCTGTTAGGCTAACTGAAGCACAGGCGGTCCTAGCGTTAAGTATACACTATTACCTACACCTAGGTAATAGTGTATACTTAACGCTAGGACCGCCTGTGAACTGAAGGCCCAAGTTAAAACAAAATCGGTGTAGAATAAAAGCAACATGCATGAGTTGATCACAGAAATTACACATGATTGGTACCGCAGTCTGATCAATTCCATATATGTTTCTTTTCCAATCATTATTTCATTCGCAAGGAAGCAGCGGCCTTAATATGTGACCGAACGTGCATTGAAGTGTAAATGCAATGGACGCGTGGACGATGCATGCAACATTAACGTGTTAACTTTAGGCTGCATGACAACCTTGCCACAGCCCCCCTTCAGAATTAAAGGGAATTTCCCACTTGCCCAATGACGCAAACAAGTGAAGTTACATTTGCCTGTGAATCGGTTTACAGTTGGACATAAGTTTTGGAGATTGACCAGGGGGAACTTTGGGGAGCCTAGTGCAGACCTTGCTGCTGATTTACCGACAATTACGAGGGTACCGCAATTTGCAATGTTTTGCCATCTCCAGTACTTCAAAATCTTTTGTGATTGCATCTTTACTTCTCTGGTAGTTAAATTATTTAATTTAAATGGTTGTGCTTCTTGACAGGTTACTTGTGGGGCTCCCCCAAGTCTCTGTCAGGTTGTCTACCGATTGCTGTTTTTATTTATTACAAGGGTGTGGATTCATTTCCATAGGAAAGGGGTGATTTTTCACCATGGCATTTGCTAATTGCAGTCCTAGGAATTGAGAGATGTGACCCCTACACTTGAAGAAAAAAAAAATGAAATTTGAAGGTGTCTACATGGAAAGTGGTGCAATATTTGAGCACCATTTACCCATTCAAAAACACCCATTAGATTTCCATTGGATTCTCATGGGAAGTGGTTTATCAGTCATGTGGAAATACCACATGAATTATGTATTCCCATAGGAAGTCTGGAAGATGTCATGGGAAGTGCAAGGTTTTCCATGTACGTTTTGATGGAAAATAAAGTTCCCTATGGGAAATTTCTAAATTCCACGGGATTCACTGTTTTCTCATGAGAAACTGTAATTCCCCACAGGGAACTGCAAATCCCCATGGGATTTTCATAATTTTTTTTTTGATGTAAAAGACTATAAAAAATTCATTTTCAGAAAATTGGAATATGAGGAATGTAAATTCTTCAATTCCTGTTTTACTGTCCATGTAATACGGTACATATTTTTAGATATAGCAATCACTGAAATCTTAGTCTTTGGTGTACGAATTATCAAAGGAAACAACATAAAGAAGAGCTTGATTCTTATTTCTTGTCAGAGAACTCAATTTGAAAATGCTTAGTGGCATCAGGTGAAAAAGTTCAAGACAAATGAGACACAAAAAGAAAGAAGTAACAAATTTCAGAGGCACCTGTAGTTTCGTTGTGAGATATATTTTATGTGCTTTAATCATGAATAGATTAGAATACATATAAATTACAGGCATTTATTTAATAAGTCTCTCTGCTGTTTCAGTTTCAAAAGCAAGCCGGAATAATGACGGTGGAAACACCAAGCTAGCGTGAGGGGAGTTAAAGATCTTCTGACTGTGTTTTCATTCTTATCAGAAATGAGGATTCCAATGCTCTCATTCAAAATTCAACTGTGTCAGCGGAATAGTTCTTCCTTTAAGCTCTGATGAAGATCAAAATTTCAGTATGTGTCATCTACACTCCTAGGATTTTCTTTTAATATTTCATCCATATTTTTATAGACTTTTCCACTTTTCTCTTTATGTTGTAAGAGTGAAAGGATGACTCAAACTAGCATATTTATGAAAGTGGAAAATAAATATAAGTAAATGTTCATCCTTCATATTCAGGAGGGTTATTGCAGAAAAAATCAACACAATACCACAATACACTTATGAGCTACAAGCAAAAATTTAAAAAATCAAAGGTGGTAAAAATATAAATGACTGCTTCAAAGCTGTCAGCAGTAATGACAACAGGATAAATATGAATGTGGAACAAACAGAAAGCTATGGTAGTTTTTGAAATTTACTCCAAACAAAAATCTCAAAATATGATAAGTTACTGATAGACAGTCTCTGATTATCACGATTATCATTTTCACCATCATCACTCTCATCGACACCATCATTGTTATCATTATCAACAACTTCAAAGTAGTAAAAAGAACATGATACCATTGAGCGGTGTGCAGAATATGAGCTATCCTGAAATTGGAGGTTTGACCAGCTATGATCTCTCATTTCATGGCTTCTCCAGACCTACTTTTGAACTATTTTCCACAAAAAAGGTTTGTCACAGCTGCAGTTGAGCAGTTGTGGTTCAACATTTCTACTCTTTACCTTCATATTAGATGTAACCAGTTTCCACCAGGAATCAAACCTATGTTTGTCATGTGCAGTGAATCTATTTGGATTCAGTTATAAATATATGATACCAAATCATTAAATACTTTAAATAAATGTCATTAGACACACCAACACACTGTACCCCCCCCCCCCCCCCCTCTACATAGCAAATCACACAGTTAAACTTCAAAAGAAACATCACATTGACTTACATGAAGTGCACATGATCTGTAGGGTTGCTTAACTAAGTTCTTATTTTTGAGGATTAATAGGATCAATGGGTTACCTCATGGCAGGGCTACTTGGCGTGTATAAAGGAATAAACTTGTCAGTTGACAAAGGAAAAACTGTGCATTCTCTAAAGCTAGGTGACTCATACATACAAACTCTCCCTTTCAAATAATGTTCTGAATTTAAGATATCAACAATTAATCTCTTTTATGTCACCTTTTTTTGTCAGGTCACTGTATAAAGTAAAATTATTCAGGATTTTCAGGCAAGTTGTTACTGATGTGTTGACGGATAGCTGGTTGTGAAAGAACTTTTTGCATAAGTTTAAGTTTTCCTTCCAAACCAGCTCTACATACAGTGTCAGCCCATTATAGCAACCTTGTTTTATCAGTCCACTAGGTCCATCTGCACCAATTTCTGATAATTCTGGCTACGCGGTTTACCAGTTTCTTAAAACTGTCTGTAATCAGCTATGATAAATTAACTAGATGGTCTATTAAAATTGTCTATTGTAAGTTCTGATAACCCTAACTACATGGTTTTATCAGACATTTAAACTGCTTGTAATAAATTCTGATAAGTTTAATGAGATAGTTTATCAGTTAATTAAAACTGTAATAAGCTTGGAAAAGTTTGTCAGTATAGATGATTTATCAGTGCATTAAAACTGCCAGAAATAGGTTCTGAGGGGTTTAACTAGACGACTTCAGTCTATTATAAATGCTTGTGTTAAGTTCTGATCAGTGTTACCAGATGGTTTATTAGTCATGTTAAACTGCCTGTTCTGATAATTTTAACTTGATTATTCTCTTATTTTGAAGGATGTATCAGGTTTTACCAGAATTTTGCAATTGTATTTGCTGAGAAAATACTGATGGCATGTCCCTTTATTTATACATAAAAATCCAAAAGTATCTCACCAGCTGGTCATAATCACAAGACCATGCGTGAGATGGAACTCCATTTTCAAAAAGAATACCACTTTTCTAAATATATTTTCAAGCGGCTTTTCACTTCTAGAGTATAGGAAGTTCAAGGGAGGATAGACAATTCAAACCAGGGCATGCAATTGTGGGAAAGCCTACACAGTCTTCTTCTGAATGAGCTACGAACATAAATCTAGCAAAAATGAAAATGAGTACAAAAGAATCCAAACAGCTGAAACTTTCTCACAAGAACATCATAAATTGATGGAAAAACAGCATAAGTGTGAAGTTTTTTCTGTAAGTTCAGGAGAAGCACTTCAGAAAGTTTGGAATTTAAACCATAATTTTAGTAAAACCAAGAGGACTTTCTGAAAGCACTTTTGCTGAAAGCACTTTTGCCTGTTACATCAGATCCTACTCTTTATCTTTGCATATGCATATTCACATATAAATATTCATATATGAGTCATACATAGAAATCTTTATGGTTCATTTGAAGGAAAACTGGCACAGAAAGTTACAATATGTTTTCTTAAAATAATCATCACCCTCCATTGATCCTATAGATGACCTAAACACACATTGTAATATTCACAAATGTAATTCCACTTCGCGTCAGTGTGACAGAAGTTACAACTTCCTACTGCAAATTTTCACATACAGTAAAAGGCAAGCAGCTGATATATAGCTGCAACAAACCGATGACAATTGTGAAACCTCCAGCCAGGTGTCAATTTGTAAAGTAGGCAGCAGTGTGTGCAGCTGCAAGAATGCATGGAAAGCTTAGCCACCCCAAAGATACAATAACACATTAAACAACTGAAATCGTGTAAACATGAGAGGGTTGTCTAAGCAATCTGTTGAAGGGATCAACTGACATATAAGTCACAATTATAGACCTGGCTTGGAAACTTTTGTTAATCTGTGGTCATTAGATAGAGTTTTAGGTATTGGTGTTTCACAAAGCATCACGTTCCGATCAACAGAAACAATCAACGAGCACAACATTTGTAATGATACATAAATTGTACTAATTACCCCTGTAGGTAACATGGTACAAAACTGTTTACAGGTGCTATGACAGATTCCACTATTCTAGAAATGTCCAGTGTCATGATTAATCTAATTAATAGCACTGGGCACATCACTTACTGATAAAAACTTCAGCCTCTATGCTGGTACCAGCTCTAGCCGTGCCAGTGACTGTATGACAAGCTACAGTAGCTTGGCACTCTAGACTACAGCAACCTGTTGATTCTTATGGTTAAAATAACCCAAAACAAGACATCCTTTCTTCTTAATTGAGTGGGTGTGACATACACCTTCACCTAGTACATGTGACATATGCCTTTACCTAGTTTATGGGACATATACCTTCATCCAGTACATGTGACATATACCTTCGTCTAGTTTATGGGACGTATGTCTTCATCTAGTACCATGCCTTCATCTAGTATGAGTGATATATGCCTTCATCTAGTGTGTGTGTGACATGTGCTACGTACTTGAAGTTACAAATCAGCTTACATCACATGTTGATGTGCTCTTCTTACAAACATCATCACCACTGTTTTACAATACTTCAACATTTTTTAATTTTTCAAAAGAAACATTTTTTTAAATCTCACTTTCAGATAAGACAATATGTAATCACTTAACAAATCTTTGACATTTTCAGTTCCATAACTAATCAATAAACATGAATAAATCCAATACTTGGGGTTATCTCCAAAGGAATTTCCAATAATTTTCACGAGTCCCATGATATTACATTAAAACATAGAGTAATAACATTATCATTGTTTTGCTTCCCTTCTTCATCATAGATTTGGTAATAGCATTACATACTTATGATGATGTCGACCATGTTTCAGTCATCAGTGTGAGCACTGAACAGAGATAAAATCTTTTAATCCTTTTATCTTTTAAGGGACAAATTGAACAATCTTTGGCTTCATGCACTTTCCATTTGAAAAAGAAACCTTAAATGAAGTGAGCATTATCAAACAAACAAAATTAGTTCCAGACTTGTGACTTTGTAAAACACTGCTAGACAGTGAGAAAGTCTCTTAAAAACCTTTGAATGGTTTCACATGCATGGCAAGGAAATGAACTGTTGCTTTCATAACTTGAAAGATGAATATGTTACAAAAATAAAGGTATCACTTCTTTCATGAAAATATTTCAACAGACACAGCATCAACTTACGGTGGAACTTTGCTGGCAAACACAAAAGCCACTGATAATCAAAGAATATCACTGTATTCTAAAATGATGTGTTCACTGGACATATAACTAAAATATTTTATATGTGGATAACTTTCTGAACAAAATCTTTATGTGGTTAAAAATCATAACTATAATTTTGTGACCTTCATTACAGAGTCTCAGCAGCTCTATTTAATAGTCTTTCACAAATGCTTCCCTGTCTATTTGCAGTTACACCAATCAGAGAGAAGTTAAAAGCAAAGGACATTAAAGGGCATTGCCACATAATAATGCAGTCCTCATGATCACGTATTTCGTCTAAACATCAAAAACCAGGAAGCAGGACCCACACTCCTGATAATCCATGTGGGAAATTGTTTACCATGGGTCAAATTATGTGACAATCACGTGTTCCCCTCGCACTCTCTCACCACTCAATTATGGAAGTTTCTTTCCCTTTGACAAACCTTGAACTTTTAAGAGAGATGTAAAATTCTTAATAAGCAAATTGTCTCTTATTTCAAACATCTTACAGAGCTTTTTTCATCACTAAAAGAAGGACTTATTCCCATAGACTCAAAGATGGACATACAAAGAACATTAAGACAACAAACTGTCACATCCTTGGCTCATAATTAAAAGAATTACCAATACATCATGCATTTTGTGAAAGTCAGTTCTAAAGAATATGTTAATGACAAATTTATCAATAGCGACCCCCTTCTGGGTTCCGAAATTGCTCTCCTATTCCACTCAAATGTTCTCCATTTTATCACTCAGAATATCAATCTCCTACATTCCTACATCCAGAATAAGAGTATTTAATATTTACTGTTTTTTGCAAGCAAACTATCACAAGTGACGGGAAGACTGAACTGTTTTGTACACACTATTATCTTACATCAGCTACCTTTACAGTACCTTACACTTTGACCCTGACATACTGACAACTAAAGCCATCTCGGGAACATCGCGGCAGTTAAAAATATTGCTAGGAAAAAATATCACGAACAATAGAGAAACTTGTACAATATAATCTTGGGAAAAAAATAACATCTTACCTTACAAAGACTATTAGCAAATTCTTTGCCATATAGCCAAGAAGTTTAAACAAGCAATGCACACAGTTTGGAACAAGTGAAATAGACAAGAACAAGTTTCTATATACACCTAAACAAATTCTTTCATTATTTACAAATCTTTGTATAACCATTGCATGAAATACAATTACTCAAGTGACTTGAATATACAATAGGATTTCTATGAACAACAATCCATTGTTGTTATCTTCAGACTTCCCTCTGCAGCCAACTTGGTAAAGAATGCTATTCTACAATATATATAAAGGAATTCTTAGCCCAAACAAGGGCATCCCACACTGAAGGCCACTGCAGGAAATATGATGACCACTGTGCAATTATGGGAAACTTATCTTCAAGTACTTTGCTGGATCAAGTCCAATCTGCCAGAGGATAGTTACTGATATGTCTACCAGTGTTCTAGCTAGGGGGATACTGAGTGGCGGTTGTAGTGTTTGTCAGTGTAGTTTGAATGCCGTCTTGAGGGAGGGGAGTAAGGGAAGGGTTCCCACTTGGCTTTGGGATTTTTTTTGGGCAGACATTACTGAGATGGCAAATGTTGCAATTGTTTTTCTATTATTTAGCTAATATTGCAAAGACAAGTAATTCCATGAACTTTACTGCATCTTCTGTGGAATTATTACTGAATTTTATGCTGGACAGTAATCTAGCAATTTGCTCTTCATACCTCTTGGCAAGCAGCAGTATCTGCTACAGCAGGCCATTGCTGGCCAGTATGGCTAGAATCCTGACGTCTACGCATCTAGGGACACCAAGGAGTGTAAACCTTTTATGATTTCAGCACCAAAACAAAACCTAAGGGAAAGTACTTTTTCTGATAAAGTGAATTCATGAGTTCCTAAGACATCTTATTAACACAGACATCAAGAAAGCTGTGGTTATGATGACCTCAACAAAACTGACATGACCAATGATATTCTGGGAGGGCCATCTCATGAAAAAAATTGGCTGGACACATCACTTGATGGTCAGGTAGTGAACATGAACAAGATCCTAAAATAGCACAGAGTTCTTCAAACATTGTGAAATATATTGCCATGACAACTTCAACAAACCTGATATCAATATGATGCACCTTTTCAGGACAATGTCTTCTCATTAGGAATTTGGCTGGATCTGCCTCTCAGTGGTCGGGATGATGTTTGATGCCGAGATTTGTTACCACAAATACATTTATTCAGAGCTGAAGAGTGGTAGTGCTGTAATGAATCCAACTGACAGGTGACTATTATGCACCTCTTCAAGCTCATATTCAAATCAACCATGTGGTTGAATCCAGACCGTTATGTACGTCTTCAAGAGGTCATCTTCATACCACCCAGATGGTTAAATCCTGACTGTTATGTACTTCTTCAAGAGGTCATCTTCATATCAACCATGTAGTTGAATCCTGACTGTTATGTACTTCTTCAAGAGGTCATCTTCACATCAACCGTGTGGTTGAATCCTGACTGTTATGTACTTCTTCAAGAGGTCATTCTTCACGTCAACAATGTGGTTGCATCCTGACTGTTATATACTTTTTCAAGAGGTCATGTTCATATCAACCGCGTGGTTGGATCCTGCTGAAGGCGGTATGGGTTGGTAGAGTTTTCGTGGTGTCTACTTATTCAGCGACGTCAAGAGGGTATGGCTTTGATGATTTCAATAAAATTGACAGGAAACTGTCCTGTCCGACCATTCAACTTTCCGACCATCCATTCATCATTGATGTACTTGACTAACTCAATGGAATCTCCTTCCTGTCAACAAACCAGAAATGTTTGGTTATTCTAAAACTCATTTTACTGATCACATCTTGTCATTTAATAACAGCAAGATGAATGATGCTAGTTACAGTACTATTATAATAGTTATCTATCTAAAATGTGCCTTGAAAACACATCATTCACAAAGATATCTTGGACACTGTTCTGTGAACAACAAACTTAATGCATTTATAGACTTTACTATTTATTAATTACACAAAGCAATATTAATACACATGCAAAAGGAAAACATATATATTACAATAACTTCAAATGGTTTTACACTCAGAGAAAATTTGAGTTGAAGTACATGACAGTTTACATTGATTACAGATAACAGGCAAATCACTGGTTCCTTGAACATTACCTTCCAAAAAATTCTACGGAGGTCTTGGAAAAGGTACCATTGTACACAACAAAGAGATCATAGCAACAAAAAACACAAATCAGTTATGGCACAAAGTTAAATTTCTGTATTCCTTTGATTATACACATTGCACTAAACAGTTAACTAGTTTTAAAACTGTTACAAGTATGTTGCAACCATATACCCTGAGAGTCTAGAGTGCGCATCAAGGTCATTATAATAACAGCGAGGCTTTGTCATTGCAATTAACGACTGACAGCTTTGATATCATTAACACATGTACAAAGTCTTTGATGAATTAACTCAATTCAGCCCTCTGCAATATGAAATGAAAGCTGCACTACATATAGACATGTATAAAAATAGCCACAACCATTAACTTTTTTTTGTCTTGCATCCTTTTTAGGAAATTGGCGACTTGTTGCAGTCACAGGTTTATTTATTTAAAGTACTTTAAGATAGATCTGTTTTGTTGAGAAAGCCATTGACGTAAAGGAAGTTTGAATTTATTTGTTCATTATTGGTTTGGCAAGTGATGAAACAAGAAAACAAAGGACGTAACTGATCATGGAAATTACTGATATAACAGAAAAACTATGCAATGGCTCATAAAACTCTCGATAACTTGGAGGGGGGAGTGGTAAGGGGGGACTGGTAAGGGGGGAGTGGTAAGGGGGGAGTGGTAAGGGGGGAGTGGTAAGGGGGGAGTGGGAAGGGGGAGTGGTAAGGGGGGAGTGGGAAGGAGGAGGGGGGGAGTAGAAGGCAAAAACCTACTGAACAAGTATCAGACTACAATCAGATCTTATAAACTTAGAAATTAGATCTTACAAAATTGAACTGTTCAAACGTACAATCAGTGTATCAATTGTGCACATCAATCAATATATAACTTCTGGTGATCTGTTTGAAAACTGTGGCATCCACGAAGGAACAATGATCATTTGAGTATTAAAAACAAACTAAATTTACAATTTCACTTCTAGATGTACATCTTTTTACAAGGTTTTGAGACTTTAACCTTTCAACTCACATGGGCTTTGACCTCCATTGAAAATCTAATGGAATCTTTTCTGACAATGGGCTACATACATACTTATGTAAAAAATATGTAGGTTACATACACACATATACACTTTATAGGGATGCAAGATTGACCTGCTGACCCCAACCATAGTATTCCAAGTATACTCAGGATCACCTTCTGCAATCTTTCCCTTTCCTCTTTCTGAATGTAAAAAGGCTACCACCAATGTAAGGGTGAAAGGACAGATTGAGCACCTGACACAGAATCTATGACAATGTCAGAATTTACTACCTCCCAGTGACCCCAGAATGCACACACAATAATAATCTATATCAAGCATTAAAAATGTTTTATGATCTACCAAATTCCACTATTGAGGAGAGCAAAGCCACAGATGTATCATATCCAGGCAACATATCATCACTATAAAGCTAACTTCCTTTACTCCTTGTACCTCCTTTCAAATGCATTCAGATCCTCCAAAATGAAAGCAACAAAAGCTTTTACTACTACTTCTAGTTTACTGAAATATAATACCTTCAATACTACTTTGCTCAGAAATACAACTTGTTTTGAAACTTGAACCAGGTTAAGCCTACCACTAAACGTGACTGGGATGGCTTTTTTTCCCCGATAATATAATACGACCGGGAAGTAAACGCTTTGTGACAGACTTTTGCATCTCTCCTTTATATTCTACGAAACAGCAAAACAAGTGTTGACTTCGGGAAACCGATCGACAACAACATCGACAGCAACAAACAACAACAATCCCCCATAACAGCCAACTAAATGTAACTCCTGTGGAGGATTGACAGAATTTATTTTCCTTGATAGGTTTTTGAAGTATTCGGTTGCAAAGAGTTGTGAATTGATGGAAGATGATTCAATTACATCCTTAGGAAGAGCAGAGAGGATTTTTGGATACAGTATTTCCGATGACGGTAATTCTATCCACTTGTTACCGGTGACTTCAAAAATAGCATTTATCGAATTTAGTGGGGGGAAAAAAACGAGTCCAAGGAGGTAGATTACACTTCCTTTGAAATTTGAAATCTAACAAGGAAATCTCTGATATCACAGGGAAGGCTGAAGAGGGCTTCAGTGGTACAAAGCAGCCAAACTTATTTTACTTTGAACTTGAGTTAAAAACTTGATGAAACAAGAGAAACAGATAAATGAGAACATCATGGAATGATAAGTGAAGCCCAAAATCGGTATGGCAAAACGCATTCTCATGAAACCAAGTAACACAATCCGATGGAAAATTTAGGATAATGTAACCCACAACCAGCTAAACGTTGGCACGTGGTTTTCTCTACATATTATCAGGTTACGTAAAAAAAATCAGACCCTTCCATTTACTTCTGTTTTCCCTAAAGATGCATTTACATATCAAATGAAGAAATTCTCAGACCGTACATGTAATATGGCAAATGTTGAAGGCAGAGCTGTTTTACCTTACTTTGTAAGATGCCCCCTATTATTGTTTGGCTTCATTTGTTCAGTATGTGAGTAGTTAGAGTGACGGCATTCTAGTTTGTCTATTTCTACGGATGAAACATATTCCAACAAACAAACGTTTAAAGGGTGCTACCAAATGTTGTCAAACCGTGACTTAACCAAAAAGTCAAAGGACTCTAATTGTAAAACTGCGGATAAAGATTTACTGCGTAGAAATGTAAGAACCTGGCAGAATTGATTGATTTGAGCCTCTAGACAGATGGTAGCCGGTATACTTTTGGTTTCTTAGGTATTCAACAGCAATTATAATGATAGTCAGCAAAACTGAGTTAACTTGGCAAAATTTAATCTTTCCAATGACACAACTACAACTAACAAGTTTGCTTTGCACAATTTTTCTGCAATTAGAATAGATCTCATTGGTCTTTCCAACGATATAACGATCACAACAAACCACATTTGATTATCACAATGACAATTCATCAACTGGTCTTTTTGACACTACAACTTCAACAAACAATGGTAAGAGATTGTTTGTACAACATTTGAAAGTTTGACCTTTGACTTCTAGTCAAAATTAAAGTGATCATTTACACAGTTCAGGTACCAACATGTCATATTTGAAGTTCAGGTAACTTTTCTTTCTTGAAATATAGTATTTAGGGCATTGAAATGAAGTCACTTTAGACCTTTATGACATTCCATAAATTTATATGTATGTATTAAATGGGTACCTACATACAAAGTATGAAGTTCAGGCAACTTTCATTCATGGAGATGGATATACAGGGTTAATTTTCAGATTTTGACCTCAAATGGCAAATTCCCAGGAACTGTCTCCCAAAGAAAATCAAATTTCAAAGACTGACTGACCTTGACCTTACAATACCTATTTTTTGTCAGCTACATGTTTTGCAAAGGTTTTAGTGCTTTGATCTCTACTGACCTCAAACTTGACTGCCCTGGAATCTAAAAGTTGTTATAGATGCTTACACACTACAGACTAAATTTCAGACAACTATTACTTCCTACAACTACAACGTTTTTCAGAATTTGATCATTTTTTTTTCACATTTATTCCATAAGTTGACAATCTCAACAATCAAATATGAAACCACATACTCACAAAGATTAAAGGAATCAGCACGTACATCTTTTTTAACAGATACAACACAACACTTACAAATTATACTTAAAGGGAAATAGGGCGTTTAGAGCACACCAACATGGCATACAAAGAAAATAGCTTTTGCCATTGTAAAACCCTCCAATCTCATCAATAAATATATAAAAGCTTCATCCCCTCAAAACATTTTGTATATGATGAGTAATGGAAGATGCATCATTTGAATTTTGGAAAGTTTGGGTGAACAAATTATTGTTCAGCAACAAAATACTGAATTTATATCTGTACGAGACTTGTTTCTTGGAAAGAAGGGCACTGTCCTTCCTTATTTTCAATGATCTATCATTCTATATCCACAAACACTCGTTTTAAAAATATGATTGTTTCCTGTTAAACAAATGCCTTATTTCCCTTTAAGAGAGTGGACTGGATGAGCAAATTTAGGTACATATGATAAAACCACTTTACTGTAGCTCTGTTCATTCTCTTAACAGACAGAGGACAGTACACAGCAGACAAGTTCTGGCATACTGTGTGCTCATGTAGTCACAAATATTGGATGGTCACATAAAGGGCTCGAAATGCAGTAAGCGTCAAAAAGGGCATAGAAAAAGCAATCCTGAAGTGGAAAGCAAAAGCACATTGTGGTTTTGATGATGCAATTAGGAGCATTTTTTCTGAATATAAGATCATATCATAAAGATGTGTCACAAACTTGGTCTCTGTAATATTAGATCAGTGTTGCATCATGTCACCGATTAAGAGTAACAACTACAATACACACAATGTCTGTTGACCTAAGTTGGTGACTGACAGTAACCATGCATTCAACATGGCACACTTGCATACTAAGAAATAGCTGCAGTCAAAACTTTCTGTCTTGCGATTCCATATGAATATAGTTTTCACAAATTAATCCTTGTTGACCCCAAACGACTTTCATACAATATAGGCAGCTTTCTCACTCAACATGGTACACTACTACACACAAATACCAACTTTCTACACATAAAAAAAAATATCACATCAGTGTAAGCTTCTGTTTTTGAGATACAAGTTTACACAAGGTTTTTACTATTTGACCTCTGTTGACCCCAAATGAATTTTGACCTCCACAAAATACAAAAGAGTTCTTCTGCTCAATGTGATAGACCTACATAAGATCTGTCCAAGTTTCCCATTTTGAGATTTCATCTTTACAAGGATTTCACAATGTGATCCTGTTGACCCCAAATAACCTTTGACCTCCACAAAGATATTAGCGTTCTTGTACTCGATATGATGCACCTACATGCTAAATATATGATCTGTCCAAGTTTCTACATATCTGACTATGACCTTTGAAAATAAACCAAGGCCTGCAATCAGGGAACCTAAGAGAAATGGAATGGTAGACAAATACCAAACTGTTTAAAGTAATTTCAGCCTTGATGCACTAGCAAATTTCTAGTACATATATATATATATATATATATATATATATATATATATATATATATATATATATATATATATATATATATATATATATATATATATATATATATATATTAAACAATTTTTGACCCTTTCGGAATAAATAAAAAAAAAATTTCACGTGCCTTCCTACCAAAAAACACCCACGTCAAGTAAAGCATCGACAAAAGTTTAAACCACCAGCAATAGTTTTGTTTTGTATCAAACTTCCATCAATGCAGCGATCTAACACAGAGATAGTGAGAGACAGCAGACTAGTGAAATATGCTGCTTGGGCCATACGGTGATTCATTTGTAGGACTGGCGTTCATTACCTTTATGGAGAGATAATTTTGCTGGTTGTAGTCTCCAGTGAGGACTGACACGAGTTCAGGTATTCTGCTCCACAGACGTAACATTCGAGTGAATCGAGGGTATAGTTACACCTCTTCATGAAGAAATCAATTCTACGTCAATCTCCTTGAACAAGCACATGACTCACTCTAAACACGGTCATAATGAGTCTGTATGTCTCCTGCAGTGAACATGCAAGTATGCACTCACCTAGAATGAATGGCTGAAGCTACTTAAAGGAATTCTCCACCAACAAGAAAACTTAACGCAATATATGAGATTTTTAAATGTTTCATCAGTTAAACATAACAATTTTGCTGGTAGAAGCTTTCTTAGTTGTAAAATACCACTTTGAAAGTTGAGCCTCACAAAAAGCCTGAAAATTTGTGACTTAGAATCGACAAATGCTGTTTTGTTTGTACTCCTCTCGTTCCTAGTGAAATGTTTTATGGCAAAAAATCTTAAGTTCAGCGATTATGAAAACCTCATATATATCCACATTCAGTAAGAGAGGTTTTGTTTATGACGTCATGGGGGTAAAAAAAAGACAAGGGAGTTCTGATGGACGGAAAATTTATTACTACTAATTCTTTAAGACCCACCAAATCAACTGAAGATAAGCTGTGTAGTTTGCTTAAAGGTATTTCCTTCCTTCATTCGTCAGTTTCATATCATTCACAAAGCAACTTTCATTTAAGTCAACTAAACCTTAAACAATTTAGGTCACTCAGAACAATGCTTTGAAAGGTTTACGCTGTTCCCTGGTGAAACTATGGCTTTTGTCAAGTAAGAAATTAGAACCACACTAAAACCCATGATGCAAAATAAACATCACCTGCAATGCACAACCTGGTACTATAACAACCAACTGATTTCTAGCACCAGGCTCGCACATCGGATATTTACTAGAATAATTCATTTTCTGAAATTTGACAGATATTTCCTGAAAATGTAAATCGCGACTTGCATGCAAAGTTCTTCGTATCTTTTTAAGAGACAGGAAAAGCAATGGTGGAGAATTCCTTTATGTTCTCTACCTTGCTACCACAAACATTGATTCACAATTACAGACAGCAGGATTTATGTTTAAGTATGTAGGTCACAAAATGAAAAGAATCTACAAAACAAAAGAGGATGAAGAATATCTTCTCCCTCAACCTATGACTTGTACAAGAGGGAGAGTTGGAAGGTTTTGGAATATATTTTAAATGATGTTTGAATCAAAACTCAGGACTGATTTAAATGTAATGATTGTTGCACACATCCCCTAACTTGGAAGATCCTTGAAAAACTTGGTGGTGTCATTTCTCTGGATAGAACTGATAAGAAAGCAATTCTCAATATCTGTCTCAAACAATAAACTAATGGAAATAAACCAAATCAGAAAGGGAATGATGCCACAGAAATGAAATATTAACTTTGATACAAGATTCCACAAAAAGGAACTCTAACACAAACAAAAAGGAGGAAACCAGGAGAAATGCACAAAAAGAAACAGTTGGTATGGAGTATGGATGGAAGGTATTGTAGGACTACCAACAATCACCAAGACTAACCTTAAAGCTCCCAGGGATACTGAGATATAAAAAACAGTATGAAGAAATGAAAATTTAAGAGATCATTCATTGCTATGAAAGAAAAACAGAGAGTGAAGGCAACAGTTAAAGTGAAGCATGCCTTTTTAATGCCAAGACTGTCTGAAATAAGAAAACAATCAACAAAGAAGTGAGTGTAAGGAATTGGAGACCTTTTGTTCAACTTCCACACTTAACAATTTATCAAGGTAATGAAGATATTATTGCTACAAATGTAAGCAAAGCTTTACCAAAAACAATATTGCCATCGGCTTTTGCATTGGATGTGGTTAATACTTAACCTTTATCAGTTCAACATACCCCGAAATCTCTATCAATGGTTGTAACATAGTCTAAAATTTACCTCTGTCAGTTCAGTATGCCACACCACCTCTGTCAGAGGTGAGAGATACTGAGAGTTTCGCCATTTTACCTTATTAATGTAAGATACCAAACCATCTCTGTGAACACTAGTACTGCAGTCAACACATGGGTGAATCCACCAACTGTTGTAAGAGGGGGCAAGGCCCTGTCAAGTTATCGCAATGTCAGACAACTTGAGCACATAAAATTAGTTTTAACATGTCATTACATGCTTTCACTATATGTCACCAGACATGTCCAGCACCAACACATGTCCTTTGATCTAAGTTTAGACCCAATTTTTTTACCGTATCTCTTTACATTTTTTCTTGGTCAACCTAGGAGGAGTTAGTTGTCACTTTATGCCCTTCCCCCCTGTATCTGCTGTTGAATCAATGGCTGCACTTTTGCTGTAAGAATATCCATTCTGCAACTTCCTTGAACCGTTGCAATGCAGGACAAAGTTCAAAGACAACGACAGACGGACAACCATTATTTCTATTTCAACAACTTAAACTGGCAGGCAATTTGATCATAAGGCAGACGCTTATAGAGTTATGCAACCTCAAAAAAAAAAGCCAGCAATGGTTCTGAATGCACACAGATGGTGATCACATTAGTCTTACATCTTTTCAGAACAAGCAAACCTGGGGGAGGGGGGAAGTGTGCATGACTGTGACTCTGTGATTACATCAGGCCACCAAACAGTAAATGGTGTGTTCGATGATCAATGCATCTTGTTTCATGGTATATTGAACTGTATGAATGAATGCATTTTGAAATTGAGCTGTCCTTACAAGTTACCATGGTAGTTTATTCTGTTGATGTACACAGAAAACTGAGATGAGAATAGTCAACTGGCAATGGAGGTGGTTACCCAATCACTCAACTGCAAGAGTAGGCTCACGTCAAACACATCTGCTGATACCGTGTAACAGGAGGCATACTCCACTTGCTCAGTACGCCATCCATAACTCATATGACTATACCTGAGACATTAACAAAATCACTCATTCAGTCTTATCAGGGAATATAACCACAACTTGTGATTATAGACCTTTTCACATACATTTAACCATGCAAAGTAATAAAACTCTGGCAGCATACCACAAAGCAGAAAGGAGCATATTGAGAAAGAGGCACAGTACTGTCTAACAAGCTTGCCCACACCTGCTTTGTAATATGGATGGTACCAGCATAGCTGCAGCATGCTACAGGATATTAATAAGCAGAAAAAAAATACCATAAAAGAGAAAACTGTAAAGTTTAATCTACTTGAACACACCAAAGAAAAAAAAAATTGAGTCTGGCATCTTAAGACATTAAGATGAGTACATTGTACCCTTCATATTAGGAGAAACCATTAGTGAAGAGGGGATTTGTTGTTTGGTTATGCTAATCTGAAAAAAAAAATACACTACTGAATAAGACTACACTGGTTCACTCTAAGACAGTAACGTGTCCAAATCAATTCATAAGTCAACCTCTCCATACTGTGAGTCAGTTCATTGGGTCCAAGTCATACCCCACCTCATATTTCAACTAGTCAAATCCTGATCTGTCAAAGTACAAACAACTTCCCCACAGAGTGACCCACGTTTGACTTCAAGGTTAAGTCAAATGACTAAAGATGCATCGTTCCGACATTTGCTCCTATCAAATAGAATTTATGCAAATATGAAGCCAAAACTACATAATCTATCAGTTACGCTAGCTAAGACTTAGCTTCTTCAGAGTTCCAGTCCCTCTAACATCACAGAACCCTGCAAACATGTATACTATCTGAGGCTAAATGGACTCACCCTGAAAGATAGATCTTCTGCAGCCTCTCCTTCAAATTGGTACCTGGCTTTACCTAACCCTGTGGCTTTACTCTTCTTCTTCTTCTTTTCCTGTTGCTGGGGAAGGTCAACGATGACTTCCACGAAAGTCTTTGGGAATATCCCTTCCTTCCCTTTGTACCTTCCTTTATACCAATCATCACCAATCTTCTCGAGTAGCACCACCGTCTCTCCTGCTCTCAGTGACAGCTCTCCCGCTCCCTCTGCGTCGAAGTTGTACTGCACGAAAGCGTGGGGATCGACACTCTGCAAGGAGAGTAAACAAACGAAACATGCACACATGGTACAATCGATAGAGGAGAAAAAAAATTAGAACACTAAATGGTAATTTCAGTCAGTTTGGTTCATGAAATTTCCTCAACTGAGATTTTCACTTTTTCAAACTTAGCATTACCAAATTAAAAAAGTTTGTCACAGCACGTTGCTCTATGCAATGCACAGGACAGCATTTAAAGCGGAAGAATGACACGGTAAGGCACCATGCTAAAATATAAACTGGAAGACATTTAGAAAACATACATCCCTAATAGTCTTACTTATCCTGGCAGAAACCCATTTAAGAATCCACCTGATGATGGCTCAGAATGCAGTATTATGTTATTACCAACCTGTATTAACCTTTTCAATAATCAACCAATTTACCCTTCAAATGGTAGTATTACTATGACGAACCTTTCTCAAAATATCATGTCATGATCATCCCCCTAATTATTCTTCAGATGGTAATATCATATCACTAACCATACTCATCCCACAAGATACCACACCTTATTAATCCTTAACTTGCAGTACTACGGTATCACCGACTTAAACCACCCTAAAAAATAACCACCATATTTAATCCTCTGATGACAGTATTATATTACCAATTTTATCCAACACACTCAATATCCCACTAAATCAATCCTCAGATTGCAGTGCTATGATGTCAACAAGTTTAACGAACCAATCAAAAAAACACCTAATTAATCCTGAGATGACAGTACTATGATACTATCGACTTTAAAGAACACTCTCAAAAACCCACCTTATTAATCCTCACATGACAGAACAATACCAACTTTGAACAACATACTCAAATTAATCCTTAGACTGCAGCACTATGATATTACCAATTTCAACCACCCCACTCAAAAGCCCACCTCATTAATTTTCAGATGACAGTACTACAATACTACCAACTTTAAAGCACCCACTGAAAAACCAACCTAATTAATCCTCAGATCACAGAACAATTCCAACTTGACCAACCTGCTCAAATTAATCCTCAGAGTGCAGCACTATAATATTACCCACTTTTACCACCCCACACAATAACCCACTTAATTAATCCTCAGACTGGAGTATCACATTACAAACCATAATCGCCATATTTAATGATTTACCTGATTAACACTTAGAACATTGTTTTATCAGGGAGCTGTTATTTACATGGAGAGCGTATGGAAAATTCAGTGAAAGTTAATACATTAAGACCACCCAAATAGATAGAAGATAAGCTGCATACTTAGCTCAAAGGTATTTCTTTTCCTTTATTCCGTGTTTCCAGTTCAATAAAACTCACCTAGCACCATCATTTAAGTCAGATAATCCTTAAACAAGATAATCCTTAAACAAGAAGCTCGCTCACAATGCTTTGATGTGCTAGCTTTGTACCGCCAACATTTGAAGAGCAGATTGCGTGCAGCTTGAAACTACTGGAAATGAATACATTCAGCCCATTTCTTACAAAGCTATCACACGTAAATGAGCTATAGAGGCAAAAGTCTAATTTTTTGACAAATTGGTAGGAAGTTCCCTCAAGTTTCAGAAATGGCAAGTTATTGATTCTTTTTCATGTTTTGATACAGAAACAAAATGTTAAATTGTCATACACATCACCGAGGGTCGAAAGGCTGAAAAAGTTACTGGCGACTGGTAATGCTGTAGCAGTATGGAAAATCAAAATGAAATTCTCTGACTGTAACAAACAACAAATATCTTATTGATTCACTTCCTAATCCCGTAGAAGTCTTTAGAAATGTCAAGGACGACACAAAGAACAGATTACAACGTGACCTTGGCAGCGCAAACCTCACCTCAAAGCATCTCTTTCCATCTAAATAACAGCTCCCTGGTTTTATGTTACAACAAATCTTTATCACCCTATTCAATAATCCAAATGGTTTTTTTTTCTCAGATAGCAGTATAAAAATCACCAACCTTAATATCTGGTTCTGAACTTGGCGACAAGGAAGCTGGAATTTTGTCCACAAAATTGGCGGGAAATCTTCCTTCCCTCCCATTCAGACTGCCTATGAGCCAATCGTCGCTGAACTTGCTGATAACGTTTATTCTGTCGCCCTCCTGCAGAACAAAAGATGCAGCTGGTTATTACACAACACTCCAGTGAATGATACAACAGTTTATCATCAAGACAAAGAAATTGACTCTCATGTTGCAAACATTTGTTTAATGTGTACCACAGATGACTGTAAACTGGTGTTCAACATCAAAGATGAAAAGTAGTCTGAGTGAACAGAATCAGAGTGAACGGAACCTAGGTGAACGAAGTCCGACTTAACTGACAAGAAAACTGCAGGAAAGGATTTACATCAGGCTATAAGGGAATCTTAAGGGAGTCTTTCATAAGAACTCATTGGATTCGCATTTCATTGTTGAGGAACACTGTGGGTGCCATAAAGGTGCTTCTTACATGCTATAAACATTGTGCAATTGATAGTGTTATCACATTCTTTGGTGACTTCAGAATTATATTTGTAACAGGAGTATGCTCTCAAAAAAAAAAAAAAAACTGAATGAGTCTCAGTCAGCAAGTTGTTGCAAAGGGAGAAGAGTTCATCCTGGTTTGCTTTTCACAAAAGCATTGTTGTCACTCTAAAGATTTAGTTCATGTCAGTAACAGCAGTGTCCATGCAATCACTTAAATGTCAACCAAATTGTACTAAGATGTAGACTTGTTTTCAGATGTTGGGGAACAGCAACTAATAAACTCTGGTGTATCTTCTAAAACAAAGAATCTCTGTCAAAACCCTCTGAGACTTGATTCATTCACCTCAGGAAGAGTCAAATTATCTCTGACTAAAAGGCATCAGCTTCTTCCAAAGTTAACCACTTGTTACTAAATGGAGTTGGTCTCATAACAAGAGAACACAGTTGATTCCACGCACGACCTATCACAGAGTTTCTACGTACACAGTCATCTATACACCTTAGTAAGGCTACACTGCCTGAAGACCATAATCATGATGAGTTTCACACAAATCGCCTGAAACGGTTGTTGACATGCGGTCTTCCTTTGTGCAGGTTAAATGTAACTCTCCAGAAGCTTAAGAAGATTAAGGGCAGATTTTAGTTCCAGAGGATGATGATTCCAGAAGGGGATGGTGTGTGGACTCAGTGAACATAGTCCCTGCTTCCAAGGGGATCATTTAATTCACAGCATGGGTGCATCTAGGGTGCTCTGTATTACTTTCAGTCAATGAGAGACAATACTTGGTAAGAATCCATGACTGTCTCTAAACAAAGCACCAAGTCCAGTTTTGGACTAAATTATCTAGAAATTTAGACTGCAGCAATTCAGGTTCTTCAGCATGCTTTAACCAGGGCTGCTGGTACAGTGTTATCATTCTTAACAAATCTTGCACAACATTGCTATTTTTTTGGTGATGGAACATGCAATGTATTTGGTCAATCATTCCCAAGTAGGCATGAAGTAAGTCTTAGAGCCAAGGTACCGCAAAACTGGCCTGTGCACACAATGATGATGCTTAGTATTGCAGCTGAACTACAAGGGGCAAAATACCTGTTGAATCTAGAATGGATATCCCGCCATTCCCCCAAGACCATGTTAATGCTACTATGTTAATGGCAATGGACACATCACACTACCAAATCTTACTATGTGTACCAGCAATGCAATCAATGCAACAGATAGAAATGGTAAAATGCCTTTGAAACAAATAATTATGTAACAGAAATGGAGCACAAATCCACCAAAAAAGAAGATTATCACTAATTGGCCTGGATCAGACTTGGTCAATTAAATTCCATGAGATGCCACATGGCAAAATTGTGATGCTGTGGACAAGTCATTTTCATCCTGAGAGAGAGGTGTAAGGAAGTGTCCACCTCCAGTTTTGTACTTCAAAGCGGTGCACATGCAAAGGTGCAAAAATTTGTTCACTTTTCCAAGCTAAATTTTTTCCCAAAAGCATCCAATTCTTTTAATTGCTGGTAAGTTTTCTTTTTTGAGAGAACAGGTAAATTACTACTAGAATTGCTGACCTGTGAGTTTTGGGGAGTAACAAACTTCATATTTATTTACCTAATTTTGAGACAAAATAATTCTTGTCAACATGTTTGCAATACATGTTTCAGTTTTGCCAAAATTGTTCCAGTACTTTTTGCAGTTTCCACCAAACCCACTCCCAGGCCACCAAGAGGTGTACATACTACAAAACTAAGTAAGCCTGGTTAGACATTCTAGCTCTATAAAACAAATGAGACAGTGATTTTAAATAACTGCTTCAACTAGAGCTGCTATCCAGAGAGTGGTGGTGAGGTGATCTATTGTATCATCTAAAGTTGCAATATCTCCCACAGCCAAATGCAAGGGGTTTTTAAAAATTGAAACATGCGGGTCAAACTATCACATTCATCAAATTTGTTCCAGCAAAGAGATGGGAAACATAGTTACCTTGAACGATAATTCATTTCTATCTTCTGCATCAAAGTCATACAGTGCTGTCACCATGTTATCTGTTGTCCAAAAAAATGAAAAATATTTAAATAACCTTTCTCCAAAGGAAGACAGAAAGGAACGTAGCATACATGATATAAACTACTGTTTCCTAATGTCAAGGAAACTTTGTCATTTAGTAATTTGAAAATTTACCATACCATTTACAAGTCTTACCTGTATCAAAGCTATGCTTTCTTCACATTAATGTATTAGTGAGTACTGTAAAATCATACAAGTCCCTTTCTCTTGTTATATTATTATTTCAAAAGTTTGACTGTCACAAACCTAAACCCGTTTAATGCAAAATGTGACTCACTATCCACTTAAAAATTTTAAGGTTACTTACAGCAAGCCAAACGATAAGAGCACTTAGTCAGTTCATTGCTAATATGCAGCAGTTTGAACTTCTCACAACAGAGTTTTTGTAATGTGACTGCATTTCATCAAACTAAGGCAATCTACCATAGTCTTTTTTGCAACTTGGGAACATTCACTTATTTATAGTTGATTTACATAAATAACAACAATTCATGTATTTTCTCAGCATCAACTGGAACAGGACAAATGCTTGTAGTAAATGCTGGAACACTCTTTCATATAACTACACAACCACTAATAAAATACCACTTCTTGTTGCTTGAAGATTCACTCTGTGATTGGTTGTATAAAAGAACCCAGAAAAATATTGCAAGGAGATTGTGAGTGATTAAAACAATTTTGGAAACTTGGAGAAACTGTGTGAACAGTAAATGAAAGATGAATTGTGCAACTTTCTGTGGGTGGACCCTAGGGTTGTACCAGATTTGAAATTTTAAAATCCAGCAGGAACCAGATTTGCAGTATTTACACAAAAGTTCTGCCCGGAATCCCAACCGGATTTGACGGATTTAGTCAAATGAAAGAAGAAGAACCTTATAGATGGAGTTTTATGTCTACTTCATTTCTACGTAAGCAAATTTTTGGCACTTTTATTTGTAATACAACCAGAAAGCCTCCATACTGTATAAAATCGTTAATCTCTTCTTCAATTTAAGTCTATTTTGGGTTTTTTAATTGGAAGGTGTATAATGATGAGAAACTTGTACAATTTCTACCAGGGGGTTACTTTTATTTTTTTGGGGGGGATGTGTTCCTGTTCCTGAGGCTTGCATTTAAGTCTGACATGCAGCTGAAAATTAGCAAGTGAATGTTTGATTTTTCAGTCTGTGCAAATCAAGGGACAAAAAGTAAGTACTGAGTTCACACGAAAACATGCTTGTTTTAATTCCTTCAAAAAAGTGGCAGTCAATGTGTACCATGCATTACTTTGGAAAGAGTCAATTGCAAATTTATCAAAGTGATATATATGCAGGCTTTAAATTTCAGTTAGGAAGATTTTCATTGTAAAAAATAGTGTGTGCAATAAAGAGGTAAACATGCATATTACTAACAGTGCAGGGGGTCAGGAATTTGCTGATGGGCAATTTGATTGGTGGGAAGTACCTAAGGACATTATCGAGTTGTTCAAGAAGCAATGAAATAAAGATCCTTACTGTGTGCCATGAAGCCGAATACAAAATGCTATGAAATTCTCCATGCATCAATCATTGACATTTCTATTTGATCAGTTTTGAATCCTTGATTTGTCAAGCTGATTTTAATCATCAACTAATCACCGAGTCTCTTGACTTTCTGGGTACTTTCTTTTACTGGTTTCAGTTTACCTACAAGATGCAGTGCTACTCTTACTACTGGCTTGGTAACATGTTAGTTTGAGCAATTAAACTTACATTCATTTCACATATTCACATATATTTGTATGTGTATCCTAACATATTTCAGACATACTTTATGCCTTTGAAGCTTACAAAAGTACTACAATAAATTCAATAATTTGTTATACTTTGTGTAATATTACTTTTCTGGACTTCAAGATATCGTATGATGTACAGTATTCACTACTATGTAGGCCCTGTGTAACCCTGTGATATGTTTGGACACGCACTGCAGGATTTCAGTATTTCTCGATTTAGAACACATTTTGATTTGATAAGCTTTGGGTTGATTCATTGGTTAACAAATTCAACTGTTTAACAAAGTAAATCACTTCTCCTTGTGAGTTATGTTATACTTTTGTCTCGCTCTCTTCTCTGAACGGAGGTGGGGTGTGACACCACCCTTTATCATGTTGATAGCTTGTCATCCTATCATTAAATGATATCAGTAGCTCACTGCAATCCTGGGTCTATGCACCTATCAAGACTTGCAGTTAAGTAAGTTGAACTGCATAGCCCACCTACAAATCCAGCAAATCCGGCCGGATTTAAGAAAAAATCTGGCCGGATGTTGGATTTGCAAAAATCCTCAAATCCGGCCGGGATTCCAGCCAGATTTGAAATCTGCTGCACCCTAGTAGACCCCAAACATGCATTCTTTGCATCTTATCAAAACAGTCTGAACTGTGCTTCAGAAAATGACCACAATTGCAGGGATTTGAAAGGTTAACTTTATTAAGTAGTTGCTTTAAGATCCTAAGAGGAGAGATTGCCTCCCTTGTACATATCAGATGTACACTGTTGAGGAAAACTGAAGATGAAGTACTTACCGTTGGACACGAGAGACAAAGCAGGAGACTCCTTTGGACTTTTCACTGATAAGTCCTCAATTATGTCCACGTATCCTTGAGGGAACAACCCTGTGTGTCCGTTATACTCCCCTTTCAACCAATCACTGTCAACTCTCTCAACCAGTTTGATGACTGCCCCATCGGGGAAAGACAAATCGTCCCAGTTGTCGCTCTGATAATCAAATTTGGCGATGCATCTTGGACCGCTGGAAGAATGAAAACAGTTCCTTGAATGTGGTTACAATGGCAACCAAAGTAGGTATGGCAAAGAGGGGAAAAAAGGCATTTTTTATCTACACAAAGTATAAATGCTAATGGACAAATGGACAAAGTACACAGTATCAGCATTGCAAGCTGTCTAGCTAGTAACATGTACTGCTAATTTGCTGCAGTGTCTTTAACAAATTCCTGACAATGAGACAACGATGCTCTGAGCATGGCATTTTTTTTTGTTTTATGAATTGAAGACATTAAATAGATGGGCCATGCCATGGTAGCTGCTAGTAGAATCAAGAGATCATGGTGTATGGAATTAGCACCTCTACGATTACATTTAAATCCACATATACCAGTGTACGATAAAAACAACACAGTGCTATGGACACTTGAAACTGAAAACTGTGAGAAGTATTCACTGCAGCATTGTATGACAAATGATTTATCTTTAGAAGAGTTTTCCAAAACCAAATTCTGTTGGTATAAATTTAGAGCATACTGGAACTATTGGACCACAACTTGGGAACTTTGTGTGGCAACACTACGGTAACGAAAAGCAAAGCTTCGTTTATTGTATGAATGCTAATGGACAAAAACACACTCTGATCCAAATGTTTTATATGCACAACACACAACAGATAAGAAATGGCACAAGAATCAGACAATCCAGCATAAAAGATTCAGTTATTGATTTGGTGAAGATATATCCTTTATCAGGTATTCTACAAAAATGAATACCCCTTCAAATCTTGAATACATTTTGACGAAACAATTCATTCACTGTGAAAATGGACAGAGATGATGTTATAACCAGTCATTCAATCTACTTACGATACACTGTCAGAGCCTCCTGAGGACACACTCTCCTGTAAAAGATAAACGATAGAATATCTTGTCGTCATTTACATTATTCACTTCATATATCTGCCTTTGACACAAGTTTATTGTCTCAAAATTAACCAATGTAGCACTGTTAGTGGATTGCCATTTTCTGACCAGCATACCCTTTTGTTTTTACCTAGCAGATAAGTCTCCAAGAACATGTCCAGTGAAAAGAAGTTTAACTTCCTTGAAGTAACGATTGTTGGATTAACGTGTAGGTCACAGCCAGAAAGTACATCAATTACACTTTGAAACATGTTTTTGTTTCTCAGTTGGTGTTGGTAGAATGGACTGAATGGTGTGGGATCAAGAAGTCTAAACATCACTAAGTTGTTAGTAATCATCTGCTGTAGCCAATGACCTATCACTGTGTAGATAACTGTGTACCTAACTAATACAAAGTTTTCTAATTTAACATTTCTTTAATGGCATAAGAGGAGTGTAGGGAAGCATGGGGGGGGGAGAGGGGCAGGTGGGGGGAGAGGGGCAGTGAGGAAGTGGTGTCAGAAGTTGAATGCTATGTACCAATAGCCACACTCCATTTCATGACGTTAAAAATCATCCTTTAATTTAGCATGGTTACTTACACATATATGCATCACACCACACAAACTGAAGACAGCCAAATGTTTGTCACTGTCATGTTGATTACAAATTAATAAATATTACATTTCATTAATCATTAAACAACTGCTGTTTCCTGATTTTACTTTCAATCGTTTTGACCCACTTTTTGTATTTTGTAATCCTGAAAATATTTCAAGCCATAAAACTATGAACCATTGGATAAAGCTTCATTTCTAAGTAGGACTGTTTGAACTAATTGTCCCAACTGGACTATCACTATAACATTGCAATATGTTTCCGCCTGTGTCTATCACGCCATAGTTAACAGTTTGTGGCAGTTCTCATAACTTCCAACTGTTATGCTAAGTAGGGGTGAGCAGTACATGAAAAATGCATAAGGTGACAGATTCACTCACATAGTCCACACAGAATTTTCATAATGTGCTAAAATTGTCTTGAGAAGACACTTTTCTGCATGATAGAACATGACATGATATCAAGTCATACCATCATGGTTAGGGGTTTGTTCTTTTGTTGAAACCTTATCACACATGAAATCATATGAGGCTTGGCTGATTCACTTCGAGTTCCAGTCATAAAAATTTGCATGTAAAACTATATTGTAGCCATAAGTCAAAACACAAATGTTTCCTTGACGACCAACGTACTTTACCATGCATTTAACACACACTTATGCTAAAATCATACAGCTCAGATGACTTATGATATATCTATATCTTCTGCTTGTTTCCAGCATTTATGATAAAATGTTATTTTCCTACCTTCCTCTCTTCTGAGATATCCCTGACGATACGAACAAACTGAGCCGGGAACATTCCCTCTTTGCTTCCGCAGCGACCTATGTACCAATCTGCGTCCACCTTCTTCGTCAGTATGATTACGTCCTCCGTCTGTCATAGAAAAAAAAGGTCACCAAGGGCTTAACTCTCACAAAAGTAATGTACTAATGTTAACGCCCAGTACTGTCTTTGACCTCATGCAAGATATTCCGACATCTTGAACTGAGTGGTATGTTCCTACACAATATCACTTCAACAAGGTTACTAAGATTCCCTACGAGTTACCATGACAACAATACCTTTCAGGGACGATTTTAAAATGAAATTTGTTTTTGACAAAGACAAACAGCTGCTAAACAACTGCACACCAAGAACCAGTTTAATGAACAAAGTTTGGGAAGGTACAATTTTTCAGACTATGATCTATGTGAGATTCCAACCGTCCTGACCTTGGTGAAAGTCAATAGATGTGACTAGTATATCCTCCTATAAGAGTAATTTACAACGTATCATTGAAGTCTAACAACTTCTGCATCTTGACAAATAGTTTTCAGTTACTCAAACACCCTGAAGAAATTCCCTCAGTCTCACAAACAGTTCTTACACAGAACTTTTATCATAGAGCAGTTACTACAGAATAGTAATTACAGAAAGGATATTACAGAACAGAGAAGTGAACAGAACAATGTCATAATGCAACCACGTGTTGGGATGATGATGATGATGATGATGATGATGATGCAAGGAAAATTGAAAAGGACCAGGTTTTCTTGTCTTAAAATTTAAAGAACTGATAAATATGCAAGTTGCATACCTTGAAAGAAAGGTCATCCTTATCCTGGGCTTCAAAATCATACAGAGCTATAGCATGTGGATGAGCAACCTAAAAGACAAACAAGAAAGGAGATACCACCAGCTAGTGAAATTGATTAAGTCATCTCTTCCAAGCAAGTTCTTTTTCCCTTTCACATCATTAATTCCTGATTCAAATATTATGACAGTTTCTGTAAACTCGGATGAAAACAAAAAGGGGCGGCGGAGCAATGTTGTCTGTGGAACTAGGTAGGATAGTTCCTCTTCAGTTACAAGGCTACTTTCTGGAAGAATTCCCAGAGTACCAGTGTCACTATTCTGTATGAGTGTTATGGTTTTGTATGAAGTATCACTTTGTTTCGGTATGTAGGCATCTTAAGCAAAGCAACAAATTTTAATGCAAAAGAAAGTGCATGAGTCAGTGTCGAGGGTAAATTACAACAGGCAAAAACATATATGGAAACTCCCTTGAAGAAATTTTATGATAACCTTTACATTTGCAGTAATTACTGTTTATGATTTGTTTCCTGTCCTGCAATGCACCAATACTATTTTCAACCAATGAGTAAATTAACACTCATGTTTCTGCAACTTCAATGAAATGCTCCATTACAAGCTTTCATTATACTTTTGGGTGTTATAAACAATTTCACCTTTTGCTTAAATGGTCTCAATCTTTCATTTTCTCCTTTTTTTTACATGTCTTGCAATATAATTTTGTACAAATTGCTTCTTCCTTTCTGTTTTTGTTATCATTTTAGTCTAATTGTTGATGTCAACAAAAAAAACAAACATGCAGGTATTCTGTGATTGATGGCTAGTCATGTTAGTAACATGATGAGCCAGTTAATTAAAAGTGGTTAAACGTTAACCGTTCAGTCAAGAGGACCATTTAAACGATTAGTAATTTAACCTATAATGCACAGCACTACATGTCACCATCTTCTTTCCTGTTTGTTGACAAAATTCTTAAAGACTAACCTACAAAGAAGCAGACAATTTTTTAATTCCAAATGTTCTGTAGAAATTTAAACTGTCATACTCAAAAAAACGAATTTTATTCTTGGCTGCTTTTGTTGCAAGAACAATTCACTGTAGAAACACTGCCACCATCAATTTAAATGTATTAAATACCCAACAGATCAGCTGTTCAACACATGTATGTACTGTTTACAGTCATCAGAGCCATCATAAACAAAATACATTTGAGTGATTGAGGGTTTCAAAATGGTGACTAGAAATTCTACAGAATTCTTTTAAATACTAAAACAAACTTGATTCATATCATAATAACTTTATTTTAACCATACAAAACTCAATGACAAAAGTGAACGTTGACATAAAATTATAGAAGACTGTGTCATTTGAACCAATTCCTTTGTGCAATCACTCTGGGAGGTTGCAGTTTCTACTGTGTGAATAGGTAATGAGACAAAAAACAGTACAAATCATAAAAACATTTTTTGATGATGCCACGGCAATATACATGAAATGGCAGGAATGCTTGTATAATTTCTCTAGGATTGTGTTAGACAGGTTTATCTAATTAGTTTATCTACTTGATTCATGTACTTGGTTAGTCTTCTTGGTTATCCTACTTGGCTTACATATTTGGCATATTTGTATCTACTGTACTTCTAGAAGTCAACCAAAGATTGATTCATCGTCAAGTTTCCTTCCATGAAAAACATGCCGTTCACTATATGTCGAAACTTCAAGTTGAAAAAGAACTAAAATAATTCAAGCTACAGTATAATTAAGACTCAGTTTCTAACTGAGCATTTGGTCAATTCTTGAATTGCTTTCTAATACTTACAATGTGTTTATACAAAGGATGGCCGGGGCCGGGTCTCGGAGGTAACTCTAAATCTGTGCTGGCTGGCTGAGGGACAGGAGTTATCTCTATGGATGATAAACCTGTGGATACATATCAATCACCACAATGTATTAGTATTGGCTAATTCATAGATACCAATCTGCCGTGCCGTGAATACTGCTAGCCGAGACGTTTGACGGCTGTCCCGGCATCGCAGATGCCTAAAATTTCTCTCAGACAACCAAATTAAGTTCTCCTATAGACAGTCAAGTCAGGAATAAATGAAATGCAAATAAGACTAAAATATTGGACACATACTACTGAAATCTGGTGATAAAGAGTAAACAACAAAATGCAAGTATTTCACTGTACATCAACCTGAAAATTTTAACAGTACATAACTTCATAACTTACTGTAATTATGGAAAGGACAAGAACAGTAAGTTAGTTGTCCATGGAACAACCTGTTGAAATTGATCAAGGGTCAATACCTGTCACGATGACATCTATAACATTGTTTCATCAGAGATTACACCAAAGAAGGGGCAAATAATTTATCAATTTGCTTCTTCTAGTGTATAATTAGACTCCAGTGTAGACAGTACTTATGTTAACTTGGATCATCAATGCCCCAATGTTCGAAAAAAGCAAAGTCACAAAAAAAAACAGTCAAAACATAGTCTGTAAAAAAAATCTACATAAGTAAGACATAAAACATGAAACTAAGCCTAAAGCTTGCAAAGGTATCACAAAGATGAGTACATAGATGGAAGAGAACAAATCAAAAGAGCGCAGTAAGAAGAAGGACAATCACCATGTTTTTCCAAAAGAGATGGTTTCTTGGGAGCAGGACGTTTTGGTTTGGCATTATTTGCAGCTGTCTTCTGTTTAGCAGTTGGAGCAGATGAGGGCCTAGGAGGTGGTCCACCTTTCTTGCCAGCAGGAGGTCCACCAGAGGGCTATGATTACGAGGAAAAAGGGGAACTTTAGCATTCAGTAGGTGACACCAACTAGTATGAAGACAGGCATCTTTCAATTAACCAGAAAGTCAAGTGACTTTGTGAGTCTTTGCCCATAAGCATGAAAATAAAAGGACAATATACGTACACCAATTTTGAAGTTCAAATTCTTTGCCATTCTTGAAATGCTTTGTCTATAAGGTTTCCAACTATGAAATCCACTGACCTTATTCACTGCCATAAAATGACAGATGTTTTCTACTCATTAAGTGCTACCAATGTTTATGGTTTGAAGTTCCTGCAACATTCACTTGCTGAGATATCCTCCCTTAATACATTTTCATACTTCAAGCTCTGTTGACCTCCAATGACCTTTGACTTCCATGAAAAACAGTAGGGATCATTTACTCACAAACGGACTACCACCAGACCAACTTGGAAGTTCTAGCACCTTTCCCTTCTTGAGATGCTGAGTTTACAAGGTTTCCAAACTATGAGCTACAAAACGACAAACATCAGCTACTAATCAATTAGTACCAACAATAACAGTCTGAAGTTCCAGCAACATTCAGTTTCTGAGGTATCTCCCTTAATATGTTTTCATCCTACAAGCTCCGGTAACCTCAAATGACATTTGACCTCCATGAAAAACAATAGGGATCATCTACTCACCATGGACTACCAACACATCAGCCTTGATTTTGGAGCACCTTCCCTTCTTGATATAAAGTGTTTACAAGCGAGGGCATCACATACACATACATATACATAAACATGCCTTCACCATTGCATAGATTTCTTGCCTGCCTTCAGCAAAGGAATCAAAAGTAAACCAACAAGTTAATATTACACCAATATGATGTCATTATGAAGAAACAATTCTATAATTCAGTCAGTTATTTGCATTGTTTAAAATCTCTTAAAGTTAAGGTCTGGTAAAACATTTGATTTGATTGAATTGCCAAATTTGACAGCAAAACTTGAATCCATGGACTCACAGCAAAAGTTTAATTGGAGCATGCTAGCAAAGAAAGAAATTTTCTTGGAAATAATCCAAGGAAGTTATATCATAAAACATGAGATACCTTATGAAGGAATGAACCAAAGACAATATTGTACAGCTATTCCAAAGTTAGCACATGGATTCAGTAGCCTGCTGCCAGAGCTTACAGTATGTTGTGTGCAATATAAATTAATAGTCCAAGACTTGCAAAAAGGAATATCACCAGATGGTGCTATCACATAACCAAGCCATGACAACTTCAGCATTTCTAACAAGTCCAGGAACTGATACATTACCCTTTCAATATTGATAGCATCTGTGAAGGAACTAGGGTGTGGTAGGGTTTACACAGTTTAACTTTGCATTGTACCACTAGGTTCTTGCTTCTTACCCTTGGAGGCGGCGCCTTCTTTGTGTTATTATTCTCAAAATTTGGTGAAGTTGACCTGCTGTTTGGCTTTGCTTTCTGGCCCCCAGAACCTGGTCTTATGATGGTAGGCTTGGCTCTGGTTTTAGACTGGTCGTTAGTAGGTGGTTTAAGATTGAAAGCACTTCTCGCCACTGGTCTGGGCTGTGAGGTTGCCTGTAGGGGCACACTGCCATGGGATGAACTGCTAGGGGGAGGAGGAAGGCCCGATGAGGCGGTGCTGGACCCTGCCGGTTTGGGACGAGCTCTTGCAGTTGGAGGTTGTGTCGGTGCAGGCCTCTGAGCTGGTTTGGGATGAGGTTGTGTATGACTACCCGAAGTGCTGACTGACACAAAACTCGATGCTTTCTTAATGTCGTTCAAAGACACATTTTTGGCAATATTTTTGCCAATTCCCCATGAGAGTTTAGCTGCTTGTTTTTGTTGATCATGTGTCATCAGGGGTTTGTCCTTTTTAGCCTGACTGGATATTAGACTTGCTCCAAAGGCAGCTGTTGCAGATGAGCTTGATGAAGAATTACTGGCTGCCTTGCTTGCTTTCTTGAAGTCATCCATGGATGCATTTTTTGCGGCATTCTTGGTGATTCCCCATCCAAGGTTGGCTGCATCTTTCTCTTGCTGCTTGGTCATGGCCTTTGACCTTGTCTCTGGATCTGCGGCAGCTTTGAAAGCAGCCTTGGCTGCTCCACTGGTGTCCAATGTAACTGACACTTGGCCATTGCTGGTTCCTGAATGTGGTTTTTGAAAGAGAGACGGTTTTGCAGACAATGGCTTTGGCTTTTCAGTCTTAGGTATGGAGTGGCTCACTGGATTTGTGTGATTTTTGTGAGAAGGCTCGTCACTCCATGATGTTCGTGGTTTTGGAGTAGGAGTTGGCTTGGATGGCTGCTGAGGTTTCAGCGACTTTGAAAGGGACCCAAATAAGGGCGCCACATAAGATGTCTTTGGCCTATTGGATGGTATTGGTGGCGGAACATACTGAGATTTTGGTCTATTTCTTGGTACAGGAGGAGGAGTATCAGCCATCTCTTGGTTGCAACTGAAGAAAAGTGACAAAAGAAAATTTCATTAGTTGTGTAGGTAGTCTGACTTTAATTTCTTCTAAGAATCTTTGACGAATAGTGTCTTGTTGTATCATTAACCAAGATCTGCCTGCTTCATCAAAAGCATCCATCACAAAAAAAGAGCTGATATTATAAAGAAAATGTAAACATCTTGTACCAAACAATAATTGACAATGCTTTTCCCTTTTGAATTTGTGAATTTTCATGGTCACAAGAGCAGGATTGGAATAACAACAAATTAAAAAAAAAAACAGATGCATTGACAAAAAAACAAGAGGAGCTGATCAAAGGCTATAATGGCTAGGAAGTCAGACAATGAAACACAGAGGTCAATGGTTAAATCACAGAGTATATGTACTATGTATGCACAAACACTTTACAAATATTGTGAAAAAATCACACTGTTTTAAATACCTTTACAGTCACTTAGTTACTAACATTTTGTAAAAAGTAAAACACTTCCTCTTTTCAATTCCACTTCACAATTTTCCTTTTACACCTTGAGAAAGAGTTTTATTGATACACATATTTACTCGATAAACATTTTACCACATGGTTCCAAATCCAAGTATTTCAGGATGAAGTGGCATTGAACACACTTTATGATGATCTCTCAGAAATAACGTTTTACTAAACACAGATCCAGGGCTGAATTTGTAAGCCTTTGTTGTTCTTTCATATTCAGTGCTCAAGGAAATAGAAAGCCTCCCTCAGGTACAATTCACCTTATCCTGCTTGTTTTGAACTTTCTGTTGTGGTATGGTCATGCAGAACTATGAAACATTATGACTAAGATTATTATCTGAAAGATAAGGAAGTCTTTTTTTGATTACTCCACAGAGCATAACAAGGGAGGGGATGTTACTCTCCCAGTTCATACCAATTCCACAGGGCAATTTTCCCAATTATCCAATATTTTGATAATTGATAAAGGAGTTTGCACTAAATACAATGTCTGCACTGAAGCTGTGACAAATGTTGCTATGACATCAAATGACGCACGGAAACGAATCTCTTGCAAATTCACAAACAAACAATCTCCTGCTATCAGCTATTTACTGTAATCCTGAATCTTCCAGAACTTTGCAGAACTGGTCTGCTAGCTTGATACTGCATGGGACAGTTAGCACCGACAGACCTACATGTGACTTCCTGGCCAAGTTCAATCCTAAAAACACCAGCCAGAGTCACCTTGGACAACCTAGATTTACTTAGGTCTACAGGCATGTCATTGTATTTTACAGTAGTATGGTGTACTGTGGAATCATGCTCACCAACGATCATGCTTGACTAACGATATATGTACTGTATGAATATCAAAAAATTCAAAAACAAACACTTTGATACTGTTTAGAAGTAGCATGTCATGATTTCAAAGTATTTCATCTGCTCTTTCTAATCCCATAAATATGAGCATATTGACGAGGATATCTCCTGTGTACAGTCTCTCACTACCTACAGTACTGTAATTGAAATATTGCAGACATTAATCAATAATATCCCACAACTGCTACATCAGTAATAGTTTATCTAGGGGTTGTATTGGTCTTGAGGTCCACACTACACCACACATCTTTAAACTGACAGCCCCATGTAAGCATCTCCATCAACTTTTTTACTCATGCTCTGTAATTCCCCAGGCTCATTTAGAATTCTTAGCAAGAAACAGGCCCTCATTTAGGGCACCTTAAAAACAAAGAGATTGTAACTCTGTGACAGCATGCTGATAACACAAGATGATTCTCTGCAAGCATTGATTACTAACTTGACAAAAGTTGAAATGAACTTTGTCATAGAATGAGAGGCTTTCAATCAATGCAGAACTCTGCAAGTGAAAGGTACAAATATTTTTATGCATTGCAACTTAACAAAAGTACAAAATAAATATTGAAGTACACTGAATTGAAACAGCTCATGGATATTTAAACTGTTCACAGATAGTCAGCAGCAAATTGCAACAGTTAGTTGGTAACATACTTGAATTTCTCCTACTTCATCTTTGATGATTTTAGAAGCTTCACAGTAGGTTTTGTGATATTAAAACAAAAAATAAAAATATCACTTGCAGGTGTTTCTCCACTACATGAAGCTCACAAATCACAATATTGTAAGCACATAACTGCAGATCTAAGAACAAGTACAGACTTTCATTGCTATGTGCACACAAGTCAAAGCATGGTATTGGGTGCACAAAATTAGAAGATGTACACAAAAATTTGGGGAATGTGACACACAACTCTAAAATGACATTGCTAACTTCAACTTGTTTCCCATCAACTCAGCGCTGTACCCAATGTTAGGGGCGTAGAGATAGGAATTTAGGTTAGTGGGTTATTGCTGTACTGGTAGTACTGGAGACTGCAATACACACACTGCAGACCCAGCACAACCGTCTTACAGTTGGCGGGGGGTGTCCAAAAAAGCGCTCTGAAAATTTTGTATAACCTTCATCCACTCAAGAAGGGCACTGTTTTGTCAAACAGGACACTGCATCTAAAAATTTTTGGGGAAAATACCCCTCTATCAGCTGTCCCACGCCGGCCCTGCATTGTTTCCATGTACCGATATAAATTTTGAGTCTGCGTCATCTCTCAATCAAGGTAACTCACTCACCCTAACATTGAATACAATACTAAGTATATGGGAATTGAGAAAGTAACAGGGACTAAGCAGTCTTCCCTACTTCATTTTGGAAAATCATCAAAATGTTAAATTCACTTTTCATTTCTCTTATAAGCATCTTTCATGGTGTCGAGGAATATCAGTATTGCGTACGCATGGCACTATGCTGCAAAATTGAGCAATTCGACAACAAAAATGTCAAAAAGAGCCATTCATGAATTAGCATAGAGGGGTATACTAGTTCAGTTTGTTGTGACTGCATTTTTCCTTTGAAGTTACGCAACTATCAATGGTAAGACACACATATCGACACCTGGGGAGAGTATGTCAATGTCCGCTGTGTGAGTTGAACATTCACATCCTCTGATGGGCACCTGCAGCTTGTAATGGATGCACTTTGGGAAGACATCTACTCTCACTGAACTGTATTTTTGACTGGCCATTTCCTTGACAGTGACAGACCTATGACATACCTAAGATCAGGGTTGGAAAACCTTCCGGAATTTCCCGCGAACACGATAGAAAATCCACCGATTTCCTGCTGACATATGTGTAGGGGTGGAACCCCTTGTGGGGGCTCAGGGGGCAAAGCCCCCAGAAGATTGGGGCTCCTAGCACATCGGAGGGGTAAAATTGTCCCGCTGAGCACAAAAATATAACTGAATACTCATACAACATTTGAAAAATCAATCACGAAAGCTTAACATTAGGATGTTTGCGTTGTTGCAATATACAGTACCTTTTTAAATGTGAAGAAGTCACAAACAAAAAAGGCACAAACGAGTGAAACTTGAGCCCGATGTTACACTACTGTATATAGATATGCAATAGGCCTAGAATAAATGTCTTGATCATAGAACACTATACACTGTCAACTTCTACAAGCTGTGCTACTTACAAACAGCTTTGCGAGTTTGCAGGAAAAAAATCATGGCATGTTGCCAAGAGAAGTTTTAAACTGCAAACATGTCAACACCTGTCCCAAAATGGATATTTATCGCATTTATAATACTCAAATTCAGTCAACTGTTGCGGCTACAACATTTGCACTGAACTTTTTATCTCTGATACATGTGACCATTAACAGGCAGTAGAAATTTGCAGCAAAAAAAAGTTAAAAATAAAAGTCGTCCCCCCATATTTCAAAATGGTTTAATCGAGGCAATTTTTTTACTGCATGTAAGGTTATGATTTCCAGAAAGGTCTTTGGCGCTACCATTGCATCTGGGTGTAAGACTGTAAACTTAAGGAAGGTACAAAGGCCAAGCCATGCCGCGTGGGTCTGTTTGCGCCGCTACTGTAACGTACTGTATGCTGAAAACACTCAGTATCTCATTCATTGCACACAGAATCTTGTGCTGAGTTCAGAAAGAATAAAAAACACTACAACCAATGGAGATGATATTGTGCACAAGCTCTGCGCGAATCATCTTTGGGCAATGGGATTCATAGGGTATGAAGGGTGGCTGAAGTGTGCCTAAAAGCAAACTGGCGATAATTTCTGGTTACGTGCGTGGTCGTTGGGGATATACTGGACATCATGGTTTATAGGCATAGAGGTAACATGTGCTATTTGCCTATGTGAGTATCGTAAGCAATTAAAATCAACATAGCTTCTTTTAAACATTTGTTTGACAGCATTTTTCCCTGTTCCTCCTCATTTATTTTGTTTCTCTGAAGATTTCCCGTTTTTTTAATCAACAAAAAAAAATGTGTCTCAACATGCAGGATTTTCGGTGAGCGTCGCCGATTTCCCGCGAACCAGGTTTGGAAGGTTCACAAGGTTTGCCAACCCTGCCTAAGATACAGTACACAAGCTTACACAACCAGTTCAGCTAAATTCCAGGAAGCAAGAACAGACCTTAACGCACCTACACACCCCTGTGGAAGTGAACTATAGTTTGACCCCTTGGTGTCCAAGCACCTGTGAGTGAGACACACTCTCCCAGGGCCTCAATACATGCATCTTACAATTGATAAGTACAGTACATTGCAGGCCCTGAGTTTTAGATTTTCCAGGTGTGCTACAAATCCACACTCCTCAGGAAAGTAAGGAGTGTGTTAGGTGTGCTGTCTGTTAAACTGTAACACATTCATCTTAGTGCCCTTCTTTATCTAGGTGTGCAAAAAATCGCACTCCTCACAGTGAATTGAGGCGAGTGGTGGCGTGCAATCGCTTGCCTCAGAATTCAAGGCCTGACATTGGCTAGCTCATTCAACTGGCTGTTCCCACGCAGGCTACCGAAACCATGCCCTTACAAAGTTACAGTATTTAGCCTCCTTCCAGAACTCAAATTAGCCTTGTTTATGTTCTATTCTTTCATTAAGTTGTGGACACCAGCATCTCAGCTTATCCTGTAAGATTTGTGTGGATCAGTATTGAGATAGGCCTAGACCTAAATTCAGACAAGTTACCAACTCTCATTCACTTGTCTTCAAATGGTTACCAAGGCTAAGGCCAACTTGATAAGTAGCCAGGGGCAAGCTTAATTAAATAAATTGACTTTGCTGTACCAAGCTTCTGGTGAATAATTGATTTAGAAGGCAAAAGGGCCATCCTGCCAGTCTAGGGCAACACCCAACTGATAACATCACGACGTTGTTAATATCAGTATTCAGTACCTGGCCTGAGTTTAGTCTGGCCGTCTAATCTTGGGCTATGCCTCCAAATCCAATCAAACCAAAGAACTAGATCTAGTTCTTTGGTTTCATCAAATGAAACTGAGCCTAGGCTTACGCGTAAAATGGTTACATAGGCTTAGGCCTAACCGTTGTGCTGCTGAAGCTAATTGTTACTGTTACTGTTATGTTAGTGCTAACGAATATTGCTATGCCTAACATAGGAACATGCACGTCAACGTACTAACAGGAAAAGGAGTCAAAATTTGACAGTAGGAGCTACCTGTTTCAGTGAGCAACAATCACGCACGACATCTGCTAATTGCTATTAATTTATGTAATTTCATAAGAAAAAATAGACCAAAACCGTCGATGAACTGTCTTCTTGCGAAAGGATGGACGCGTATCGTCTCTTTGCGAGTAGACTCAGTCAGTATATTTACTACATACATTGAACGTTGTAAGCATACACTATACTACAGTACGTCGTTCAGAAGTTCTTGGTTACCCAACCTTTCAGTACATGTATGGTACATATGGGCAGATCATTTGTGCGACGCTTACTTGGCTCAGTCACTCAACTACAGAACGTAGGTCTGGAGGTGCACTATTTGATGGTGTGACATCCTTCCGGGTGTGTAGCAACACTGAGCCTTTTGCAGCGCAGTAGCGCGGTTAGCATTGTGAGTGAGGGTAAAAAAGTAAACATCTCATATTTTAGTAGTGACTCCACAAAAGGATTTTACAGTCAGCAGGTAAATGCACCATGGGCGTCAATTTGAAAGTGGGTATTTGTAGAGGGGGGAGGCCCGTTTTCAGGAGGGTTCAGGGGTTGGGACGCACCCCCCCCCCCCACAAGATCTGGAGTTCCGCTCAGTCTATGATAGTAGGCCTACGTTAGCAACATATATACAGTAATGAGTTTTAAGTGCTTGGTCATTGTTATCGGGAAAATGTTGCACTTGTGGTAAAATCGAACCCCCCCCCCCACTGAAGAAGCTGCACACGGGCCGGGGGTCTGGCCTAACTAGTTTCGAAGGAATTGCACACTTATAAAACCAAATAAACGAGCAAATCAACACAATCAACAAAAATGTTCTTTAAATCCATTGTTGTCACAAACGTTTTCGAAGAATCACTTTCTTCCTCATCAGGTGCTGAAATATATCTGTCCTAGCTGGTCTGGTCGACTAAAACTTCTCCTCTCTAAAAGTGGTGGGGGCTAGGCCTGACGAGAGAAAAGAATATGGGGGGGTGGTCTTAGTGAAAACAAGATTGTCTAAGAGGAGCGCCACCAACAGTTGACGAGGAGCGTAAGAGAAAATTTTTGGCTTTGCAAACTACACAGATGTCAGGCACTTCCCGGGTGTTCTAGGTTACGTGCACCCACGCAGCCTTTAATTAGTAGGGGTCTCATGTCTGCAGTTTGACGAGGAAAAAGGACAAAGGATTGAAGTGAGGTAAGCAATAATGATTCCATTAGTGGTCCTATGTTTTGCGACGTGGACTCCGTCAAAGCAGAGTTCGTTCCACCGTGAACGGCGGATACCAAGAAAAGTTTTGACATACATATGATACCTCTTAGATTGCAGAACTGAAGTGGCACTTTTCTGTGTCTCCTTCTAAATTCATCTAAATTTTCTTTACACAAGAAATTTACACTTCCAAGTACAGTAGTTTGTTGTTTTTTTCTATTAATTTCACAATATAAGAAGTGTGGAGTGTGTTCAGGTCGCATCCTCTAAAAAAGCCGCAACTTGTTGAAGTACATGACAAAAAGTTGTTAAAAATTAGATCCATCCAAATATATATCCATCTCAACTTCAGGAGGGAGAAAGTCTTAAAAGTTACACTTTTCTATTTCAATCAGAATTTCAATTTAAAGAATAATTCATTTAAACGTCAACCGCAATCACTCAGGGCCGTAGCTATAGGGTCACGTCTTTATGGGTTTGTGAAGTTGAAAAATTCAGAATGACTGGTGTTTTCCCCACTGTGTGGCGACTCCACCACGATATTTTCAGACACTAGGAATACCTTCTCAGGAGGGGTGAAGAATTGAAGGGGGTAAAGTCTTCATAAATGAGCATTATCCTGCAGGCGAAGCAAACAAGTTGTGGGGAAAAAACGAACAAAAGAAAAAGCCTAGTAAGGGGGGGGGGGGGGAGGTGAATAACGGCAGGGCTATTTAACCGCAGCCACCATTGATTGGGCGGAGCTTACAAGAAAATTTTAGCTTTGTCAAACCCCCAGATGGCAGGAAATGGCACTTTCCAGATGTACTTGAGATGCACGTACCCAGCCTTGAAATATGGATATCATGTCTGCAATTCCTCATTTCATGTGAAAAGAAAAATCAGTCTATGACTTTTTTTTAAACACATTGGCACATCGGTGCTTCTAACCTTTTTTTTTTGTGGTGATGGTGGGGTGTTTCCAAGAATTACATTTGTCACTAACGAGATGGGTTACTATCTAAGCAGATCGCCCAACCATTAGTTGGCGCGGAGGGTACAAGAAAATTTTGGCTTTTCAAACCCCCAGATGGTAGGAAAAGGTACTTCCCGGGTGTAGTTGAGCTGAAAATACTCACCTTGAAATATGGATAAGTCATATCTGCAATTTCTTAACACATGTGAAAAAGAAAAGTCAATCTATATTACAAAGGTTAGTACCTAACATGTTTTTTTGATATGTTACAAGAATCGTAATGAAGTACGCCTCCTCTTCTTATTTTTTTTCTTTTGAGTACTTGAAAATCCTTTTTTGTTGAACACATTGGCACATCGGTTCCTAAAAATGTTATTATTTTTTTTATTTATCTTTTTTGACTGCTGAATTTTGTTCGGGGGGAGGGAACTTTTACCCGAAATTCTTTGTTACCGATTACTGAGTGTGATTGCTATTTAAGCGGAGGGCTACAATGAGTTTGCCCATCTGTGAAAAATGGTTACACATGTATGCGAGTTCCAGTGAAACGTAAAAGAGTGGTCTAAAACACTCAGCGAATCTTCTAAATAAAGAAAAAACACTTTTCGTTGGTTTAATAGGCAGAAGATGGACTTGAGCAGAGTGTGAACAGAAATTACCATACCTCCGCCAGGGTCTAATGCTTGGGGCATAGTTTGCTTATAAGTCACCGATATCACATATTCAACACCTATCCAGGGTTTAAGCAGGGGTGGGGACCTAGTCTGAGGGCAAACTCGCAGGACTATCAAAGCGGAGAGCCACCATTCGGTGACACGGAGCATACCCGAAAATTCTGAGCTTTACGAACCCGCCAGATAGTCGAAAATTGCATTTAACGGGTGTCCTGGGCCTCATGTTCGCAGCGTTGAAATAGGCCTCTGCAATCTCTGCAAAACAATCTACGGAAAATGGTACTAATTTGGATTGCTCTTATTTAGGCTATTGCAATTTTCTGAAAAGTTAATTCAACAGTTTTTGCTTTCTAACGGTAACAGGTATATTTTTCTCTTTTGAGAAATTTTCAACTAGCAGGTGACCTTAAACAAAATCTGGTTGATATTTTGCGTCGAGTACAGTCATTTTTGCCCCGAGAAATATGGTTCCAGACAAGTTATTCCAACATTTTTTACCCTCAGCGATTTTAGTTGTTTATTAGCTTGCTACACCGGTCGATGATTACGTGACAAAGTAGAACTTGTTCTTGTAACTTTTGCAACTGACAGCCACAATGAAGAAAAAAGATGCAATATAATTGTACTTTGATAGATGGGGAAGCATGAGAAGAGTGATGGTTGGTCTAGATCTGTGAGAAGGTTGTAAGAGAGGAGGTGTCCTCACCCCATTTGAGAAAGTGCAAAACTTGGCTTATTTTGGAGTCATAAAATGTGCTAGATTGAGATATGAAAAAATCCAACTAGTATGTCAGACTTTCTGACTATCCTCACTTCTAGACTGCAATATGAAAAATTCAAATGGAATTTCAGATCTATTGAGAATTTTTTCAATTGCAAGGTCACCTCACATTCTGATGCAATATTCGGCAAATTTTTACATCATAAAGTGTTCTAAACAGAGATATGAAAAATTCTAACGATAGTATTTCAGATTTTTCGACTTTTGTCACTCTGAGCTTTTTCTTATTTTTTGGGGGAGGGTTTTTTTTGGGGGGGGGGGGACCGCCCCGGGTCCCGACGGCCTTGAGTGCATATCGACAGTTCATTCAAACACATATCAAAAACTTTTTGATCTCAGTTCTTCTTTTTCGCTTAATTTGAAATTTAGTTGGTTTATTGATTTGGAGGACAATTTCCCAAATCTTTTTGTTCACCAGAGAGTGCATGCTAAGGACGTTTCCCGTTTTGGGGGGCCGAATTTTGCGTCGGCTAGAAATTCTTTATACCGAAATATAATGTTTTATGAATGAACTTTTAAGGAAATGTAAACTTAAAAGAGAGCAAAAATCAGTCACGGATAAATAAGACTTTATTATGCAAACTTAAACTTCCTTCACTTAATAATGACCATTCGAAATGTTATACCGTTAATCCATGCAAAGTGAGAAGGGAGGGGGGGGGGGGTGTTACTGGGGTTCTTCATTAATTTCGAGATACTTCGAAAGAAACAACAAGTACACAATCAACAGAAGTATTCCTTGTAACTTAATCTCGACTGGCAAGGTAAGTCAGTCAATCCATTCCCTTGTTTTATCACTCACATCATAATGTTTTTCAAGATGATAAAGCTGTGATAGCTAATTTGTCCAAGGCACTCAGTAGAGATGAAGATAGCCGAGGAGAATACCAGATGGGAAGGGGGGGGGGGTGGGTCTTCATGCAAAACGGTGCCGTCAAAGCACAGACTTGTTACAGAGCTCCATGTTTAATATATTTCTCATTCAAGATGTGACCCTTCTGAGCCTGAAAACCAACATCATCTATTCAGTCGAAGCTTTTGTGATAAGAATGAAACTTACATTGGAGAGACACAAGTGGTTACCAAGAGTTGAGGGACACTTCTTAGTTCTCACAACATAGATGTGTCATCGCAATATGTCATTGCAATACATGGTCACACCAGTAAATGCACAAAGTGGCTGACTTTCCTATTCTAGCGAAGGAGCCTAGCTTAGACTTTTAAGTTGAAGTGAAAAAGCTCTTAAATAAAGAGACTAAAACCTAGTATGAATATTGAATTACACCAACAAGGGTCACCCTTTCTCCATCTATTCTGATGCATTCTGTTATTGTTAACACGTGAGACTATCGCTGTTTTGGTATTATATTTCACCACCAGATGAGGAAGATGTGAATATTCGAAGACGGTTTTGTTGCCGGAACATGCATAACAAGGACTTTTTCGTTTTAATTTGCTATTTTGTGTGGTTTATTAACACTTAATTATCTTTTGCGAGTCGAATCTCAAATAAATGAACTTTGATTATCAAATTTTCATCAATCTATTAGACGTCTCTTGGTCTCTTATCTCCGCTGTAAACCTCTTCACGTTACGGTCACCGAGACCTTGTAAGTAGGAGGGTCTCTCTCTGGGTGATTTCAACAGGACTCTTTCGGAATCAATCAACACACAAGACAATGGGCCCGGGGCGGATCAGAGTCAGTGCTGGGACTTTAGACCAATCAGAACAAGGAAGGTCTGTTACGTAATGATTGCACTGTGTGCATCGCAACGGGGCACATCAATGTTGAAGAAATTTATACTTACCCATATAAACAGTCCTAATAACGCGAACATTAGCCATATGCACGTGCAGTATCGGTAAGCGGATTCAACACATAAGCAGAATTCACCGCTGACCATATTGCCTTAGGATCAGATTTTTAACGTGGTTCGTCATAACTTCTCTTGCACCTTGGGGTTACAAAAAGTTACACTCAGCTCAACAACATGTCACAAAAGAGAAAAGTAAACGGTAAGATAAACTTTTAACAAAGCGTAACGTTACTAAGCAACAGGCCTAACTACTAAGTTAGGCCTACAGCAATGTTAAAAAGGCCTAGCCTTGTTTTCAATTTTATGTTGGCTAATGACAAGTAACATGAGGCCCCTGTGTGTGTTCAGCAAGCCTAAATTAATTGTCATCGGTGACATTTTGCTAGAACAGTTTTTAAAAGCAATGGTCTTAGTTTACGACGTCCCTTTCATGTAAGTGTAGGCCTATATAATATTTAATACCTATGCAATTAATTACCTACATAATTATATCATTTATATACATGTGTGAATGAATAAATTAAATCAATCAGTGTCATTCCAGAGGTTGCACTCCTGATAAAACCTCAATAAAATAAGTATATCAGCATTTTGAAAAATTACTTATGTGTGTCATCTTAGAATACATCATGCTATAAAACCTAACTTAGGTGTAACTTCTTGTTGGTTCAATGTGTATTATTGCTGCTAGTTACATTAACAAGATTCTATTCTGCAGGCTTGATGGCCAAGGAGTTAATGGCACATGTTCCTGATCTGGTCTTGCATGCATCTAAAAAGGTCAAACATCTACCAATGGTACAACATCTAGAAGGTGTGCTAATGTTCCTGGACATATCAGGTACATATATGATTTAGTGATTATGATTTAGTGATTATAATTAAGTAAATTGACCTCTCAAATGTTTTTTCTTTGTTATTTTGCTTTTATGGAGTCCACATCTTCGAATTACGTGTCTGCTACATTTCTTAGTATATCTTCACTTGGTCATCACTTTACTATTTATTATGCAAAGAATCTCGATTGTGGGATGATTCGTTCCTTTCATTCAGGTTTTACGGCATTGTGTGAAGAATTCAATAGAAGGAATCTTGGAGTAGATGCATTCACTAAAACACTCAATGACTACCTGGGTCACATTGAAGATGCCATTCTGAAGCTTGACGGAGATATCATTGAATTTGCTGGTAATTAGCTATCACCATGATGAGTTATGGTCACTTGATTTTCTGAAAACACAGATTCTCCCTTTTGTTCTAATTTGTTATGTGTAATAAGTCTCTTATTGCATAATCCATAGGTTTGCTAACGTTGAAAAACGTGTAATGTGTACACAGAATGCTTGTGTTGAATTTTTGTATGGCATGGTTAACTTAACTGAAAAGTTGCATTAACATAGTACGTTACACAGAGGACAATTGGGTTTGTTTACTTTGTATTGCACGTATTGAATGTTTTCTTGGATAAGCCCCATGTGAGTAAATATTTCATTGGATAAAACTTAGAACTGTAATTTCTTATCACATATAAGCATTACTTCGTTAGGAATTTTGAAACAAAGTCAATTTTTTCTTGGTCTCAGTGTATGTTATCCATAGTTTATCCACCAAGTTAGTCAATGAATCAACTGTTTTATTGTCTTCTCCTCTTTTACCTTTTGTACTCTAAAAAAGGTGATGCAGTTTTAGTGGTTTGGCAGTCAACAGAGGAGACAGCAAACGAGGCGATAGTAAAGTCAGTCAAATGTGCCCGACAAATTCAGAAACATTGTCACAATTGGAAGACAGATGTTGGTGTCCATCTCGGCGTCAAAGTTGGTAGGTAGCACAGTCATGTCAAAGATTAGTTAAAAAGTAGAAATATAACCAACTGGTATCTTTAATGGTCCTTTGTAATTTTTTTTATGGCTTTGGCACATTTGTACAGTCCAGGTGTGAGTTTACTTTAATGTAAGCAATCTTCAAGGAGACACTTGCCTTTATTATTGCTTATTTAAGTGGGTTTACCTCTTTAAACTCTATCTTTCTTCCTAAACCCTCTTTGGATCCTTCTTTTGCTTTGTTCATTTGTTAGTGGAACAGACCAGAAAAATTTACACTATATCTTTGGTTTCTCTATGTTTCTCTTTTAATTTGTAAATTTTCTGTGTAATTTATAAACATAATTTGCAAATCTCCTTATGTATTGAAAGGAGAAAATGAACTTGGCACTTTGAAAAATAAAGTGAAACCAAATGCCACCAATACCTCTGTTTACCTTTGATAATGCACAGTGAACAATATTTGTCATGTCTAAACAGAGGCAACAGATTGTATTGTTTTAATGGTGTTTGTTTTATTGTAGTTTTGTATTTTCTTAGTAAAAAAGTTGGGTAATAAAGTGTGACAATAGAAAGGTGAACAATAAAGATCGGTAAAGATAATCATTTTAGCAATAACATTTATGTGGTATCTCTATCAGGCATATTCTCAAGCTCAAACACTCACTTTACTATCTTGGTGATTTTTTAATTGTCTAATTCCCACCCTTATGATAACTAAGTTGTACCTTGATTACTACCCATCTCTTTGAGCTTGCTTTAAATTCAAAATCTGGCTAATCTTTTTGCTTCATTCGTTTATTTCTTTGTTTTGCATTATTCAATGCAACGGAGTGCTTTTGCAACGATTGTAATCCCCTACAACTTGTTGTGCTGATAGTAAAACAAATGTCATGAAAATTTGTCCCATTTCCCATCAGTCCCACATATCTTGTATTTGCATAGTAGAAGCTAATTGGTTTTGTTTTTTTCTTGCAATCAGCTCTTGCATTTGGCCCAATCTCCATCAGTTTTGTCGGGGACAAGTCACTGCAGCATTTTTCAACCAGTGGACAGGCTGTTGCTGATGCCAACGGTGCGGAAGAGCTTTGTGAGAAAGGTTCCATTGTTCTTCATTCTGAGGCTTGGAAAAGATGCCCAGAGAAGAAGGGAATATTTGCCGAAAAACTGAATGATGATCATTACAAGGTATTATTGTTTTCAATCTACTTGAAGTTTAAAGTTTCCTTTTTTAAATGAAGTGTGCATATAGTAAAGTAATATTAGACCTGCTTCCTCTGTCACTGTATTATCAAGAAGGTAAACTTAAGAAACACTGTAACAACGGCTATAGTGGCTTTTGGAGGCTGAGCGTAGGGACATTTGCCCCCCTCCCCATATCAAAGTAAGAATCTGTTTTTTTGCAATGAGTATGCACAGAAAAATAATTTTTTTTTAATATGTACAGATGTTGTTAAAAGTATGGTAATGATGGCCTTGCTTTGCATCTGAACACCTTTGCAAATGCAAAATTTTTCAAAACTGGAGGGGACACTCCCTTACCTTACACCCCTCCCCAGGATGGTGTTGAATAACTTTGTTTCCCCCCCAAATCATTAACTTTCGCTACAGGTCTGCTATAGTGACGTTGCACATTGAAATGTAACATAAGTCGAAACCACCAGTCCTGGTGTGCAATGAAACATTAGCTATAACATTAGCTATGACTGACTCAGTGATTATGCAATTTTGTGTTTATTTGATTTTAGATCATGGCTTTGAAAAAGACTTGGGCAGAGAAAGAACTGTCAAAAGGTATGAAAGAATGCCCATTTTATATTCACTCGATGCCCGTCCATTTAAATTAATTCATAGCTTGCTATGAAGCTCAGTGTATTGCCTACATAGTTTAACTTCTTCCAATTTAGGCTACAGCCATCAAATATAGAGAGTGTGCTTGTTGGTATGTCTGCTAATTACTGGCCTGACAGTCTGCCCCCACGTACTGGTCGCATGTAGTACACTAGCAGTTTTAATGTAAGTAAAATGGTCTCAATGTAGTTTTTTGCCTTCACTTTACTCTCTGAAATAATTCCCCCTTTATTAATTACTTTAATTGTAATACTACCAATATTGATAATACAAATGTATTATAAAGTTGACAGTTCTGTGGAGATCAATATATGTGTACTGTAGAAGGAATGATGACATGCATTAAATAGTGTCTGTGTTTGGTAGAAATTTGACAAGTAAGCTAAATGTGATGCTAATTCAAACTTTTGAAATCACTGTAGAGACAATTTGACCAGGAAGGATCTTATAACTTATTTCTTTTTCTATCTTTGTACAGAATCCAGCAAATCCAAGAGCAAAAAGAGTTTAAGAAAGTCTAAGGTGAGAACAATGTTTTTGCACTTCAACTTAATTTTCAAATTGTAAAATTTTGGTTTTTCACGTCTTGCCTTTAAGAGTTAACTAAGATGAAACTTCATTTTTCACAAAGTTTACATCACAAGTTTTCTTCATTTAATTTTTTTTTCATAGACTTTAGACAGAGAACCTCCTGTGAGAAAATTTTCAGTGAAGATGGCACAGAAAATCAACATGAGACCATACATTGCCACACCGGTTTTGAGGAAGGTATGTTTGGAAATGCTTTATAATTGTATATTTAAAGGCTTGATGCAAATTATTTTACTGAATGGAAATTAAACTTGACTTAGAGGCCTACACATATTAAAGAAAAGCAAAAGTGTAATTGTGATTATAAATACTCAGTACAGTGCTGTTTGTTGTTAAATACTGACTGCATTTATTCTAACAGTCATTACAATTCTCTTAGATAAATTACTATAATTCATTCCACTCTGCTTTTATTGAATTCTTTCTTGTTTTGTTTATTTTACCTGTTAGTGTTAATTCTTCTCCCATGTATAATTATTCATCTCTCATGTCATAAGTATTTACCCTGGCTTTGTTTATTTATCTTTCATGATTAATTTATTCATCTCTCATTTTTAATTGATCTTTTACATTCAATTGTTTATCTCTCATATCTCTCACATTTATGGTATCTCTCTTATGGTTAATTATTTATTATATTAATTACTTATGTCCCATGTTTCAATTAATGCTTTTGATTAATTCATTGTCCATGATTAACCATCCCTCACCTTTAATTCATTCATCTCTCATGTTTAATTCATTCATTTCTCATGTTTAATTCATTCATTTCTCATGTTTTATTCATTCGTCTCTCATGTTTAATTATCTTTAATCTATAACTCATCTCTAACAGTTAATCCACCTCTTATGTGTGATTATTCATTTCTCATGGTCAATTTATCACCTTTTTATTTTGTTTTTTATTTCCCATGATAAATTTATCTCTCTTGTTTAACCCACCAATCTCTCATGTTTTCTTCATTCTCTCCTCACAAGTTACATTATCTCTGTTTTGTAATTTTATCCTAGGTGGATGAGAACCAACCATTAGAGTACCTCTGTGAGATGAGAGAAGTTTCCATTGTCTTCATCAGCCTTCAAATGGAGTCAGGCTATGAGCATCTCCACTCCCTGCAGAATATTTACCATCAAATACAGAGCTCTGTTTTACAATTTCAAGGTATGCTTGATCTAATAAATTTGTCTTAGAGGCATCACACAGATTTGTGTCAAAATTTCAGGTTGAGTAGATTTTAAGCTTAGTCATACCATCTGGATGAAACCCCATAGATTCTTTCCAAGTAAGTATTAAAGTTTGATGACAATGTACATGAGTGTCATTGATCAGTTAGTGTAACAGGACATTTAAACACTAAAGTGAATGCAACATATACAGTTTTACCTGTGAATGATATCATAACATAATTATTTTGTTATTTTCCTCTAAAAGAACAAACTCAGAACTTTTGACAATGAAATATTACTGTTAAATATAAGACTAACATGACATGAACCTCATCACCAAGTTTCATCTACATGTTTCGTTCACTTTTCAAGATGTTGCAATTAGAAAGTTTATAAAGGTCAATAAGGACACTGCCATTCTGAGATTGTGATGTTGTAACCTAGCCACATGTAATTGCAAAGGTTTTCCCATTTATAATTTATTGTCAAATAGTTTTCCCAGATTTGCATGAGATTCAAATCAAAGTATTAATAATTTCATCATTGCATGATAGATGTCACAAGCATATGTCTGTGATTTTCTGGAGCGGTGTACTGTTCCCGTCTGCATCAGTAATTCAACACAAAAATGTTTGTGCAGTTACGGAAATTGTCGGTAAAGAAAAGAATTACATTAAATATCTGCTATAAGAGGTTATGTGACAACATAATTTGACTGACTCAAATCTGTGTACATTCAAGTGAGGTAAAAATTTCAGCTTTCTCTGGTTAGGAAGCAATACTTCATAATGAAACTTTGCAAAGATTTTTTCAAACAGTTCTGCCCGATATTTCATAATATAGTTAATGTTCTGGAATTTCCTGTCGCATATTTATTTTCTTTCAGAAGTGTATTTTACAACATGACAAATTTTTACATTAATCAACATGATAGTATGCATATACGTAGTCTCTAATAGATCAAATGCTATAAGGCCTACATAAAGTTTGTAACAGAGTAGTAAAGGGAAGGCTACTCAAAATGACTTGTAGATAACATGCTGGTATATATAGCGGCTTCATAAGTGTGCAATTTATGGTCAGTGAATGTAAAAATAGACTCTTAAATATCACATGTATACAATATTGTAAGTTTGGGTAATGAAATGGTGACGGATAGATTTGGAGGCCTTTAGAAGCTATTGATGTTTCATATATGATTCAGTTTAAGCATGAGTATGGAAGTAGGGAGGATGGACAGGGATGGGGAAGGGGTGAGGTAAGTCAAGAAGTTAATTCTCATTATCAAAACAACTTTATAATACCAGATTTAAAACTTTCCTTGTATTTCACAGGTCTTATAAACAAGATTCTGGAATTTGACAAGGTACTGTCTGAGAATTGTAAATCTAAATAATTTATTCATACACCACAAATAAAACCAGTTGATATGCAGGAAATAATTTAGTGTTCAAAATGACCGTTTTGTGTGGCTATAAGATTAACTATTCCCTGATATGCTGTTTTAAACATCCTGTCATTCGTATTTTAAGATAAATTTACAGAAGTGAACAAAAATAATCTGAAGATTCATCTCTCCACAAAATAACTTTTATAAAATGTTGCTGCTCAGATTATACTATTCCACAGATATGTAGAGTAGACCACAAGAAAAAAAAACATGACTGCATAAGAAAATCATTTGTAAGAAAAATATGTAAAAATGTTTTTCATTTTCTTTTTAAAAGTTACTCAGTTTAATTACAATAGTACTTAAGTACAATAGTAATTTCAGTTAACATGACACCTACTTAATGTCCATTCCATGGTTATGTCAATCAATTGATTGACTGATCAATCAACCAGTCAGTCAAAAACAGACAGACAGGCAAATGCTACACAGTAGGAGTTAACTTCATGTTACTTATGCGATTTATGGTATACCAATGATGACAGTAAATCGAATGTTGCCATGGCTTTCAGTAAACACTTCCAAGTGTTTTTGTCTTCAATGTAGGGGACCAGTTTTCTAATTCTGTTTGGATTACCTGGATTCAAGCATGAAGATGAAGTGAGCCATTCTCTCCAGTGTGCCTCACAGATCAGAAGCAATGTTAATGAGCTAGTGGAAGTCAAGTAAGACGGTTTCATCCGTTGCTAAACCAATTTAACATTTTCATACGTAATTTAATTGCCCACAAATATGTTGAATCTAAAAATGATTTTTCATTTCAGATCATTTTGATGATCCCCCCAGAAGATAGCTTTTGAAAATAAAAAAAAAACTTACGTAGGAGATGCAGATTATATAACGCTATGGGATGTATCATAAATATTACAAAGAGACCATCCACATTAGATGGTTTTGGTACTGGGGGAAGAATAGGCCATGAAATAAGGAGAAGGGAGATGGTGAACTAATGGATAGCATACAATTGATTCTTAGCTGTATTTTTTGCTTTCCAAAATGCTTCTTTGTTTAGTTTGCATAATAAGCCACATTTTTATGAATTACTTGAGAAAAAACTGACAAGGGTAACTTGGAATGCATTTGATATCATATTCCATTCACCAATTTTCAAGTTGGTGACATAGATTGATTAAGTTTGGGTATTAAAGAGGCTCATTGAGTTGTTTGATGATATTCACTAAATTTTTCTAAACCTGTCAAGTTTCCTTCATATAGTAATACCAAATTGTCAAAATAATACAATCTCAATGTTTCACATACAATAGACCATTAATGAGTGAGTAATTCATGATTTAATTTGGTTTTTGGAACTTTGTGACCAGACACTTTTCATATTAGTACTGTATTTATATGCACACACCCAGTACGAGCAACGGTCAAAAATTCAAAAATCTTGACACTTTTTGTAACTATTGGATGTGAAACTTGACTAATGATGCTGAGTGTAAGTATTGTCATGTCTTTATAACCTTCACAATCACATCAATCTTTAATGATATCAACTCAATGAGCCTCTTTAAAATGCAGCTACATTCACTGATAGTGAATGGATTACTTTCATTCCTGACAGATATTAGAGTCCTGTAATTTCTCATCCAAATGAATAAACTCAATTTAGCATTCATATTGTAATCTAATTAAGCACATATCTACTGAGGAACTTCCTGGGTGAGTGATATACATTTAATCTATTTTCAAAGTAAACTTGTACTGGTATTTTGTCATCTGTAATCCTTACACGAGCCTTTATGATTCACATGGGTCACTGAATTGTATTTAACACTGGTTCCAAGTAGTAACTATTGGCATTGTTGAGTGATTATGCAACCAGAGTATATGTTGCTTACTGCATACTTTTTGTTTCAGGCAAGTGTCCATTGGTGTTACTACAGGGAAGGTGTTCTGTGGTGTCGTTGGCCACCCAGAGAGGCATGAATACACAGGTAATTTAATTTGCTGTTTTGCTGGATATTTAAACACACAGGTATCATACAATATATGGTGTCATGCTCGTACTAACTAATACCTTGACGTAAAGGTCAGATGCTGATCCTAGCTATGGGCAGCAAAAAGGCTGTTTATCTTGCTGTGTTAATTTAGAAGGTCAGTAAATCAGTAATGCCAACTTTCAAAATCTTTATTACAAATTCATTATGTCTCAGCTTGTTATTATTAATACAAAACCTATTAACGAGGATAACATTGTGTGACCTTCTTGACTTTAGTAATTGGACCAAAGGTTAATATGGCAGCTAGACTGATGATGAACTACCCAGGCATAGTCTCATGTGACATCCAGACAAAACGACGGTCAAAGTTTGACAACAGATACTTCAACAAGCTACCCGAAGTTTCACTGAAAGGACTGGAAAATGTGGGCACCATTTATGAATACAAGGAGGTCACCGGGTAAGGAATGAAACAATACTGTAATAGATATTAATTAATTGATGACTGAATAATACCAGTTTCTGTAATGCGATGCATATTTTTGTCTGTGTGCTTTGTTTTTATTAGGGATTCATTGACAATGAAGTTATTTTTAAATTAGTTCTTCCTCATTCAAAATTGCATTTTTGTAGTCCTGACAAGTTAGCCGATGAAAATGTATGTTCATTGTGATGTATTTGGAAAAAGGGGATTTTCAGTTGGAATATAGGGCAAAAAGAAGGCGTATTAGCTTTTTCGAAATTCATGTCTTCTATGTAAAGTATTAACTGTAGTTGTATTTTTCATTGTTTGTAAATGTCTATGAAAATGATGTTCTTAAGCAGTTTCACATTGATGAAGTTTACATGGTTAGAGTAAGAGCTACTATGTTATGAATATAATAAATGGAATATAAGTTTAGTTTAGGTTTCATCTTTTTTACAATAAAGTTGTCATGATAATGATGTGCCTTTATTGTGGTAGTTACATCTTTTTTACAATGAAGTTGTGATGATAGGAATTTCTTTATTGTGGTAGCTAAGTTGGACTGATAATTCATGTTCCTTGCATTGCTTCCTATCCTTCAATATTGCTTAACTTCCTCTTTTTTTTTTTTCAAGACTGTCAATAGTTTAATAAGCCATTAACAAACACCTAAGGCCCTCTGGAAATTCTCTCAATCACTGATACATGTGTTAATATGTTTTCATTTGAACCTTCAGAGGCCAGTTTTCCTGTCTTCCAGAATCAAAGTATCCTATGCTCGGTAAATATTCTCACACATTATCTCTTCTATGTTAATTAAGACAAAGTCTCCCTTCAATGCCTAAACCCTCTCCCTCCCCCCAAAAAAGAAAGAGAAAACAAAACAGAAGTAAAACAAAGCTCAAAGTTTATTAGTATGGATTGATCAAGTTATGATGCTTGATTTATAGCAGGGCTTAAAACCTTAGTTTGGTTACACCCCTTTAATTATGCTACCTTTGATATGTACTCCCATTCAGAATGTAACAGAGCATTTATACAACCTTTTAATTTGTAACAGGAAGTGCATCTTTGTCAGGTAATTGTGTCAGCTACATGGCAGGCTGTACTGAAGCTCATAGTACATAATAATGTAAAAAAAAATGAACATCAATCACTGGTTATTCTTTTCATTAATTTTTATATAGTTTACACAGTTGTATCTTATAATTAAAGGTACCAGATTTGAAGACCGTGTGCACCCAGGCTGTAGGGGGTTGCACTTCTATCAGATTAAAAATGTGGGACTTAAAAAATAGTGTGTGTATTGATTCCCTCCACACAAACTACCTTCACAGCAGTTTAAAGATGTAAGATATTGTTAAGTACAGAATCATCATGGTCATACAAAGTGACATGTCCATTAGGGTTGCCCGACAAGATTAATTTTTATAGTGAATGATAATAATAGCATGTCTTTCATGGTCATAAACATCCATCTTTTTTGTCCCGTAGGTTATGTTGAAGATTTCTTGATGTCTATCAACCTTATTGAAGTCGTGACAGGTGCACGGATCAGTTCTCAGCCGAGCTTCAAGTTCATCGCCCTTGAAGGTGACCCGGGAGTTGGCAAGTCACGTTTTCTGAGGGCTCTGGTGGACGTGGCCCTCAAGAACTCTATGAGGTATGATTTATGGTGGATTACATATTTAAAAATGATGGCAGGCCCCTTGCATGTGTTTCAACGTGCTAGTTAAAGGGCTCAGTTGTCACATGATTAAAAACTTGGTTGTAACATGTGTCACTGCACCACAGAACACATGTAATAATGTAATATCTGAAGCAAGTCATAGCTGTTATGAGCACTGACTTTTTTTCAAAAGGTTTTACATTTGCTAATTAAAGCATCCAAAGATACTGCTATTTGTTTTACCTGGTTGGTCAAGCTTGCAAGTTGACAATGAGAAGAGTTGCTTCAAGAATACAAGTCTAAAAGCAGTTATTATGAAATTGACCATTTTCCCCTCAGTGTATGCGGTTTAAAAATGCTAATGACCACGGATTACAAATTTAACATTCCAATTCCTTCAAAGATGGAATCAAACTTAGAGGTATAACCACTTAAATTGTTGAATGATCATTTTATTTGAATTCTGAATGATCTTAAACCTATATTTGATTGTCAGTTTTTGTTCTCATTCTGTGAAATTCTTCAGGGTTGTCTGCACTCAGCCAAGCATCGGGAATACGTCCACACCATATCATACCATCTGTTGCATTCTGACCGAGGTCTTGAGACTGACTCAGTACACAAAGGCCCAGGAGAAGGAACGTCAGCTACAGTATCAGTTCAGACGATCCCCAGTCATGAAGTACCTCAGTTTGCTAAACAACTTGCTGGGAATCCAAGTAAGTTCTGCTCAATAAGCTTATCAATTTGCTGGTCATACAGATATACACTGGTTAATGAGCTCACAGCTTGCTAGGGATACAGGTATATGTGCTTCTCAATGAGCACTCTACTTATTGAGGATACAAGTAACTGCTGCTCAATGAGCATACTAGATATTGAGGATACAGGTATGTGCTGCTCAATGAGTTTATCCACTTTGCTGGGGACACAGGTATGTTCTGCTCAATTAGGTCTCAAGCTGTTGGGGGATACATGGTGTATGTCATACTTTTTAATGGGCTTTCAAATTTCTGGGTTACAGGTATGTGCCCTGCAATGAGCACTCAACTTGTTGTGGATGTAGGTATGTGCTTCTCAATGAGCTGTCAACTTGCTGAGGATACAGGTGTGTGGCTATAAATGAGCCCTCGATTTACTGGGGGTACAAGTACAAGCTGCTCAATGAAAACTAGATTATAATATACGTGGACAATAGAGACACTACGAGGGAAAGTCTCTCCATCTTTAATAACGTAAATTTCACAATTTCATCTGATGACTTGAGAGCTGATAAATGTTAGCAAAAGAAACATAAATGAGGACATAATAAATATAACAGTATTGAAGTATTACTCACAGTCACTGATATCACAGTTTTTTTGTCAACTGTGATACGATGGAGGTGTAATTTAATTGTTTTCATAAGTATATTACCTTCATTGTGCACTAGGTCATGTATGAAGTATTATGTAGAACAGCAAAAGTATGTTTAAAGATACTCTTTATTGACTCAATACTTGGATTAGCTGTCTTTCTTTAATCAATTCAAAGCTTCCGTCCAACTCTTACGTCAATGACCTGAAGTCCGCCGACCGCTCTCAGGCCCTGCACCGTCTCCTGGGTCTGATAGTCCGCGAATCCCTCCAAAAAGACGAAGTTGGCACCGTGATTGCCATCGACGACGCCCAGTACATTGACACCGACTCGTGGGGCTACCTGAGAGATTTGGTCGGAGAATCCACCCTCGTCGTGCTCAGCGTCGGCCCCCAATCCAAAGATCGCTGGTCAGAGGACGCCCTGAAAATCTTGTCCGACTCCCAAACCAAGAAAATTCACCTGAAGGGATTAGAACACAATTGTATGGAACCTCTTCTGTGCCAACTGCTGGAAGTGGCCAGAGTACCAAGGGAACTCACCAAGTGAGTGTTAACCATAATTCCTCTCTGATAAATTGGAAAAATAAATCATTATGTGTTAGTGTAGTATAGTTTGGTCTTTACTAATGTGATGACTAGTCCCAAGTGGTGAGCATTACAAAAATTGGAAATAGTTTCAGAGGTAGTAGCATATGTGCAAAGGCAGGAGGGACCAATGCCCTCCCCCTATCAACATGCCTAGTTGGGTGAAAATGGCCAGTTGGGGTAATTTGTTTCATTGGAGGCGGAATGATCTAGTTTACCAAAGGTGAAATTTGGGGAAATGGAGTACTGTACTTTCTACCATTCTACACAGTCAAATAGTAGTCACTCATTGCATGATTTCGCTTCTCAGTATTATTCAATTTGGGGAAATTTTCCAAAGGGGAGCCCTCTGCGGTTAAATGATACTCCTCAAAAGCTGGCCCCTTCACACATTGAATAGGTTTAATTCTGTTGTCTGTGTAATCTTGCCAGCTATTTACAGATCAACGTATTTAAATTGCTCACAGTATGCTCACAGCTCACCTGAAGGGACGTCTAAATCCATCTTGGGTCAAGCAGTGTGTCTTTAATCTGCTTCATCACAACCAACTGGAGATAGTCACCAGAGGAAGACGACCAGAGTGTGTGGTCACCTCTGGAGTCAGACTGATGGAGTTGGAGATTCCAGACTCTCTAAGAGGCAAGAGTTGAAATATGAAAACTTAATTTATTGATTAATTCTTTGACATGTAACTATACCATCCTCAACCCCATGTAAGTTGAGAAGTTTAGAGATGGGGAAAGATGAGGAGGCGAGAGAAGGGAAGAGACCATGGAACTCTTGCAGTTGAGGGTTGTAGACTGGTGTTGGTGGAAGTATTTCAAGATTATAAATTACCTGAAGTTTCAAATGAATGACAAATTCTATTTGTTGTTGTACATGTCAAGGTCCCTTCAGAATTGATGTCTCAGAATGAGTGGTATTCCCAATGTAAGGTCAGATATGTTACATTCATGTCACCCGTAGCTTACAGCAGCACTGAACTTTTTTGAGTTGGTCCATTTTTCCTAAGTGAGACGGAATTGATAAGATGTATGCAACATTATAAAACGTGGCATGGTTGACATTGTGAACAGGGAACTTTGATAATTAAATGCAGCAGTTTTTTTTCCTTCCATTAGTTGTTTCTCGTTTTGTCATTTCCAGCAGTCTCTTTTTTTCTGCTACTTTTTAAAATAATTTGCCATCGGCCATTTTTAACTCTCTCGATTACAGGTTGCATGATCGCATTCATCGACAGGCTACCAGAGGTGGAGAGGGTGGCCGTCAAGATAGCGTCCATCATCGGCACCGCTTTCGACGACGAGGTCCTCTGCCATCTGATGCACCACACCCCTCCCAACGAGGTCCGCAAGACCATCGGTGACCTCCTCTCTGCTGGTGTCTTTACGTTTGACAAGGGAATGATCCACTTTCAGTCCATCACCCTTCAGGAGACAGCTTACACTTTACTCGTCGAAAAACTCTGCAAAAAGCTCCACGAGCGCTATGCAGTTTATTTAGAGAATAAGTACTTAAAGATAAGCAACTCTAACAGTGAGTAATCCTTTCATCTTTGTTCCTTCTACATCCTTTTGCTAAGTAAGCAGAAATCTAAGATAATAATGAGCAATCATTTCCTTTGCTTATTTTTTTTTCATCTCTTGTGAAACTGGCATTTTTGTGAGTCTTTTTGTTATCAGTGAAATATCTAAGCATTCATTTGCTCTGATTTTTTAAAGGTTCATTTCCTGAGTGAAATGGACTTCCTTTTTTGCTGGCTAAATTATCTACTACATCCATCGGAGAGGTAAAAACTTAAACTGTTACCTTAATCAATATCAGATAACAGAGGGCATGTTATGACTGTGACAATGAGGGTCCTTTCACTGGCAGGTCCAAGTTCTTTGTTTGGGAGCAAGGGGTCAAACTAATGGTACAGTGACAGGGACAGGGGTTCTGGGGGAAGGTGGGAACCCTCACAATTTTTCTTTAACAAAGTGCCCTCAGCCACGATTGGTAAAACAAAAGTGTGGTATTTTGAAGTTGATTGTCTTCTGAATTTGTTTTTCCTCGGTTTAATTCTATAAACAATTTTGGCGTAGTCTGGAGTAGACTCATACTCCCTTACTCCACCGACCAACAAATACATGCAGAGGATTGACAGTCCTATTCTAAGAGTTTAGCTGAAATGTATGTAATAGTAGATGAAGCCTGTACATCATGATGCAGTTTAATGTCTGACAAGATTATGGAAACCAAGATGAAAAAGCTAAGGATGTAAAGTATTGTTTTAGTGCTCTTTTTCCCAGGGTATAAAAGAGTTTTATGGTCATAGTGAAGAAAAAAAGTGAAAAAAAAAAAACTAATGCACTATTATTTTCTTTCCTGCAATTTTACCTATTAGAAAAAAATTCCGGAAAATTGAAACAGAAAGAATCCAAGAAAACCAGGAGGGAAGGTAGTCACAAGTTTGGTAGCTTGAAATCACAGAGGTTAGTCTACAACTATCTATTGAAGAGATAAAAAGGAGAGATAAAATTCTAGTAATGGTTATAGACCTATATTGGTACACTGAAAATTGAAGTGAAATATTTTACCCCCTGACCATGTGTGGTAGCATGTGTCGTGATACTACTGTTTTTGCTATTAGGATGGGTTGACAAAGACAGATATTTCACATTGACCTTGTTTTCTTGCTTTATGCCAATTAATTATTCATCTGTCATACTTGCCTATCCAGTCATCTTGAGAAGTTTGTGTTAATAATCTGGTATAACAACATAACAACTTGAAGAAGGCTCATTTTCTAGGAGTGTTTTTTTCATTCAACTGTCATTCTCCTCTCCATAGGAAACAAGAGGAAAATGATGAACAGTCCCTCCAGTCGATTTATCCTCAGTTGATAAACCACTGGCGCAAGGCTGGTTACCTCAGCAAGTCCATTGATTACATGATCCATGCGGCTGAGTCTGCTGTGGCCCTGGGTAACACAATGCAGGTAAATCTACCGAGATCATGGATTCATGACCTATGACGACAATGATGATGATCAAACTTAAAATTGAGGAATATTCAACTTTGAGCTACATTCCTCTCCGCAATGAGAGATTAATTATATAAATGTATTAGTTGTTACAGTATGCATGATATATAACTGTATATGCTGCCTATCATTTTTCACCAATACTTTCTATCAATATTTTGAAATTTCTACCTTGGCAGGGATACCGAGAATGGCTAAATAAGGAAGGGACAGGTAGTTTCGAAGGCTAGCATGTTTTTCTGTGTTAGAAAATGTATTTTGATTCATTGTTCGTAACTGTTGTTTCTCACTGTTAATTCTATAATACTAGTGATCATTACTTCTAAACACCAGTTTTGTGAAAAGATACAAACCACTAGCCACAGTGATTTCATTATGTAATGGCCACTGTGACAGGATACAACCACTGCTAGAATGATGTCATGTAGTGGCCACTGTGAGAAGCTTGAAACACTGCCTAATTAAGGTTGCCACTGCGATAAGATACAAACACTGCCAGAAGAGTGATCGCAGCATGTTGGGGGGGGGGGGGGGAGGGACACAACAAGCAGGCACCCCCTCTAATGGCTCTAATAGCTCTAATAGCTTTCAGAGACTGGGAAATTGCCAGAAGACTCCAGTGCAGGGAGCAGTTTTGTGCTGGGTCTTGAAGTCATGGTCACATTCAGTACAAGTATTGGTTACTTGCCCAATGTTATGTTAAACTTTTTCCTGCCATTCTCTAGCTTCAAGCTTATTTGCATGATGACCAAATTATCAAATTAACACTACTGAGATGCAAACCTATCCCTTGGATATGTAATGACCACTTCTGAGATACAAACCTATCACTAGAATATTTAGTGAACACTGCTAAGGTGTAGTACGGTAGCATCTCGTTGATCTTAGTCGAAGGTACCAAACCAGTCCATTGGATATTTACTGATGCTTAATCACTTAATCTTAGTCTGCTCATAATTATATTTCAACATAAATATACGACACACACCGACAGTTGTAACATTTATCATGAGAGGACTTTAGAACTTCCCTTATCAACTTCAGAGTTACACTGCCATTGAATAGATCCAACACTGCCTGTGAATGTTATTGCTAAGATACTTAATTATCACATATCCATGTACCCCTTGATGTAGGCATCCATAGCTCCCAAGTTCCAAGAGGCTAGATGCGGGTTCATCTCTGACCTGTCTGTCGGTGGACCGCTGGTCTGGGGTGGGGTATAAGGGGAAGGGGTCCCCTTTTTTTTAAGTTTAGAAGTGTCTAAATGCAATTTGGTGGTACTTTTTTAAACAAATTAGTCAGCACAATTTCTTTTGTCGCAGCCAAAAATATCCGTACAGATACTCACGAACTCGCTAAATTTAAACTTCTCCAACTGATAATTATCATCGGTTATTGTAATGCGACGGTAATTTCTGGTGTGATACCAGCAGTTGCTACAACAATGTATAGCACTTGATGGATGCACTGCAGCGCGATCAGTGAATGTAGGCCTACTATGAAATAGTTGAGTTTGTGTGTAAAACTGGAGGTTTCCGGGTAAGTTTACAGTGCTTGATATTTGTGCGTGGCACTCCCAAGACTGAGAAGATTTGAAATGCGGGTTTTTCAGAGGGCTGGGTGGGTCAGCAGTTTGAGTGTTCAAATGCGGGTCAAACCCACGAAATGCTGGTCACTTGGGAGGTATGAGACATCTTGTTACTGTATTCTGACTGATTTGGCTAACAGTAATACCAAATTGTTAAGACTTTGAATTGCGTTTCCCCATAAAACAGATACTACGTTTCCTCCTATACAGGCAATATCGTTTGCTATGAAAGCTAAAGGCCAATCGCCAAGTCACGAGCAGCGTCAGCATCTAGATGCAATAGCAGCTCAGGTACGTGCATATTTAATGATGGTATTTTGCATAACAAAGAAAAAAGAAAAATGGACCACACATTATTTGTGTAAGTTATAAGCTACAGTATTATTCTACTATGTCTGACCTAGAGGTAGGCTTTGCACAAACTGAAGCGGATTTATGATAGAACACTGGCTAGCAATGACATTCAATAGGTAAGACTAATCTTGACACGGTCTAACGAATGACATTATTCTACGGTGCTTGTATCAGGTAATTGTTAGTAGACACATGTAACTCTAATGTAGTCTTAAAGGCCATCCGACTCATCATCCCAAGTTACATTTTTGGGACTCCCTGTAAGCAAAATTCTCATTTGGTTCTGCTCTTTGATTGACAGCAAATTTGAAAGGTGCAGAGTATCCTAAGCTACACAGGGTACAAAGGGGCCCATTGTTTTCAAGTTGATTACACTTGTGAAAGAGTTTTAGACAGGTCATGGAAGGGATTAGAAATAAATGGTAAGGAGAATTGTAAGTGTCTCTGGAGATAGTCTTTAGTAGACATGGTTGTAATAGGTACCCTGAATTGGGAAATAGTCACATATCTGATAGCAACTATGCAATTTAAAGTTAAAGTGTAAGTTGTAGCACTGTTACAGTTTACAGTATTTGTAGGCACCATTAAAATGAATGATTTCTTGGAGAACATCAAAACTGTTTATGTGTTTTCATCTGACAGGCTGCCTCGTCTTTGTTCATCGTCAAACCGAGAAGAATGGATGTAAAGGTTAGTGATAATGGGCTCTTTAACTGGTCTGTAATTTGGTATACTTTACCAATTGTATTTTTTTAAATGAAGATGAAAGATTAAGAAGTATATATTTTTAGCTTGTGCTTTGGTGGAGATTTGCTTCCATTTGAGAGATATAAACCCTCAAAAGAATGAAACTATGTTGCTATAGGCCATACAGTTGAAACTTGGATGCACTGACCGTGGAAGAAATTGATGAGACGTAATGGGATACAATGAAAAACTGGCAATTTCAATAACTCCAGGCACAGGTGTACAGGAACACTTTTGTTTTGTAGACAAAGTAATTTTTGCCTGATAAGAGAAATTTCTAAATTCCAAGTCACTGGTTGTAGAAGATGTGAACATGTATTGTCACAGAGGCTGAAAAATATTGCTTTCACATAAGAGATTAAGGTTGAGCCCTTACTTTCCTAAAATAGGCCAGGATAGTTGGTAACTTGCTTTTTGTGAAAATTATTCACAGTTTAAGTTGCTCAAAAAGTGGTTGACTTTTCAACCAGGTTGAGGGGTGTTGTCTCTCCTGCACCCCACCTTACCACTTATGCTCCCAGAACTGGATCATAGGATGTTAGTTATAAGAATGTGAAGTAACATCTTATTAGACAACTGCATATGATGTATAATGTAAAACTGTATGTGATTAGTGTATTGGAACAAACAACACCATTCTGATGGAATAATTAATTCGGTAGCACCTTAATTGTAAAGCTAATATGAAAAAGCTGCTAAACGTTGAACTTGAAAATACACAGTTTGACCCTCAAGCCTGTCTGTCCACAGCTTACACAGAAAAGATGGCAGAGTGCAGCTCGCAGGGCTCGGGAGGCAGCCAGGGCAGCAAGGAAGAGCAAGCTCCTGCCGTCGTCGGCGGTCGATGGGCGCCCTCTGTCAGAGACTGAATCTGTTAGTTTGTTAATGGTCAAGTGCGCTGCTACTGGCTTACAAAAGGGACTTCTGACAGTCGTCATTGTCATCTTATACTTAATTTGCTTATATCATTACTTTACAATTGTCATGTAGTAATGAACATAAAACAATCACTAATTTTAAATCCGCATGATCAGCACGTGAGAATTTTAATGTCAATTGAACATCATGGACAACTTTTAAAGAATTTTGAATAGACAGTGAACATTAACCAATTAGTCTTTCTTTCCCTGTTCTTTTTTTTTTATCAGAAAAGTTGTTGTGAGACACTATCTGAGGTGTCACATATGTATTTATTAATTTAGAACAGTCAATCGGTAACATGGGTACACATGAGGGGTAGAAGTGGCCATTCAGAATATGACAGCAATTTGCTATCAGTGTTTGGGAGCCGTGTTGGTTTCAGTGTGAGAACAGGTTACAATTTCACTCACCAATCTGGTTCATTTCAACTGTGCAGGAACCGTTCATCAGCTTCATGGCAGAAATGATCATATTGTCGTTAAGTTCTGATCACGTGTTTTATTTTGTTGGCTTATATGTAGGTAAGAAGGAAATACATGGAGTTCATATCAGAAAGGGTCCCTGCATTAGTGCAGGACCCCAGAAAGGTACGTCTGACCCTGTAAAGAAACATTTTAAGACTTATTATTCTTGAATCCAATTCCACAGAGTTACTGTATGTTCATTCTTGACTTTATTTCATAGTACCTGATACAGCAAGAAGGGACTGGTACAAACGAACATTACTATGTGACACAGGAGCCCTGGTCAGCTTCTTGTGAGCAATACAAAATGTCACAAAAATGTTCCCGAAGTTACTTCTCACATTAAGAAGAAATAACTTAAGTCACTTGACAATCTGACCCTAAAGTTGCCTAGAGAATATTAGGTGTTTTTTCCCTTCCCTTAAGTCGGAAAGTATGATTAACGGTTTCACTTTAAAATATGATTGAGGGTGTCAATTTTAAAAGAGAGTGAGGCAAGTCATAAAGTAGGTCTTTTGAAATCATGAACATTTTACGAGAATCCAACCACACCATTGTATCAACACTGTATGGCAAGCGTGAGAACCATTTTTGCTAATGCTGAGCCCATGACACCATACCCAAAGAAACTATTGAAAGGAAGACACCACACCAAAGAAACTATTGGACGGAAGACACCACACCAAAGAAACTATTGGATGGAAGACACCACACCAAAGAAACTATTGGACGGAAGACACCACAACAAAGAAACTATTGGACGGAAGACACCACACCAAAGAAACTATTGGACGGAAGACACCACACCAAAGAAACTAATGAAAAGAAGACACCACACCAAAGAAACTATTTGACGGAAGACACCACACCAAAGAAACTAATGAAAAGAAGACACCACACCAAAGAAACTATTGGACGGAAGACACCACACCAAAGAAACTATTGAAAAGAAGACAGGGTGAGACCATGATTCATTGCACTCATTTATTATTTTCTCCTTATTAAATATAATCCATTTCTTGAATGGTGAGAAAAAATACTACTTTTTAACATGTTCCTTCATGTACACTACCATGTACACGGTCCTTACAAGAATACAAAATATGGACCCGAGACATGATCAACTTAAAAAGAAAATATCTTGCACAGAACTCTCTGCTATAGCAGTGACCTGTACTACAATTAACTCTACAGTGACTGAGAAGGGAACTACTAACAGTCTGTGCAATCACATTACATCTTGATAACAACCTTGCCAATGATGTAACCTCCTTCCAAACTATCAGGTGTAAATTATAATAACAAAAGCCAATGTGCGGTATGTCTGGCTGATATTAAACAAATAAAAGCAAAGGAAGAAAAACCCTTGCAGTCTTCATGTAGCTCCATTGACTCTGGGACACATTTACTGGATGTTGTCATCAAGAAATTATGACCTTTTAAAATCACTGTTCTCAAATTATTTAAATAATTTAAATACTGGAGAAATTATTTCAACTTACTGACATCAAGTACACACTCCAAGTACATGCTGACAATCACTGAACATGCACTTCACTTTCATGTGATTTTTTTTTATCTGATTAAAATTATCATTTGCAGATCTGTAACATTTTCTGTGGTTTCTGAAAATGTAGTGCATGCAGCCACACCAAGTAGCTGTACAGAAAAAAATACTCGCTGACATCATTACTCTTCCAACAGCCAGAATGACCACTGACAGAGTTCAGTTATTATAAATCCATATCTTCATTAAAATATTTAAATCTTCTTATATATTATCAAACTTGTAAATTATGGTCATGTCTCTGGTGGCTTGGCTTGGTACCTCTCATGCCTATGATGTTGTCTTTGAATACTAACAGTCACAAACATCAGTACAAGCAACACAGGAGACAGAATTTCACTGTGGTAATAAATAAAATAAAAACATCAAAATGAATCTATAATACCTGTTACTGGGAGATGCTAGACATACATCTAAACAATCTCAGAGAACAAAAATTTAAGAATTCTCCACCAAAGCTGGTTTCATTAAAATTCTCTACGAAACTGCCAAATCAGAAGAAAGACACGTTATGCCCATGCTTCTAATCTATATGATAGTACATTAAAAAGAAAAACTGGCAAATTAGAAGGACAATACGTGCAAGACAAAAGTGACCCTCATTATTAAGTTAAGGTACTTCATCTATTTTGGAAGTGACATGAAAATTCAAATAATATAATGACAAAAAGAACACTTTTTTCAACAGATATGATGTTAATGTTAATTCAAGAATTGCAAAACATGGTGTCAATTTTGTATCACTCTGCAGTACCACTATAGTTAACCATGGATATAAACTTACAAAGGACTGTATCTGGTACCTGACTACAGTTACTAACAACTTTTCCATGTGGACCTCAAGAAAAAAGGGATTGCATTTCTTTCAGGTGCAAAAGTTGATGTAAGTAGCATTAAGTACACCTTGGGTCTGATCACAGCAGTAAGTTACGTCAAGCATGTATGCAGAAATATTGAAGAAAAAAAAAAGAAAGGTACTCATCAAGGTTAAACAGGCATAAACCTTGTTTTTGAAATATTTCATGAAAACTATGACTGCCCGATCAAAACCAAAAGGTTACTGATCGTTTCTTCATTCCAATGAGAAAATATTGGATGAGATTGTTACACCTTGTACTCTAACTTACAGCATGTAGCAGTGCAGCCCCAATTAGAGCCTATTACAAGAATGTCAGAAAAACCAACATCCATGCAGCAATGCAAATAAAACAGCATCTACATGACGTTTGTGCCACAATGTCGACGTAATGTTGTGGCATGATATATAACATTTGTCTTTTCATATTCACCCAACATTTGAATAGCCATAACATCAACAATGTCTTTTGACAATATTGATGTAATTATGTCATTGCAACAATGTCTCCACCACAATGTCAACACAAGAGTATGCAACAGTGTTGATAGCTGTGTCAGCACAACAATATAAGTGTAATGTTGCTAGTTGTATCATCACAACAATGGTGCTAGTTGTGTCAACACAACAATATCGGTGTACCAATGTTGCTTTTGTATCAGCACAACAATGTTGTTAGTTATGTCAACACAACAATATCAGTGAAACAATGTTGCTAGTTGTATCAGCACAACAATGTTGCTAGTTGTATCAGCACAGCAATATTTATAGCTCTGTCAAAACTACAATATCAGGGTAAGAATGTTGTTAGTTGGGTTGCCACAGCAACATTAGTGCAGCAATGCAGCCACAATGTCAAGACATCACGTTAGTAACATAATATCAACACAACAGTGTCAAGCGCTTGGAAACAATGACAAAGTACACTTCCTCAACTTATAAAAACGAAAAAATGGAATCTTCAACAACCCACAGAAAGCTAACCCTGGATAGGTTTAAAAGTTTTATATGTTTAAGACGGAAAAATTTTTGACCATTAAAGAAACAACATGAATATTCAACATGTAAAAAAGGTAGCATAAATTGAATTGAACAATATCATAGGAATCAACCAGATGCATTACACATGTCCTGCTTCATCAGTTCATGTTGTTATTATTTTACAAATGTAACTTAAAATTTGAATCCATGGTTTCATTGTTCAAATGGTCATCAGGATGCTAGCCAAGAATTTCTAATAAGTGTAACAGTAACTGAGAAAGGGGAGTTTTGTGATCTTGTAAGTTTATGCTGTTAGTCTCAAATAGTCCAGAAAAATGCTGTAAAAACTACTGAGGATGAAAAGAAGTGAGTTTTCAACTCCTGCATGTCATAATGTGATAAAACAGTACAAGTAACGATAAAAAGGTGAATTTCTGTTACTTAATCATACAAAGAAATCTTCAGTCAAGCATAAAACAGACAGAAAACAGCCTCTCCAATATAGAAATAAAAGTAATTGATTATATTGCCATGGCTGCCAGCAATGATCCATACTATAACGAAACCGTGTTTTATTTCCCAGCAATTCTAAACATCAAGTCTTAAAGATGACTGCACCCTCATACAAGCAGCTGTCAGTTTGAATAATCCTCCAAAAGTGTCCAAATATATCAAAATATCACACTGTCTTGATGGCTAGTAAAACCAGCTAACTCCAATCAACAATACTTTACTGTAGGTAACTTCTACCTTTAGCTATGATGGGTGTCTGGTAACTCTTGGTTGATGCTTCAAGTTACAACCTGTATGAATACTCTTGATTTATGGCGACCAGATCAACATGTACCTAGCTGATTGAATCTACATCAGAGTATTGCTATGAGGAAGGAGATCCATTACACTATTACACTTTCAACATCAACAGGAATGTTGAACGCGCACACACATGCCTATGTATTGTAAGGGATCAGTGCATGCTACCTAAAGATCTGTGCAATTGTCAATGTCCATCTCCTGAGAACTGCTCTGCCTCTGCCAAACCTCCTCCTCCTCCTTCACTTCTTGTTCTTCCTCCACTGGACCATCATCAGACACCACCTCTGGCTCATCATCATCAACAACAATCATCTCTTGATCATCAGTCATACCCTCCTGGTTGTCGACTATTTCTTGGTCATCCTCAAAGGAAGCATCTCCTTCAGGAGTCATCTCTGGAACCACTGAGAGGCCTTCCCCTCCGCCCTCTTCATTATCTGTATCCGCCTCTATTTCTATCGTAGGTACTACCAGCGTGTTATAACGAACATCGCCTTCCTGCGAACCCTCGCCTGACTGTGGAAGAGGGTCGATAGTTGGTAAGGGATCAGTTGGGAGATCAAGCATTTCAGGGTCATCTACAGATTCTTCTTTAAGTGAAGACAAAAGTTCAAAGTCATAGTCATCTGTGACAGAGCCAGCTTTCATGGTATCGTCTGAAGCGACCGAACTCTCGTCCCTTTCCTGCTCTTCATCTGATTCAGTGTGAATGATGACGGCTTGCTCGATCTTTGGCGAAGAGCTACGATTATGATCTAGAGAAGAGGTTAACGTAGCTCCATCTATCTCTAATAACTGTGAGCGCATGTCCACCGATTCACCACCCTCGAGGGCCTCGGAGTCAACAGTTTTAAAATTACCATTCTCTGGCGGTGAAGGCAACTGTTCCATGCCATCGTTAGCACCGTTCTTTTCAGGTAAGCTTTCTCTGCTTCCTCTGAGGTGTTTCATCCCCTTTCCATATTCCTCTTCTCCTTCATAAGGTTCAGATTCATGTTTCTCCGTTACTTCCTGTATTTCAAGCATCTCGACTCCTTTAGTAGCAGTCATCAATTGCATGTTAACCTCTAGCAGTCTGCTGCAGATACCAGCCAACTCATCTGTAGTCATGCTAATGGCTATGACACCTGGAAAAACAAAAAAAAAACTAAAATCCCAGCAGGAACTTCCAAATTGTAAAGAACAGTCATTAATATTTAAATCATTTAAACAGATCCAATAATGAGCCTCAACAACCCTAGACTACAACAAAAGTGGAATCAAGGCCTGATGTCTCCGTTTTAGCAACTGCGTGAGGTCCATCAAGATTATACATGAACAATCACTGATACCTTTGTCACCTTGACCTTGGAAAACATCTGACACACACACCCCCATAGGAGGGGGAACGCTAGGGGAGAACACAGCAATATAATCAATGATCTACAAAGACACAGAAAACTGTTAGAAGTTCATGTTGTTGGTCGTTGCACTGATGTTTGCGTAACCTATCGTTGTATCTGTTATTGAAAATATGCCCTGAAGGCAATTTGTGTATGTTAAGGGCACAATGACATACTTATGACTGGTTGATGTCATTGCAGTACGATGACATCATTATTGTATAAATGATGTCATTGATGTACGATGACATCATTATTGTATAAATGATGTCATTGATGTACGATGACATCATTATTGTATAAATGATGTCATTGATGTACGATGACATCATTATTGTATAAATGATGTCATTGATGTACGATGACATCATTATTGTATAAATGATGTCATTGATGTACGATGACATCATTATTGTATAAATGATGTCATTGATGTACGATGACATCATTATTGTATAAATGATGTCATTGATGTACGATGACATCATTATTGTATAAATGATGTCATTGTTGTATTATGATGTCACTGTCCAGTCATGATACCAATGATGTCATGGTGTCCAAAAAACATTACTAGGAGTGAAGTGTGCCATCCTTTGAGTGACCACATCTTTCTGATTAGGATTTATTTGTTAAGATTGTCAATCTTGCCAAGATTGTGCTGTTAGTATCATCAAGTGGGGCTATGACAAGTCAATGTGTTGCCATTAAGATGGTTTGGCACTCGCAGCTGTATGATAATATTATAATAAGTAGACCCCAGAAAGCTTACCGGTTCTTCCTTCTGAAAGATGCTCACAAAACAGATGAAGAAGAATATCCTCATTATCCTCTTCCCCTGATCCAAACATCCGACCGGTCCACATGGACCTAAGAAAGAGACGGTAAATTTTGAGGAGAAAAACAAAGCATTGAAAAGAGAGGCACTGTCAATCACCTCAACCCTATCAGCACTGATACATGTTCTAAGTCTTTTTACTCTGTCCATGATAAACAGGAGTGTGCTTCTATTTCCCTCTATCCCACTTGACCCCACTGCACCTGACCCCGCCAACCATCCCTTGTATCACAGACAGTGGACTGATTTTATGCTTCCCCACCCGGCTGATCCTTAACAGAAGAGTGATTCCACAACAACATATTATTACGACATACTTAACATACAAGTATAATACACAAGATACAGCAAGGAGTTGCTTAATAACAAAAATAATCAAAAACAGTTTTGATATGAAAACAAGAATCTAAAATAAATGGAACAATGGACAGCTAATTGAGTAGTAAATCATATGTTATCTAGTTTTGTAAAATAATTCCAAGGAAACCGACTCAGATTTCTGGCTACTTCTAACAATGTTGCACAGGTTATTTATACTTCATCAGAAACCACCAAGATTAATCTCATTACCTGTACATGTGAAGCATCCTTAGAGCTGAAGCATAGGATCGGTTACCCATCTCGTTTCTCAAGGCCCTCCGAGCGTCCTTTATGCGAGATGCATCGATGTCTGGTGAAAAGGAGCCGATGTTATTCTGAATCTCTTCAGCTGCTTGTCTCAGCTCCTTCTTGGCTTCAGCTACCTCTGCAGAGATGTCTAGTATCTATTGATGAGAGATTCACAAAACAAGTTAAAATCTTCAATGTTCTCTTTTGCTGAACTGTTAAAATACTTGGCCAGACAGATAATTGACTGCAATTGAACAAAGATGACTGTGACACACTGGGCTTTATGTGTGTAGATAAATACAACTTCTGATGAGAAATATGTACCATAAGTCTTTAATCTAAGTGAAAGTCAATTCTGCTAAATGCTTTAAATTCACATACATGCTTGAATTGTAGAAGGTTCCTTAGTAGCATTTGTCTATTCAGTGGTGTCTGAATTAAACTAGAAAGCCAAAAGGCTTAGTGATTCCTTGCCTCATGATATATATTGTAACAAACATGAATCGCCCACATGACAAGCATGAGATCCCACACAGTTATCCTACTTGAGATACCATCTTAGTAAGGTCAAAACCTTTTGAAATCTCGTGACCCAAAATGACCTTTCACCTCCACTTAAAACAATAGGGATCACCTACCCTACATGGCCATCAACATGCTAAATATGAACAATTCACAAACTAAGTATAAGATCCCTCTTATTTATCACCCTTAAAATATCATGCATACAAGGTTTTGACCTTTTGTCACCCCAAATAACCTTTGACCTACACAAACATGAGAAAACTCCCAAACGGATATGATGCTGCAGGGGAACAAAGTACATTTTGTCGTGTCTAATAACTTGATAAAAAGGTAAACATGTTTATTTAATCAAAATTATAGCACTTTATTTTGTCGAGTTACAGCTATTGGTGGCAGCTCTTTCATATTTGATTTTTTGGCATGATGCCCTTCCCAATGGCTATGAGGTCCTTGAAAATTAGCAAAAACTGATATTCCTATTAAACAAGAATCTAGCATGACTTGCAATTTTGCCTTTAGTCTACTAAAGGACACAACACATAGTACAAGTTTCCCTGGTTTGATACACAGTAGTCATTTGTTTAAAGCTTACCTGAACTACTGTAAAGTGAAATAGGGTGTTTAGAATACACCAACATGGCATACAAAGAAATTCGCCTTAACCATTGTTAAACCATTCAGTCTCATCAATAAATATCGGTCAAAGCTTCATCTCATCAAAACATTATGCATGTGATGAGTAACGGATGCATCGTTTGAATTTTAAAAAGTTTGGGTGAACAAATTATTGTTGAGCAACAAATAGCTAAATTTCTGATCTGTGAGAATCTTATTCCTTGAAAATAAGGCTACTGTAAATTCATTATTTTGAATAATCTATCATTCTATGTCCACAAATAATGGTTATAAAAATATGGTTGTTTTCTGTAAAACAAACGCCATATTTCCCTTTAAGGGCTAAACAGAGACACTGTTTATACAGTAAATGGTTAAGTCCATTGAGCACCTGGCTCAACAGACTGTATGATTTATTCTGGACATTGTGGTTTCTACTGGCAGTCAACTGTGATAAATTATGTCAGATAACAGTGACCAATTTGAACAGAGGGGGGTCAGTTACAATTTGATTCATTCAATTAAGCAATCACAGTTCATGCACGCTCAAGGGTATTTGATCCAAATGATCAGTAATTTAGTTCTTTTTATAAAGCTAATAACCCGTGGTATATTTAATCAATTCCAATTTACAATTCATGCATGCTCACATGTCCTTATGAGGATAGTGGCAAAAGGTTTGCAAAGTAATAATCTTTGATACCAAATTTAATGTTGTCTTCATCTTTTCTTCATGGTTATCGAAGAGACTATGTTGGTATGTCCTAAAAGAAGTTCTCAAATCAACACGAGGATTCTACAGTACAAGTATAAAATTCACTAGAAGGACGGTTCTTTAAATATTGTAGATTCAAGTTTTTCACATTTTGACCTCCCATGACCCCAAATGACCTTTCACCTCTGCCAAAAAAAATAAGGATCATCTACTCGATATGGGCAATCCACACGCTAACTATGAGATCTCTCACATTTACCGTTCTGGAGATATCGTGTTTACAAGCAATTTTCAAGGTATTTACCTTTTGACCTCTGGTGACCCTTGTACTCAATAAGATACACCTACCCACTTCATATGACATCTGCTCAAGCTTCTCTTCTTGAGATATCGTGTTTACATGGTTTTCACAATTTGACCCCTGTTGACCCCAAATGACCTTTGACCTCCACTGAAAACGATAAGGTTCCTTTACTCAACATGGTGCAACTACATACTAAACATGAGATTTCTACAAGCTTCCTTTCTTGAGATATCGTGTTTACAAGGTTTTCACAATTTGACCCCTGTTGACCCCAAATGACCTTTGACCTCCATCAAAAACAATAGGGATCATCTACTCAATAAGGGCAACCTTCATGCCAAGTATGAGATCACTCAGAGTTACGCTTCTGGAGATATCGTGTTTACAAGCAATTTTCAAGGTATTTACCTTTTGACCTCTAGTGACCCCAAATGACCTTTGACCTCCACCAAAAACAATAGGGATCATCTGCTCAATATGGGCAATCTACATGCCACGTATGAGATCACTCAGAGTTACGCTTCTTGAGATATCGTGTTTACAAGCAGGCGTCACACACGCACATACATACATACACACACACACACACACACGACATCACCATCGCATAGATTCCTCTGCCTTCGGCAAGGAATCAAAAACCAGCGGCATCAGTGATGTTAGCTATACCAGCGGTATCAGTGATGTTAGCTATACCAGTGGTATCAGTGATGTTAGCTATACCAGTGGTATCAGTGATGTTAGCTATACCAGCGGTATCATTGATGTAAGCTGTAAGTATTTAACTTGTTTCCTTTGGTCAGCAAGCCAATACTCGGTTTCTTTAATGCACCGTTGGCAGCAGAGAGTGCCTAAGCAATATTTAAGTTGTCTTTATCAAACCTAGTGAAGATGTTTCTAAGGAAGTAATTCACCATTTATGATTAACAAAACATACCTCATCTATCCAGTAACAATTTACACTTTGTGAGAATTCCATACCTGGGGTGTCAAAGCTTTCCTTTTTGAGTTCAACATCTTGCAGTAATGGTCTAGAATTTATTTTCCATTTTAGAATTCCATATTAGAATTTATTTTCCATACCTGGGGAGTCAACGCATTCCTCATTGAGTTCACCATCTTACAGTAAGTGTCAAACATCATTCTGAGCTGAGAATACAACTTGTAGAGTTGACGGCAAAGTTCAACTTGCTGAAATGAAGAACAGATTGGCAGGTTCAGATAAATACAGAGATAATGGGAGAGAAATTCTGGAATGAGACGGTCCTTATATTAACTGTCAAGGTTGAAACAAGTTTGATTACTGTTGATTGACTATCCAGAAATCAAATAAAGTTACAAATCTGGGTATGTAAATATTCTGACCGTGAGCAAAGAAATTAAACGATATCGATCGAAGAGTTGTTACTGTTGTTAAAATGTGATATTCAAAATGCAACCACTGGCGTATTTTGTTTTTCTTGCCTTGCACCTAGTGAAACCTTTCTCAAACTCTGCTATAGGACACAAGATATTTTCTAAGTAAATTGTGATAAGATTTTTCTCAACTTTTCCAGAGTAATCACATAAACATCTACAAATCAAACTGATATTGCCATTTTAAAACTTACACAATTGAGATAAGGCTGCGTTTCTTTTTATTTCTTTAACTTGTAGCCTCTTAAGTTTCAGTCTTGTAATTCAATTTTATTGTAGTATTGTTATGATTTGGAACAATACACAGCAGGAAAAAAATTAAATAAAGTCTTCAAAATAATCAAGATATTACTTTCATCTTCTGAACATCTGAACTGATGTAATTTTATAACCCGACATTTAAAAAAAACAAATATTGGTAAAACTCTCAACCTCTCTACACACTTGGTGCATTATTTACAAAAACTAACTGTAACATATTGTATGAACGTATGGTGACAAAGGAAACTCAAAATACACATAAACAATGCAAAAGTTTTTGACAAAAATTTTTCGTTTTGGCTCAGTTGTGAGAGAAGAAATGGCTAATGAAATGACAATCTTCTGTGAAAAATGAAACAATGGAAGGAGAGAAGGTTCAAAATGTTCAGTCCTTCATACGATAAACATTCTGCTACATGGGACAATATCGTGTGCTCTGAAGGAAAGTACACTGGGGCTGAGTTTTACCGATATGGGAAAATATCTCGTCAATGTTGCTGAGGAATTTTGTGATTCGCCCAACAGATCAGTCGGTGCTAATGAAACCTTCTTGCAAACTGTGAGTATTAAAATTATTTTAGGCTCATAGTGACAATGAAGCTTGTGTTTATATGCCCTGATGCCTCTCATATGCCCTGATGCCTCTCCTTTAGTAAGGAGGTGGCATCTTCTCTCTTTAAAAGAGCTGTACTAAAAGTTAGGTCCAACTAAAACATGAAATCTTGATTAAACTTTGAAAGAAGACAAAAGCATTCACACACAATGTTTCTTCATCGTCTTTGATCAATTAGGTCTTTATAATTGGCTTGAACACGTAATTTAGAGTCGAGATTAACTCTGAAATTGAAGGTATTTTCATATCTCAGTTAAAACATATTCCACCACAAGCTATAGGAACTTTCTAGAAAAAGATAAGAGGACCATCCACAGCAAAATCTAACCAACTCTTTGAGGACTGCTAAATAAATCCAGTGACAGTTGAGAGTGATCTACTTACTAAGAATGGGAACTACTATATAGATGTGTAAATGCAGGCAGTGTTCAAAGTATCTGTCTGTAGTAACACTACTGCAGTGATCCTTATGTGACACTAACTAGTGTTAATAACATTGCAGATAAGAAACTACTGGAGAGCTAGTAATGAAACTATGAAAAAAAAACAGGCTGGAAAACCTGCATTCAGCATTTCTCAAGACGCTGAAACTTGAAGAAATACGGTGACTACTTCTGCCAGAGCCACATTTAGGGTGGTGTGTCATGTGGTGAAACTCTCTAGTTTTAGTACATAAGATTCATGCCATTTTAAAAATCTGTTAACTTTCCCCTTCATTTTAACTTTCCCCTTCCTTTTAATGGAATGTTATTGCAAATCTGGCATGTTACGACACTTCCAAAACCGAATATTGCAGGTGAATGTTGGATTATTAAATTTATCTGTGATACATCAGGGTAGCACAGAAACATACAAACATCTCAAAGGAATTGCACACAAGACATACACCGTGGTTACTAAGAATACCAACCATTTGATATAGCAAATAATTTCAACACAGCTATGGTAAGACACTGACTACACTAAGATAAACTATAGCTGTCCAATTCAATGTATGTGTATGTAAGTTCACGGCTGATTGTTCCGTAAGTGTAGAGGACAGTGTCGAAACACTTAACATAACTTGCATGAACATAATAGACTTACACCTGAAATATCACACACTAGCACTCAAATATCACAGACTTATATCTGGATATCACAGACTTACACCTGATTATGACAGACCAACTAGAAAAGAAGAGACATCCATCTGGTTACCAGTTGTGTGCATATGAATTAATATTGTTGTGAAATTTGTTGGATCACAAATTTTCAAAAACCTAACTGAATCACTTATTAATGTTTCTCTGTATGAGACCCATGGAGATCCCATTAGTTTGACTATTTGCCATAAGTATGTGAGGGACGCTTGATGGGTTTACGAAAGCTACTAGAATTTCATGACACAAATCAATGAGCTTCTATAAAAAGCAGGGACCTTGAGACTGTTCCAGTCACTACCTGCGAGTAACTTGTCACAGATGAAAAAAACATGAAGGATACACCAAACACTGTTTTAGTTGACGTGAATGGAGAGGGAGGGGCAGGGGAACAATGAGCTTGAGCAAGTCACAAGGGGAGGGGGGCAGGTGGACAGTGGCAAAGTGGGTTCTCTGTGAACAGAATTTACTTAAGTTAGGATATGGTTGTAGTTGACAAAATATCACACACACATCAAAAGGGCAGAAAAACTACAGCAATCAAACAACAATCAGTAGAACACTCGATGCTATAAATGAGTCGACCTTTGACACTGAAAGTTAAATAATTATCTAAAAGGTGGAAAGAACCACACCCACACTGAGGATGTGCTTTGATGACAACAGTCTCACTTCCAAGATATCCTACCAAAAGATTATTGAAATAGGGAAAAAAAAAGCAGCGGATGTATCATTTTTGTTTGAAGTCCCTTTGAAGGAATTACCATTCTTAACATTCTTTGATGAATGTGAATTAAAATCAGCAGGAGGAGGCGAAGCCGATGGAAGGACGGGGGTAATTATCAAAGAGCATTAGAGATAAAGGTATGAATGATGTTACATTTGCTTTTTATTTCAGAGACAACTCAATACTAAATCAGGGAGCAGTGTCTTTCAATTTTGTTGAGACAGGCGAGAATGTGGGGGGGTAGTCGATGGGTTTACACTTTTGGCCTGTTTTTACACACAGTGAAAACATTCAAATGTTGTCTAACTTATAGCACATTCAGATCATCAAAAATCCATCGAAACCTCCCGTCTTTCCCACTCCCACCAGATACATTGTACAATTTAAAATATGTAGATGGTTTTCACTTTCATAGGTGTATACTCTTGGCAGAGGTTCTCATCAAGTCCATGTCATCGTTTTATGTCCCATAATCAAAGCATCCTCTTTCTAATACCCTCTACAGGTTCTTTCTATTCTCAAAGGAACTAAACCAAAAAGAAAGAAAAAACTTTTCCTTAGAGTAGATGAAACTTGGAATAAAATCACTTCAAGCAGTATTGGCTTCTGAAATTCACTTACTCCTAAGTATATGATCCAATGCTTCAATACAATTTTCGGAATAAAGGTTAAAAACTGATGTAAAACTGGTACAATGCACTGGTTAAAATAAAAACTTGAAGACAAGAGGTACTCCCTGGATTATGTTGATTTTACCAAACACCACAAAGAGAAATTCACAAATTACTAAACAGCACACAGCACAGAGTATAGATAAATAACAAAATCACACTAAGCTACAATGAGGCCTAATTTTAAAAAAAAATGAAACTAAACAATAGAAATGTTAAGAAAAGAACAATCGGTGAGTGTACTCAAATTACAACGACAAAGAAACAGAGCACAGTGTAGGTCAACACCACATGACTGGATTAAACACTGTTGATCTTGAAGATGATAATTTCGTCACCAAGCTCCCATTGTTTTGAAAATGTAAAGGTTCATGAAATTGTGAGTGATATAATCTTCTTTTACTTCATGAATAGTACCAAATCTCGGCAATATATTGCAGGTTCCTGGTCAGAAAACCCATCTCCTGGCTACATTTTGTGATGACAGAACTTGAATTTCTACTGCAGCATAAAGCTTGCTGGGTCCACTTTGCTCTTCAGTATTTTACGGAGAGATTTATACCCTTGACTACCACCAGTTTGAAAAACAGTCTTCTTTTATTTCCATTTGGTATTGAATTCGTCATCTGGCCTTGTTAGGATACAAGGCACGATCAATATCCGAAACATATAACACTTGCGGTACAAAACTACTGCATGAACACAGCTCCTGGCCAATGAAGCACGAGGGTCCAATGGTGGGGATTGTTTGTTTACTCTTGTAGAATATTTTAGCAATTCATCTTAAAACAAAAAACCTACTATTCCTTCATTTCTTTAGGGACATATCTATCTTTCCATCCCATCTTTGGGGGACTATTTTGTTAGAAATAAAAGAGTCCAACAGATGTGCATTTCCAAAGAACATGAAGACCTGCAAACTACTGTGGGAAATTAGAAAAGCCAAGTTCATACAAAGTGTCTTAAAGGTGACCATTATCCCTAACAAATGATTGACATAACAAATGAGAAACCAAAGACATAAATATAAGAACATTTGCGAGCTGTTTGGGGAGAGATAAATGGGTTTGGATGGTGAGGGGGGGCTAAAGAGAGATGGAAATAAAATAACTATCACACTGCAATTTGAAATGAAAGCAATGGAATTGTGTTCTGAAAGAATGACAGTATTAAACATTGGTGCAATTTGAAGATTCAGTGAGGCCGCTGCTTCCTATCACCCAAGATATTGTAGAGAATGGTGATTAAGTGCTGACAGTATCTACGTTATTGATAAATAAATAAAAAAAAATACAACAGAAGTATCTAAATTTTGTCCGATTCAGAGAAGCTGCAACCAGCCTACGAGAAGTGAAATTGTGTTTTTTTTTGTTAGTGACAGCCAAACACAAATAGTGAGAAAAAAAGGTCCAGTCAACTTATGATAGATTCTGAAGTCTCTGTGTGGAGAAATGCTTTGTCTGAAGAGGGAGATGATTGGTGATGATATTAACTGATCACCAAATTATCAAATGTTCCATCTAATTATTGATATGAAACAGGAGAACAGCATAGAGAAATGAAAAAAAAAAAAAAACAACATGAGATTGACTGTGGTCAACTACCATAGAAGGAAAAAAAAAACAGAAATATATGATCAAAAATAAACAAAGCCTTGACAGCAAATTGAAAAAGCTAGGCATGGGGATGTTCAAATTCCATAACACTTTAAAACTTGCTCAAGTATATATTATTAAAAACTTCAAACTTTAAAAAAACTTTGAGATAGAAATTAAAGTCTCCATTGTTTTCTGATATTCATCACATATTGACAGAATGCTCAGTAATTCCATTCTGTCGAGTCTAGAGTTTTGAAAGACTACTTTGAAAAGCTTATCATACTCGAGCAAGTCTAAAAAGCTGTGGAAAAGAATAACTTCTAGGTATCTGCCATGACAGCCATGCATGCTTGTTGTTTGTAACAGCCAGCAGGGAGCACACAGGTGATACACTGACCACTTTCCTTTTACTTACTGAATTTATGTGAATTAGTTCCTGAGAAAAAGAAAGGTTAAAAGTCAAAAAAACAGATTCATATTTCTAACCAGCAGAGATTGGCTGTTATGGAGGAAATGTTAGTAGCACTCACTGCACACATGAATATTCAATGAGTGATATATTAATGGCATCAAACCACACCCAGTCAGAATATTACCTCTCTACTCCGTTCAAAAGACAATTATGAAATGATTAGATTCCCGATTCAAAAATCGGTCAAAAATGTGAGAAGAATGCAATGCCGATATTTACGCTTGAAAAGCAAATACATCACACAAGTGCGTCAGCACAGCGGTCCCCATAAAAAGGGGCTGTTTAAATGATTATTGCACTTATTCCAAATAATTTGTGGATAAGATAAAACCAATCTTTTGAATTATGAAATTGCTGACTATTTTGAGACAATTCATTCCAAAAGTTTGTTCAACAAATGAGACACCCCACAAGATAATCCACTGTCATTAATGCCTGCAGTCTTCTTTGTTTGGAAAACAGAGTTATGCTTTGTCAGTATTTGCATATTACCACACTGCTAGTACAACAACTGTCCATATTTAAGATGCAGTGTTGTGTCCTGGGTTAATATATGAAATGTTTAAAATTATAAGAGGAAGAGAGAGATTTTATTAATGTTATTCTGCACTGCCTGACCTGCCTGTATCTCGATGCTGTGACTTCAGCCTGCAAAATCATTAAAAGACCACATGAAATTTTTCATAGCCGATACTACCCTTGTTGCCCCTTCATGTTGAATGCTCTAGCCATCAACACATTCCCAACATCTGTTTACCTTCCAAGGTTGTGCTTTTTCTCAGTATCAGTATGTTCACCCCATTGACAGCCACCATGATGAACCTTATTTTATTTGTTTATGACAAAGGCTGACATGTTGTCCATGAAACATTGTTCACGATGAACTCTGGGAGAGTTTTGTTTGACAATATGAAGCAGAATTTTGACAATTGCTAAGGGATTGAACAGAAAACATAAAGACTATTGCTACATGGCTGTTTATGATCAAACAATGATTTAAGAAACTGGAAGACCTCATGGATATTATAAGCATTCTTCATGAACTTGTCAATAATGTAGTATCCATATCCACAGAAGAATGTTTGATTTTCACTAGCTTTTCTCAAATTTCCCCGCCCCCTTTCATCCCTTATACTACCCTTCTTCAGCATACAAATGGTATCTCTAGATGGAGTTATATCTTTGTAAAGCTTGCCTGCTCCAGCTAATAATGGATAAGGAAGTGTTTTATATGTGTTATTATTTGACGGATCACACTTACAAGATCTCACAAACTCAAAACAGACATATGACAAAATCACTCTGTAAATCATATCTCAATCTTTACAGTGTCTTGATAAGTGACAAAGCATTTGCTAAAGGAGTAGTTGAAAATTGTGACCAAATTGTAACTCATGTAGTTATGGTAGTTACAATATGTATCCCTATAATGTATATATTGTTTAATGTTATTTTATCAGAAGGAAAAATATTTGAGATGGTTTTTTTTTCAGAATTAATACAAAGGGAGGTGAACACCCCTGTGTGGTTCATTGGAATTACAGTATAAAAAAAAATATTCACCGAAGTAGGTAATATTAACAGACAAAAGGATCACATTTTGAATTAATTTGTTAACTCTTTGAATTAATCTTTAACTCTTCATACTGAAATTAAATACATCTCAGGGAATTGTTGACAAAAGGAAACAATGAACTTCTTTTGTCTGAAAGAATAACACTTTGCATCTTTACACACATAATGGAAAGTAATATTAGTAGAAGCTGTTTCCAGGATAGGATAATTAAATATTGTTTTCGATGGTATTCCAATAAGCTGCATTCAATTGCTATGTTCTTTTCAAAACATGTAATATTTCAAGGCAATGAAATCTATTTGAGATTACAAATAAAAGCATTTTAATCAGCCATTGGTGGAACAATAAAATGTCTATTTCTACTTGCTTGGTTTAATAACGTCTACTGCAAATAACAAAACAAAAGACTCAGAGGATGCAAGTCACAGGCGAAATTAAACAAATACAGCAACAAACCGATATCCTTTCAAATAAATCTACTCACAATATCAAAAGCCAAAATACACACCCCCATCAACATTCAGACATTCTGTTGTTCACACTTTTGCCAAGAATTACAAAAATGCAAGAAAAACCAAAAACTTTGACTTGTGTCTGTTTTTGGTCAAAGAAGATAACTGATGTATTTCTCATCACTCTGTTACGGAGCAAATATAGCTTTTGGAAATTTGAAAACATCCTGGTGAGATTCCACATTTAAATTCACAAGTGAATTCATTAACGAGATTTATTGACAGTTAAAGTGTGTTAACTTAAACTATCGAAAAACTTGAAGCAAACAATTTCTAACATATTCAAAGACCAAAATATGTTTTAAATTCGCATTTTATTCTAAAATATTGTTGATCTTTGCTGGAGAGACTTCACTGTTTTTCAAAACAGGAAGCAAAGTTTTTCATACCAATACTTCAGACAAACCTACAACATGGATGCAAAAATCTGGAGAAATTAAATTCAACTTTTGGACTCTGCCACAAAAGAACATCTTGTTTGTGAAATGTATAATGGAAACAACACTTATTTGCTTCAAATCTTCTTTTGGTAAGTGGTGTGACTACTGCTAATATATTGAAACAAAAATAGGAATTTGATGCAAATTTCACCAGAATGCTTATACTAAATTTAAATGATAAACAAAAATCCTCTAAATCAGAAGCATTTTGTATAAAAACATAGCTTTCAAATTTACAGGTTGCGAGAGCTACGAGGTAAGCATCGCGGGTCAAAGGGCAATGAGTGGCTTGATGAATGTCAAAAAGACTTACCTGAGATGCCACGTTCTGTCTCTTGAGAGATGATTTGATGTCATCCAGACACTGAAGGAGTCAAAAGTTGAAGCACTTGTTGGTATCTCTTCAGAGACAATCTCATCCAATGTAACATATGTTTATTTTGCTAAGACAAAACTGTTAAATTAATGTCTCGTTTAGAAGTCAATATTTAATAGTCATCATAAAAGATATTTTCCTGTAGATGCAACATCCACTTAGTGAACAAAAATATTCAAATTGTAACACATTTTGCCATCAATAAAACAGAATGGTGAATAATTCACAGTCATTGCGTGATAATGAAAAAGTCACACAATGATTTTATTTGCTCGTTTCTGTGTCACTTTAATGTTAGGCTTATTTGTCAGATTCAAAACTTTATGGTATCTATACGTGAAGATGCAGAGCAGACTGAAAGTTGCTGATATGTTGTTTCATACTACTATGGATGTTAAAAGAATACTTTCAATCCTGCATGGACTTTTTTTATTTTTCATACCATTGAGTCATTAATTGCATAAAACTATAATCACTACCTACATTTGATTTTGAAGATACAAACACCATACATTGTTATGCTGTAGGATTTACAACACTATCTGATAACTTTGTCTCTCCAAGTTTTAGAGTGATGATTAAAATAATTTGTTGGGAACTGTGTTGCTTCAGATTATTTTTCTAGCAAATAATTGTCACTCATTTTCTAGTTATAGCAGTTGCATTATCTTAAGGGAGAAATATTCGATAACTCTTGACTTCTCTCTCCTCCTTTTCTAGTAACTAAGTCACAGTTGTTACATCTTGTATATGCTTTGTAAATATTGTACTTATATTTGTTACAAATAAACAGTGCAAACGAACAAAACAAAGAAACCCTTAATGACATATATGCAACACAAAGACTGTAATAACAACACAGCAAAGATATAGATTTCTACCTTGGTATGTTTAACATACAAATGAGTCACATGTCAGTCACATGTCAACTTGTAAGTCACATGTCATCAGTCATATGAGGTAATACACTAGCAAGAAATTGACACCCCTCTCCACTTACAAAACATTTTGAAGTTTAAGAGGTTACTGGAACACTCTCTCACAATTTAAACAACTGGATTGATGGGAGGTAAATAAAAGACATGCCTCACCAAAGCAGACAATGAAACTAGGAGATGGTAAGGACTTGAATGTGTGACTGTGTGACATTCGTGACAGTTTGCAATGCTTGATAATCTCACCGTGTGTGTTGAGTCTCTTTTGGTGATGTATGTATCGTAGTGATGGTCAAGTTCCATCACGCTATGTTGATGATTCTGTAAGAGTCCCGTCTCCATCAGTGCTTCTGTGTCCACAAAGACAAATGGACATACAGTGTACTTGGACAACAGATCCAATGTCTTCAGTGAGACAAAATCATTAAGGTAAAATATGAACTTTGAATTCATGTCTTAATCATCCTTTTCTGGCAGGATTTGAAAAATAGAAAAATTTGTTGACAGCAGAGGAGATAAAGAACCCAACAGTTTGCTCTAATGCAAAATAAAAGTAATATTACAATTAATATAAACAAAAAAATAAACGTAGTAATATAAACATACATAGTAAGTCAACATTCACAAAGAGTCTGAAAGCACAGATGAGTCAATAGAACACATTGTAAATGTATTTAACACTCCAATCATGAAAAATGTTAAAAAAAAGGGAAAGAAAAATCCTAGGATCTCGTTTTCACATTATTGGTTGTTGTTGATTTACTCCTCCATTGTTGATTTGTAACTCTGAATGACTATACAAGAGGATTAAAAGTAACTGCACACAACTATGGTGAGATACCTTCTCTGTATATATATAAAAGTAGTTATTAATTCCTTGTTCATCAAAGGATATGAAATTCTTGAGCCACTCCCTTCATCTTGTCACCGAGATAATTACATCCTTCTCTGGTCAAATTACAGAAACGCTGCTGCATAACATTGTAAAGGTGAGCAAACACATGGAAGGTTTGGACGGCTTCGTGTCCCCTGGTATCCTTGACGACCATATCTGCGTGCTTTCTCCAGGATTCCTCAACTTCATCCACCGCGATGTAGAAAAAACAAGAATGTTCCTGGGTCTGGGAGATCGTTGACAGCGAGTCGTCCTCTTCGCTGTAGATGCGAGCGGTGACATTGGTGACAATTGGACAGGGAAAGAGATTGAATGGTGAAAAGCAGAACTCAGTGACATAAAGAGAAGGGGGAAACAGGTAACTTTACCTGTATATAAACTCCACTATGGTGTTACTTTGTTCATGGAGAGGACAGGGGAAGGGGGCAGTGGAGGAGGAAAATATGATAATTATCACTACCATCTGATGCTATCATCTAATCTGATGCAATTATCCCTACCAATATACCGGTGCAATCAAAGAAAAAAATTCTCGACGATACATCTGGCTTTATCGGTAGACAAACCCCCATTTAACCAGAGTGCACAAATGCATTGTGGTTTCAATGATTGGATTATGACCATATTGTTCTGAATTTGACATTGTAGCATAAGTATGTGTTACAAGTTATGTATGTTTTATATAAAATATGAGGTCTGTACAAGCTTCATTTCTTAAGATCATGTCTACAAGGTTTTCACAATTTGACCCTTCGTGACATCCAATGACCTTTGACCTCCATTTAAGACCAAATGGTTTTTGTACTTGTTGAGATACTTCATACTGAATATGACATCTATCAAAGTTTCCCTTTTTCAAAGCTTCTCTTCTTGAGCTATGATGTCTACAAGAATTTGATGTGACCCTGTTGACCTCAAATGACCTTTGAACTTCACCAATGCCAAAGGAATTCTTGTATACTCAATGAGATACACCTTGATTTTTAATGGGAGATCTGCCCAAGTTTTCCTTCTTGAGATATCGTATTAACATTATTTTAACAATTTGATCCCTGTTGACCTCCACCAAAATCAATAGAGATCTTGTAATCAATGTGGTACACTTACAAACCAAATATGACATCTGTCCACAATTTGGCTCCTGTTGACCTCAAATGACCTTTGACTGCTACCAAAATCAAAAGCCATCGTGAACTTAATGTGGTGCACCCACATACAAAATAATGACTTTTCCAAGCTTCTCTTCTTGCGATATCATGTTTAAAAGGTTTTCACATTTTGACCCCTGTTGACCTCAAATGACCTTCGATCTCCACCAAAATCAATAGGGATGTTGCACTCAATGTGGTGCACCAATATTTTAAATAATGACATTTGTCCTAGCTTCCCATCTTCAGATATCGTGTTTACAATGTAAACACATTTTGACCCTGTTGACCGCAAATGAACTTTGACCATCACCAAAATCAACAGAGATTTTGTACTTAATGTGGGATGCCGCCATACTACATATGACATTTGCCAAAGCTTCCCTTCTTGAGATATCATGTTTACAAGGTATTATTAATCTGATCCCTGTTGACCTCAAATGACCTTTGACCTCCACCAAAACCAACAGGGAATTTGCACTCGGTTTGGTACACCAACATACTACACATGACTTTTGTCCAAGTATTCCTCCTTGAAATATTGTGTTTAAAATGTTTTCACAATTTGACCCTGTTGACCTCCAATGACCTTAGACCTCCACCAAAATCAATAGGTTTATTGTACTAAATGTAGTACACCTATGTACAATATGTGAGATCTGTCCAAGCTTTCCTTCTTGAGATATTGTATTTACAGGTTTTCACAAACTGATCCCTGTTGACCTTAAATAACCTCCACCAAAAACAGTAGGGTTCTTGTACTCAATGTGGTACACCTACATACTATATACAAGACCTGTCCAAGCATTCCTCCTTGAGATACCGTGTTAAGACGGTAGGCATCACAAACACACACCTACACACACCCTCACACATACATACACTGCCGCAGGTGTACAAAGGTTATGATTTCATCAAAAACAAAAAATGAATGAAACTGGTTTTCTGACTTTAAATTAGTTGAACAAGTCAACATTTCCTGCACAATTCTGAGACATGATTGGGTGAAAACCAAACTTGGGATCAACAAAGAAACAGACTGCTACTTTGTTCTGCACTTTCGTGACTGTATTTGCAGTGGAGCTTTAAATTCTAGAGCTTAGAACCAACCTTGATTTGTCAGAATCAGAAGATGAGTGATCTGGTACAATCTCATCAATTTTCTCCTCCACCACTTCATCATCTATCATCTCAACTGCAGGATCCTGCAAGAAAATCACCTAAAATAGTTCTGAACTGCTTATCAATAAAACAAATTTGATGCTTGAGGGAGCAATGACAGTGAGATATGAGCTGATGTTGTCTGCAACATTACACAAAGCAACAAGATTTGCAAAGCAAATATCCAGCAAAATATAAACGACGCTTAATAAGAGAACCATAGCTTGTTTTCTCTTTTTTGGTTGTTTTCTGTGTCATGCTGGTTAGCATTACAATGAGCATAAATGCAGAGGGGAATGCTAGTACTAACATTAATGGTGCCATTGTTACACCCATGTTTCAGACATGAGATGTATCACATAGATGAAGCAAAGAAACTAACATCCTATGTTATGAAGCTACATTTAGTGGAAGACTACCATCATATTATCTCTATACATATACTGCACACAGGTAGTAAGCACTTAAGAAGTTAATTGGAAAAAAAAGAACTGTTTGATAATTATTACAAATCCAGACAGATTAAAGTGTTTCTGAGGCCTAAACTGTAGCTTTTGAAGCTATTTTAAAGTTTAATATCAGAAACCCAAATGATACAACAAATGGCAATTTAGTTGTTGCCATGACAACAATATTTACATTCTCTGGATCCTCCACGTCTTCTCCACCGGTTTCATTCAAAAACACAGAAGCAAATGGATCCCCCTGAAAAGGAAAGGGTACATAATCAAAATCCATCATCATATCAGTAAGAAGATCACATTTCTGGCCGTCTGACGTGAACCACCATCGGTTCTGGGTGTATGCAAGCTATTATTGACTAACTAATAGAGTGACAGTATTGGGGACAATGTGGATCTTAACAAGACTAAGCAACTGATTTGATCACTCCTGATAATAAGCCAGAATAAGAAAATTTGAACCGTTCCTTGTAGCTTCTTCAGACAGCAGAAGAGTGTTGAAGTGTTTTTCATGGTAGAAGAGTGTAATAGTGTGAAAAAATATTTTCACAGCAGAATGGGGCGTGAAGATTTGACAATTACCCCTTAGGTTATTAAATTAACTCCAAAGTAGGTTAACACAAATAGCTGAAAAGGGTATAACAGGGTAGAACAAAGGTTCAATAGGGTGGAACTGCAGATTTATCATCAATAGGTTCTTGAGAAGACACAAGAAGAGGTACGATTCAACAATACGGCAGAGGTCACTCACAAGGTAGATATGGACTAGCAATAGAACCATCATTACCTACTGGTTCTTCAAATGGCTGAAAAACGTCGTCATGTTTTGAAGGTTCCTAAAATCATAGAGGAGCAGTAGATCAGTGCAATTGTTACTCATTTTCTTGACAGGGCAGAAGGTAATGGTAGTTAGTAACAAAAATTTAAAAGAGGTTGTAAGAGTGAATCAACTTACAGCAGGATCATCTTCAGGGTACAAAAATTGAAAGATGCTGTCAACTGTGCCCTCTCCTTGGGGATCGGGTTCGATCCCGATGGGATCCCCCGACTCCTCCCCTGAACCACCGTTTGTGTCTTTGTCGTTGCTTTTTAAACTGAAAATGACCTATCATTGTATAAATGAAGAGAGCAAATACAGAAGAAACATTTTAAAGAAATATATCATTGAGGATGTAAAGAAAAAAAGTGGCATTGTTATGATATCAAAAAAATGCATATGCCTCCGGGGAAAAAGTTTGGAAATTGCTAACAGCTGTACATTTTAACGTCAATGAGTATTAAACACAAAATGGCAATCAAAATTAAAATTTTTCAATTTGGACATCACCTCTCTTATTTTATTAACACGTATCTTGATGCCAGTATACACAACGATGATACCATCCTCAGCGAGCTACAAAAAACTAAAAAAAGTATGAACAAAGTAAAAAATCTGTATCTGACAGCTAAATGTCGCCTACCGATGGGGTCCTGGAAAGGTCCACGCTCCCTGGACCTAGCGAAAGGAAGACTTTTCGTAACCTCTCCCTGGTTCGTTTCTGAGAGAGTTCTGGTTTCCTCCAACCGGAGGAGACAATTTTCTGGCAGTTGACATTGTTTTCTGAGGCATGTTGGTCACCGGTCTCCGTCGGATCTGTGCTCATGCTGCTGTCGTCGCTACTCATCGTACTCTGAGCCGAATCATCGCTCATGGATGCTGTAAGGGTCTGCATCGACGCCACACGGCGGCTGATCATCGGAGTCTAACAAATGTTAAAGGTCACAGTTTGAGATCAATGACGTTGAATTTCTGAACCACATATACACCATATAGCACCCGATACACTATTACACATGTTACAACAAAGGTAAAAACATTTAATTCAAAATAAAATCATCTTGTTACTTCCAGCAGAAAAAAATGACAAAGTACTAAAAAGAAGCAAAAATACAAAACTACATTTTGATGAAAAAAAAAACAAATAACAAAATCACATTACTTCAAAACAGACACCAATGTAAACACACAACAAAACACAGCATGAAGACTTGAGAAATATTGGAAAGAGAAGCTTCATTTAAATGTCTCAAAAAGTCTCTTCAGGATATTCAAAAGGAATTTGTAAGAAGTGGAAGAGATGGAGAAGTGTTTTGTTTTCCTTTGGTTTTGCTGACTGCAAATTGGTCAGTGATTTTGTTTAAAGTAACTTCATTACTTTGGTCATCTCCATCAGACAGTACAATCACAAAAAATGTCGAGAAGGTATTACGCAAGTATCAAAGAAAATCAAAATGACCAAAAGCTAACCAGAACATTCCTTCTGAAAGAATAAGATCTTATACTGACACAGAATATTAAAATTGTTCACGTTTTTGTTTAGATGGAATTAAGTGAAGAGCTCTGAATTTAAAGATAGTAACTATCAAACTACATGAACCACTGGATTGCACACATAGACTGATAATGATGTTTGCCACAGTTCTTTCCAGGATTAAATACATATAGCACCACACACAAATACTACAATGTAGCACTGGTAACAGTTAATGTATATAAATTAAAGAAGTATTTTGGGAGGCATTTTGACAATTTTGGATGCTGTATTGTAATATCGTTTTGAAAAATTTAATGCTTCAAACAAATGAACCATTCTTTACTGAGATTTTACTGAGATTAATTTGGTTTAGAATCCTTTTGAATTAAGTAGTGATAAGACAAAAACATTGAAATTGCATCAAACACCAACAAGCTGACTCCCCCTAACACTTACTGCTGAGGTTTTCTTTCTTTTTTTTAAGGTTGGTGACTGTTAGTACTCTACTGTACTGCCATTAGATATCTTGGCAATCTTGCTAAACAAATTAGTCTGAAATTTCCTTTTACTTATGCCTACACTTTCTTTAACGAGAAAACAATGACTTGTGCAAGTTACTATGGAAATCACGGCACAAAATGGTGAAAAGCAACACATAGGATGATGGAAATACTTACGGAGCGAATCTCACTAAACATTGAATGCTTGCAGATTGAATAAAGACCAATAAGAATTTAGAAAATACCTTTGAGAACTTTGCTCCAAAGGAGTCAGTAAAGGGTGAGGTACTACTTTAGGATATAAACTTACACTTAACGACATGATTGTAACCTGGAACCCTGAACTGGAATGCTATACAGGATGTCACTTATATGCCAGAATAAGAGAGATAAAGGTCTATGTTTGGAATTCTAACAAAAAGTGGTGAAAGTTTATAGTCTTGAATAGATTGAAAATGAAGAGACTTCAATGGTAAAAGTTGTTAAAGTTTAAAATTGTTGTAAAAATTACATTCAACTGAAGGCTTGAACAATACCATAGTGATGTTCTCTGATGAACAGCATTATCAGATAAACAAGAAACAAATAAATGATGTTTATAAAAAGCAACTCAAAATATAAACATAGTCCAACAACCACTAAAGATTCCTGCAGTATAAATATTTTAGAATCTATGACAAACAAAAATGAATTGATCTACCTGCATTATTTGCACCTATTTTTTTAAATACTGAGATATCAAATAATATCTTTGTGCTTGCAGACAAAACTCACCTGGTTCGATAACGTCCACAAAAGGGAATTTGACAAAATTTGAAAGGCTTCATCAATTTGCAAAGTAGAGACATATTTAATGATTGCTTTGGTCTTACTGGATACCAACTTCTCAAACTCTGCTAAAACAGCCAAAATGCTGGAAGATCGGCACATCAGGGAAAGAAGTGACTAAAATCAACCTATCTGTTTTAAGTTTGAGTGACTAAAATCGACCTATCAGTTTAAAGATAGGGCTGACTAAAATCAACTTGTCTGCAGCAAGACAAGAATGACCATCAACTAGCTACATAAAGAGAAAGGGTCACTCAGGTTTGTCTGAGTTGTGACAATCAGTAACTTTGCCTGCATTAATATAACTTGTCAAAATGACCCCCCCTGGGGAGCATTCACAGTGATTAGTGCCCCATCCCTCCATGGTGAGTCAACAGGTGACACCATGTCAAGAATTCAACATGTGATGTCACAATCTATGGTATGACTCACTGCTATGGATGCTGGTGTTCAATCATTTAGTTTCTTTTGTATTGCGATAACCATCGAACACTTCAACTTTAAAACATACCTCCAAGAGTAAAATGTAACAGAGGAACATTAGAAAAAGGGCAACAAAATCTAATATTCAGAACGTTTTAAATACTTTACGAAAAATGCAATAATGTTTAAGTCCAGCAACATATAGGTATGCAACTAAACAAGAGTCAAATATTGACTGAAATGCTAAAAAGCACATCAGAGAAATAAGTAATTGAAGAAATGAACAAATGCCATTAAATCAGGGAATGGTTTTACACTGACTCTATAATAGGTAGGCACAGAGACAGGCTGATCCAAAAGAAAAATGGTAGTAGGTACTGAATGGAAATATGAGGACAAGATGAAGACGGAGGAAAAAGAGGGGGGCAGATAGGCGGAGACAGAGGCGACAGGGAAGGAACTACATGGCAAGGAGGAGGAGGAAAAGATGAGATAAAGATAACATTTGAACACACTGAGATGAGATATCCTTCTCCTAAAGAATAAGCAATCGAGATACATGCGAAAAATGCTAAGAGGAGGAAGAATCTAAGCAATATCAAACAGTCATCCCAAAAATAATTTAACTAGCAAATACTCTGATATCAATCAAACATCTCACAAGCACTTGTCGCCAAAGTGACGCTGATTACTTACTCCTCCATTTACATCCTAAATACAGATTCAATCAGAACCACATTCAAAGAGAGAACCTCTATTTTGAGTTAACACTGCTTTTCCAGAGTCTGAAATAAATACAAACTGGTTGAAGAGATCTATGATTCCATTGCGTCAGACTACATGTTATCTGACGACTGTACTAAAGCGAGGCTTCGCTAGTTTAGAGTACGCGATAACTTTGTACCATTAACTTCACAAGCGAATGTTTTTTAAAAGAAGGCTACCATCCCGCCACATTTTGGATGATCTACCATTATGTGCCCATAAATATCAGTTTTACAGCTATTTCATAATCTTTATAACAAACACAGCATTTCCCTTCAAGTTTGTATTTTATATACATCTATTTTTTTGAATTTTTTTTTTGCATTGTATGTGTTTTTTTTTTAAAGCCCCCAAGAAAAGGATGGTTTTAAGGATGCCAACTTTTACAGGTCTGGAATGCTGTGAATAATTCCATAAGACTTGAATATATCAGACAGGTCCTTGGTCAAATTGAAAAGAGCCGTTTCCAATTAAGTGTCTGGATGCAATAATTAGAGTTAGCAGGTGTCCCTACAACACCAAACAGTCGCACACTTTGTTTCACTTCCTTACCACGACAATGGCGGTTTGCATATCACTACAAACATCGAGTTAGTTGAGCACCCATGCAACACCCTGTACAGATTGACTTTGAAACAAAAATGTGTTCTTTTTCACAACATTCTGCTCAGCCACTGAATGTCATTGCAATTACAACCTGTGACAGGTTTACACTTTATATCACAAACCATGGGGTTAAATACTCCGTAACCTTGAATTAATTTGTTAGTTTCTCAGTTAATTCACACTGTATGAGTCAACCTCAACCGATGAGTCAATTTTTCTACAACACCTTAAAGGTGTTAAACAGAGATAAATATGGTTGAAAAAAAGAAATAAAATGTCACATGACCTTATGACATTATGTGTATTATTTACTGCTTCTAGTCAAGTCATAGCAGAATGCACTTCTACTTTATATTTGAAGTAGGGTATATCATCATTGCATATCATTTGCATACCATTATATAATTTTCATAATGTACATGATTTTCAAAGTTGTATGTTGACCTTGTGATAAGATAAAATTGTCATTCTCGAGCAGTATGTCTTTTTTTTTGTACCTATCAGGAAATTGCTAAGAAATTCTCAGACTTCTTGAAAGAGAGCTAGGAAAATGGTCTCGAAAGACAATGAGAGGCAGAGGAGAGTAGAAACTATGAATGACCGTACATGATGATGTAGGTGCTGCAACAATGGGTAGAAGACAAAAGCATATTGTAATGTGGGGGGAGGGTTGACGAGGGAAGACAGAGAAGAATATCAAATAACTGCAAAAAGGAAACAAACAGAAAAATAAAAAAAGACTCACAGAGTGTGGTATATCACTGTCAACAGCCTGTAAAAACCAGAGATACATCCCAAAATATATGATATTAGTCAGGGAACAAATAAAACAACAGAGATTATAGAGGCCACAAAAAACTTTGCCCTATTGCAACATTATTGGAGTTAACCAATGTCACAAAAATCATTCGCTGCATCTAATAAAGATATTGGCTTTCCTCGCTTCGACCTTACAAATTAATGTCATGATATGATATTTAGAAAGAATATCACATGACCAGATGCCAAACATGAATCATGTTATGAAAATACCAAAGTATGTCATAACTTAATTATGAAACTAGGATCTCAGAAGAGGCAAACAGCAGGTATCTATTGTCTTATAAAGCTTGCATTTGGGATGAATTTTTAACCACTGAGGAAATGACAGTATATGTCAGCATATATATTGGACTGACCATTACCACTTCTTGTGATTATATCTGATAACTAATTACAGAGCTTCAATACAACCACAGGGCTTACACAGACAATGCATAGGATGTCATCAAATCTTTGGATTCTCTTAATTGACAACACAACAAAGTATGACTGCTACAGTCATTGTAAAATGGTCACTTATCACCTTGCATCCAGTAAAAGTCTGTAATTGCCAAAGGTTTGAACAAGCTCATCTTCATTTCCTATCTCGACTACTGCCGTCTCTTTCATCCTTCCCAAATTTTACCAGCAACTTGACAGATAACATAAGGTGGAAGGAGATGAGGGAGACATTCATGAATTACATTCCCATTCATAGTAAATGCATATGATTATCTAACACAGAGAGAATGCTGCACCAAAGTACAATGTAATGCTATCTCTTTTTTACCTTTGCTATCTCTTTGGTATTGCTAATTTTTTATCTTTGCTATCTCTTTAGTATTGCTTATTTTTTATCTTTGCTATCTCTTTAGTATTGCTTACTTTTTATCTTTGCTATCTCTTTGGTATTGCTTATTTTTTATCTTTGCTATCTCTTTGGTATTGCTAATTTTTTATCTTTGCTATCTCTTTGGTATTGCTAATTTTTTATCTTTGCTATCTCTTTGGTATTGCTTATTTTTTATCTTTGCTATCTCTTTAGTATTGCTTATTTTTTATCTTTGCTATCTCTTTGGTACTGCTAATTTTTTATCTTTGCTATCTCTTTAGTATTGCTAATTTTTTATCTTTGCTATCTCTTTGGTATTGCTAATTTTTTATCTTTGCTATCTCTTTGGTATTGCTAATTTTTTACCTTTGCTATCTCTTTAGTATTGCTTATTTTTTATCTTTGCTATCTCTTTGGTACTGCTAATTTTTTATCTTTGCTATCTCTTTAGTATTGCTAATTTTTTATCTTTGCTATCTCTTTGGTATTGCTAATTTTTTATCTTTGCTATCTCTTTGGTATTGCTAATTTTTTATCTTTGCTCTCTTTGGTATTGCTAATTTTTTATCTTTGCTGTCTCTTTGGTATTGCTAATTTTTTATCTTTGCTATCTCTTTAGTACTGCTAATTTTTTATCTTTGCTATCTCTTTGGTATTGCTAATTTTTTATCTTTGCTATCTCTTTAGTATTGCTTATTTTTTTTATCTTTGCTATCTCTTTGGTATTGCTTATTTTTATTTTCTTATGAGCAGTCCACAGCTGCATGTAATACCACTGGTACATGGCTGTTTCATAAACACACCATTATTTGCTACTTGGAGCATTACCTACTTTTGAAATATCTCTCTTCCTCAAACCATCATACATGGATGAACTGAACGACAAGTGGCCGGCGATTAAAATTTCCCAAGATACCAGTTTTCTCATAAATCCAAGTAAATAAGGTCTATTCTGTACCTTCCATACATCAAATGTGAATTCCATGGTCCTGCCTGGTAGCTCTTTTCTCTGTCGGCCGGCGTCCATCAACGTTCCCCTCTTTTTGGTCTCTGGCATTACGATCGTCGATGTTTTCTTGACAGCAGTCTTCAATATCTCCAAGGAATCACTCCAGTATTTTCCCTAACGAAAGGAAAACAATGAGTTTAATTACAGTTGGCATAAATGAACAAAATTTGCTGTCCAGTAACGAAGGTAATCAGAAGTTGTATCTTAAAATAAACGCTTATCATGAGAAACAATAACAAATTCATAAAACAAAATTTTGCATAACCAATAAAAACAAATTAGCAGAAAGCATGACTATTGATCTAACATGCTCAAGTGTTAAATGGCTGTGAGCTTTGTTGAGGTAGTTGCACAAAACTAACAGACAAGGAATAAACAATAAAAACAGACATGATGATTGAAGCAGACATACAGACATGAAGAATATTTCAAGGTGGTATCTAGGCACACATCTTAACATCCTCAATCTTCAGATTTTTTTAAAATAGACATTAAGCAAGAAGGAAAATGGCAGAATTAGGACTTACATGAACATATTTGGTAATAATTCGTAGTAAGTTGTTGTTAACCTGTTGCATTGGTGCTGCCATTAAGTCTACATTGTTAAGCATCTTATCAATAATTTGAAGAATACTCCCCTGATGCTGGGAGGGACCCTTCTCTAAAACCTGATTGGAAAGAAAAAGTAAGGATCGTGTTCAGGTTTATTATCTCATCCCTATATGTAGTATACAGGGAGGAGGTATTGTACTTACTTGAGTGTTTAAAGTCGCCAAGAAATGACACGTAAATGGTAGTCCACCTTACAACCCTAGTAGTATTCAACCGAAACTTGGTGAGCCAGTAGCCCTTATGTTGGGGTACCACATGGTATACAAATGACATGGATCGGGATTAGGGGCTGAGAAGGAGGGCATCCAAATGTGTGTGTATGTGTGTGTGGGGGGGGTTTGTTTAGGGCGCCGAACGGGGACACACACAGGAACTTCAAGCTTGCAACCGGGATTACACTGAAAAACGGGGATATCCCCATTTCTGGATATTTTAACATAATGCAAATTGGGGTTTCAGATATGTGCTCTCAACTTCACAGGTCAATCCAACTTTTTCCCCAATTACCTATTTTATGGATCTATACGTGTGTACAGGGGTGTATGTGTGTAAAAACTTACACACACAATTCCGTTTCTGCATGAATCGGGGATACATGCAAGACTAAATACCAGTAACTGGGGACATCATATGCAAAGTGGGGATATCCCCGTTTACGTGAGGAAAAGTTCATGTCCCCGAAAGGTGCCCTAAACGGGTATGTGTGTGTCTGTGTGAGTGTGTGTGTGTACAATCGAACTTGTGTCATGATCTCCTTCTAGACAGTAAGTTAAATAAACTTCAAACTTGGTGGGTAGTTGCCAGGGTATGTCATGTAGTGTCTGCCCGACCGATGACATCACAGGTCAAAGGTCACCGGTCATGAAAACGAATAACACATTTTTAGCATTATCTCAATGTGTGGATATCGTAGAGTGATAAAACTACCATAAATGGAAAGAAGTCAATACAAGAATTTTTTAAAAATACTTCAGGATGACAACACAAGGTTAAAGGTCACATGATTAGAGATCAAATCGGCAAAAATGCTCCAAAAAGTGTGTTATGATTTCCTCCTTGACGGTAAGTGGGATAAACTTCAACCTTGCTGGGTAGGTGCCCAGGGTATGTTGTATAGTGTCCACCAGACTGATATGACATCAAAGGACTTTGATCATCATCACAGTAACACATAATAAAGTGACAGGTGGTGGTGGTAGTACATGGTGTCAACATAACTTTTACACATTGGCTTTTTCATGAATGTGACACAGTATTTCAACCTACATCTGAGCTGACTGTTTACGACTGGTAGCGATGTCATTTCCCGTGCATTGGTAATACCGTCACTGTGTACATGTTTACAATGTATGCATACATAGATCTACTACGCAATTGTGCAAGAAGTTGAGATGTTTACCCACTGTGGAGAAAATTTTAAGCCACACATAACAGGCTTTTCAAGGCACTCAAAGGATCCACAATGACGGGGCGTGCTGATATGTGGAATACTCTGATGCTCACACGTTTTCTGGGAATACTTTTGACGCACGCTTGTTGTCTAGGCACATGTGCACGAGCATGCAGGTATTTGTGCCATTCGACGCTTATGCGGTGTATTGCAGTACTATATCATAAAGGAACTTGAATATTCAACACTTCCATCCACAACGAGCAATCTGAATCACTGCATAATGAAATATACAGCTCAGCATACTTCGGTAGAATGAGGTATGCAAAACAATAGGGATGAGATTTGCATCTCCGTGGATTGCCTACTTGTCTTGAATATTAATTATGTTTTCATCCACTACGATCTACTAAAGGACATTGTCACCAGACACCTTGGTATTATGAGACAGAGAAACAATACTTAATTAATTAGTTTGTAGTGAATGAACTGGCAGATGAGTTGACACTAGTACCAGTTCTGACTTCAATAGGACCTTATAATTCCTGCTGTAAAAGCTGCAAGCAATATCAAACAGATAAGCTGCTACATACACAAAAAAAATAATGTAATGTAACCATGGCGACAAGGAAATATCATTTCTTTACTACAAGTAAAATGTACTCATTCTTTTCTGAGCATTATTAGACTATGGTAACAAAATTTATTTTATTACAATCTTCCACGATGAACACCAGCAATTCAAATTACATCAAAAACATTTTGACATGAAGGTGGTACATCTATTACAATCTTCCAAACAGATTCTTGCAGTCACCAAGACATAGCAATCCTTCTTTTACAAATTATTAGTTTAAAAACAGAAGAGAGAGTTACAGGTAAAGAAATTTTCGACTTCATATTTTTGTACCTCAATTAAGAAAGTCATCATCGCGATACTGTATTGGGAATAGACTTCATGAAGGTACTTGCAAACAACTCCCACCCAATTAGAACACTTCTTGTTGTAGGTCTTTTCACGATACATCCTGAGTACATCGGCCAGTGGAGCTATGCGAGGGTGACGTTTGTTCTGGCAGACCTGTGAAAAATGACCAGAGGGGAATAGAAAGTAACGAGATACAAGCAGGGCAATAGCTAGGGTCACAGCTTTAGAGGGGTGTGAAGGTAAAAAAATTCCGACTGGCTGGGTGTTTTCTCCAAGTACATGGCAACCCGACCCCTAATGGTTTCAGACACTAGGAACTTCTCAGGAGGGGGGGGAGAAGAATAAAGGGGTGCAGCCTTCACAAAAAGGGCATCATCAGGAGAAACAAACAAATTATCAGCAAAAGAAAAAGCTTGGGAAAGGAGAGAGGAGATTAGCAGCAGGACTATCTAAGTGGAGTGCCACCACTGATTGGCACAGATCATACCAGAAAATTTTGCCTTTTCAAAACCTCCAGATGGCAGCAAATGGCACTTTCTGGGTGTACTTGAGCTGCATGCACCCAGCCATAAATAGGATATTACATCCACAATTAATCATTGAAAGATAAAAATATTTTATGGGAAAAAGGTAACGCTTTTGATTGATCTTATCTAGAATATTTATGCTATTGTCATTTCCAGGAAAGTTAATTCAACGACTTTTTCTTTCTAATGATAACAGTTCTTTTTTGAGAGAGAGAGAGAGAGAGAGAGAGAGAGAAATTTTAAACTACCAGGTAACCTTAGACAAACTCTAGTGCAATATTTTGCATGTATTGCGATCAATTTTTCCTGAGAAACTATTGCATAATATTAGTTTCTTATTACAATGCCACAACCAATGATTGCCTAATAAAGTATAAAGCTAGTTCTTGTAACGATAACATTTAAATGATAGCCAGCTTGATGAGAAAAAATGTTAGGCAATAAAGTATTTTGATAGGTGGGGAAAGCATGAGACAAGTGACGGTTGGCCTGGGAAAGGATGTAAGGGAGGTGTCCCCTATCCCCTTTTTGAGAAATTTTTCACCTATGAGGTAACCTTTGATGCCATCTATTGCAATATTTGGCATCTTTTGAAGTCATAAAATGTGCTGGAATGAGATATGAAAATTCTAAATGGTGTTTCCCATTTTCTGACTATTTTTCCACCTATGCTTAAAATATGAAAAATTCTTTTTGGCATTTCAGAGTTATTGCAAATTTTTTCAATTACCATATAACCTTAAACACAATCTGGTGCAATATTTGGCATCTTCTGAGGTCATAAAATGTGCTAGACTGAAATAACAACCGATATTTCAGAGTTTCTGACTACCATTGGTCCTACACTTTAATATGAGAAATTCCAACTAGTATTTTAAATTTATTGAGAAATTTTCAATTACCAGGTAACCGTAGACACAATCTGGTGCATTAGTAGGCATCTTTCCACGTCATAAAATGTGCTAGACTGAGATGTGAAATATTTTAACCGGTTCATCAGATTTTCTGACTATCGTTGCTCTGACAAATTTTTGGGGGCGTATGACATCCCCCGCACCCCCAGGTTGAGACAGCCCTGGATACAAGAGTTAGAAATATACCCTTGGAAAGGATTGTTTTGCTAGTATTCCACTAATTTGTGTAGAACTGAGCCATTGGGGAGAGCAAATATTTAAGTTTCAACTTAATCGCTCATATGCTTTTCAAACTATTCTGGAAAAACCACAATTTGGACAGGTCCGGATGCACACACCCACACACACTTTGGCACGGACACATTTTCATTTATACCACCCAACAGGACCCTCCTGCACCCATGGTCACTCTACCATGGGGTACCCCTGGGGTGTCGCTACTTATCCACTCCAAGCATTTCCATGGCAACCACTCTCCATGGGTACACAGTACAATACATAGCTCCACTAGCCAAGTGACAACAATATCTCATCTAGCCCCTATAGGGCGATGAGATAATTACTGAAAATACTACCTAACTCAGATAATTTAGACTACTGGCAATTCAACTCTAAACTTAAATCATCAACAACAAAATGTTTGGTTTGGTGATGTGTGTGCAAAATACAGTCATGTACAAGACCTCATTAGTAATTCTTACCTTTCCTATGTTATACGTTATATCAATGGCCATCTTGTCTGGTTGATCGAAGTGTTGTATCAGGTACGGTAAGAGCGCCACCACATTGAGGGGGAACCCAGCTGCTTTGAAGGGGTCCACAATTGACAGATCAGAGTGCAGAGTCAATTTTGATACCAAGATCTGGGCTAAGTCGATCGTGATAGCTGAGGTGAAACCCTAAATAAGTGATTGAAACAAAACCAAACTGATTAATGAAGATGCCACTGACAGTGACACATATGATCATACCTCAAAGTCTGCCATGAGCAACGGAATAACAGGAACAGTAGGTAGGCAGTTATAAGTGCCACACAAGATGCCAGTGTCCCTCAAACGCCATCTTTGTGGGGACAGGGATAGGGAAACTTTAAAAGACAAAGTGTTATGAGATGACAACGGCACACTAATTGCAAAAAAAGAAATATTTCTCAAATGTTTGTACCCAGTAAGCACACTGGAAAATGTGTTAGATGCTAGTCAAGAACTGCAATAAAGCAGTGAACAAGCAGAGAAAATATCCACATTAATGTTTTGACGAAAGTTTTAGATATGTTTTATGCTTGGTGAAGGGATTGGCAAAATGAACAGAAGGTAGCCAGAACTCATAATTTTAAGTCCCTTATATCTGATTATCTGATATCTTCCCAATTCACTGTGATAATGAGAAAGCCTTTTATTCTTCATAATATTCGACTGGAATAATTACAAGGAGAAATCCATGCCATCAAAGAGACTTAAACTGTTGTTTTGTGAGAGGGATTCAGAAAGAAGATCACAGTATCTCACTAATTTAATACAAATTTGTTTTGGCAAAAAGTCTACCTCAATAAATTTAAGCTAGAAAGATGGCACAACTAAAGTCACCCACTAGCAATCTTTTATACCTTGAGCACTAAAGCTTGAATTCCAGGATATTGCTCCCAATCCAGTTTTTTAAGATACTCTTCGAGCTTCTTATACACTTCAGGTCTATCCAAAGGAAGAACGTTCAGCAGCTGGACAGAGAGAAAGACAGAACAGATAAATTGTAAATGTGCAAATGAGACAACTTTTAGAAGCAAGCGTAAGTGTCAATCTGGTTACACATTGTATGTGTAAAGCCAAACTATTGTGACATATAAGAAATGCTAGTCATTGCTTCACATTCTCCGTTGTTTGCTGGAAGCAGCTAAGAGAACATACAATTTTTACTTTGAATTAAAAAAAAAGTAAAGAGATTCAGAAATTCTTTTGAGACTGAAGACTTAGGTAGGTAGACTACAATCTTGGACAAAATACCTTGGGACACCCCGTGCCCCCGTTCAATGTTGGCTATAGGATTGCTGTTCAAAGGGTACATTCACTTCTATAGTGCAACATTGGAAAGGGGCGCGGGGTTGCATGTGATCCTGTCACCTAAAATTCAGTATTATATTTGCAACGTACCGCAAAGTGTCCCAACAAGTTTGTCCAAGATTGTAGCTTTATACTACCAACAAGGATCTACATTTACTTAACTATTACACCACAGGATACTCAGAAAGGTTCCATCTACTACTAGTTTCAAAAAGTTTGCACACTTCATAATTTCACGCAATACAAGGTGCAGGATATACCACATATTAGTAATATCACTTATAGTGTTCTAGGGGGGACTGTGAGAGAGGAAGGGATAGTGGGGAATAATTTTTTTCATGTGGAATCATAGTTACATCGTTTTCTTTTCATTTTTTCTATTAAACAGAAGTTTCTTACTGTAAATTTAACTAACAACGAGGTAATGACTGTGCAGATCAAGACACTGGTTCAAGAATCCCTGATAAGCACTCAACATATAAATGACATTGCAACACTATAGCATCAAAAGGTACTGACTAGATAGATTAAATTGACGTGTTTGAATTAAACGGCCATTTGGATTAAACGGCTGGTTGAATTTACCTTATCAAGAGATCGGAGGGCAAGATAAAACTCATACTCATTGTCAGACTCCAGCAAGGACACAAAGATCCAGAATAGAGGGACTAGGCTGTTCAGTTTCTCCTCAACGTTTGGGTCGCAAAGGTTTCTGAGTGACTGAGAACTCCGGGACCTGCCTCCGTGGAAACGGGTAGGTTTCTCAATGTCCACGGCAGAGGAACTGTTTCTTCTGTGATCGCTGTAGTTCCGCAAATCTGATCGAGAACAAAATTTTTGTGCAAGGTTTTTCGGCAACAGAAAACAAACAGACCAATGAGAAGTTCACTATTCATTGTGGACAAATGCAACTGACAAAAATTAAAGAATTCAATCAACTTGTTTAAGTTGACTACCAAGCTATTAAACTACTCAAGTACACTACTCATGTACACAATATCAGATGACTGGAATTTGCATAAAATGATTAACAGCCTCGCCAGCTACCAATATTGTCAAACAGTGGGGAGTACTTGGCTTTACCTGATCCACTAATCTCAGCTATTGGCTGACATAATGTATTTACTACCAGTTACTTCAGTACATAAGTCCACCTGATATAAAGTGAAAACTTTTAAACCTCTCCATTAGCCTTTTTTTAAACTTATTTCAATATTCATTAGCTTTGATTTACTGTCGATTGTTGTCCCAAATTGATGGATGGTAAAGGCACTGAGCACTGATTAAGAAATATGATAAAGTTAGGCTTAATCAACTTGCTGCTTATAAATCAAGCTTGTAAATAAAACATGTGAAACTTACCTGAGCATCAGAAGTCCTTTAAAATAACCGACAACTTACCTGTAACATTGGCATGTAATAAAATTATCAAACACAAGTTTTTTTAATGCATCACAAGAGCAGGAAGAGGACATGGGGATACGTGGATAGTCATTCTCATCATATAATCCATATACAACCTCCCACAAAAACAGCACCCCTGGACAAGGTTTCCATTTTCCACAAAAATTTCTACTTTGATTGAACAAAAAATTGAAACCATCTTGTCTGGACACATGATGTTACTTATTAAGAAAAAAATGAATACAACACCACGACAAATTTGGTACATTTTACTAATGTGTTCAGTTATCTTTTGAACTGAAAAATAACATTCAATCACAAACTTTCAATCTTCCGGTCAGAATTCAACTTTCGACTTGTTGTAAAAAAACAGTTAATGAGCCAAAACAGTTTATCTACAACGGTATCATTTTGCTTCTGCCTGAAACATGGAATTAAAACATACCTCATTATATTTCCAGTCTTATTGCCAAGCTGTTCCAGACATTTTTGATGAGTTGGATAAAACACTTTGGCATTTCTTCCAGAAAATCAAAATGGTGAGACTGGGCAAGAATCATTGAGATGCCTTTTTTTTGCTCTCCTTGTACTAGACAAGCCATTTATCAAGCCAGAGATTAATGAGGTGAATGACGGAGCTCAAACGTGATAAAGTCATGCACACGTGCAACTGAGTATATTAATGTTTGCAAATGCAGAGCTACAGACACACTGTGAAGGGTACCTTGTTATGAGTAAGAAACACACAGGGCTAAATTTCTGGTTAGTTCCATTACAACGGAACATGCCAGACCGTTCAACCCTAAATTGCAATGTAGGAGGACACATTGCTTTTTTTTTTTGTTTTGTTTTCTATTTCAGTACTTTGTCGCTATGAATAATCTGCTGGTATCTATACAGATATATACTGGACACTGACAATCACATATGGTTACTTTTCTCCTTACTTGGAATACGTTTTTCCCTTTTCGTCAGATTTAATCCCTAAACTTTTCTCACTGACAACCAGGAAGACTCATTTCAAAGCAGCATGGTTACAAAATACAGCAAGTGAGGTAAGTGTTAATAGGATACCTGGCAGGCACTGATATAGTATCACAATGCAAAACAATTACAAACATGCAAGATTTATGCAAAGCATCAATGTAATGACATTGGCCCCTGCACTACTAAAGATGAAGATATGTGATGAATGTTAAGTTTGAACCCTTTGTAGAACAGGCAGTTGCATGACCCTGTTTTTCTTGATAACAAGAATTAATTCAGCAGTAAAACAACAACCATAATCAATGAGAAATTTGGTGGCACATTTAGTCATTCATAATGAAGATTGTTTAAAAGGGAAGTGAAATTTGAACAGTGGAGGTTTAGAGGAATTGGACGAAACGGGTGAAGGCGGTTAAAAAACTTGGAGAAAGAAAAGTGTGGAGCAAGGAAACAGGGTTCATTGGGGAGCACGGAAGAGGAGGACAAAGGAGGCGAACAGCAGCAGCAGCATAGTATGTTACAGTTACAAAATTGAGTGTCAATCCAGTGTGTTTACAAACAGAGAAGAGTGGCGAGTGGTACACATTGATCCTTGATAATCTTCAAAGAGCTGCTTTGTCAACTTCAATTCACTAAAAGTTGCTAAGAACATTTCACACAATATTACCTTCCAAAAAACACAACTTTTTAACAAACCTTTGACAAGATGAAGTTCCTTACAAAATAAGAAACGTTCCATTCCAGTTTTGCACAAAATTTATCTTCTTGCAACTGAAGTGTTGGTGACAAAGGACATGACTTGAATGACATAGCATCATTTTCACACAACATATGAACACCAAAATGTATGAATGTGAAGGGAATAGTCAGCAGAAGATAGTGGAGGGGGAGGGAAGGGAAGGTTCAGTGAGCAAAATGATAACCATGATTGAGAACAATGATACCTGCTGAATGCAGCAAACTTTCAGAGTAATTACCTTTTCACATTTACTTTGAAGAATAGGATGTTAAACATAGCAAAAAATACTGTCACCACTTGAACCAGTCTGTGCTATGTTTAACAGGACAGACAGGCAGACAGATAGACATACTGACTGACACAGAGAGACTGACTCAGAGACTGACTCAGAGACTGACTGACTGACTGACTTGTCATCTAAAGGAGTCAGGGGCTTTGTTTGTTACTATGACACTTTGCACAAATGCATGCAGATTATAGGTAAGTATAAACGAGTGCTGGCACAACAAATAGCTTTCAACTTAAAGACAAACAAAACAAGAAAAGAAGTAAAAACAACTTGAACGAACCAACAAATATCAGAACTATGCAGATACCACATGTATCCTGGTTTGGGACAAAGTGTAAATTTTAATTTTAAAAATTAGAGACAATGCTTCATTTGGTACCAATAGAAGAGATCAGAAGAAATTTTGGTAGACTGTTTATTGTCAAAGGAATACATGAGAGAAAAAACAGCTTTGAAACTTCTCTGCCATTAAACTCCCTACTTTTGGAATTGCATAACAATTGTATCTGAATGCGCTTGGAAAACAAGGTAAACAATTTTCATTGAAAGATAGTTTACAAATGTGTTTTGCAAGCAACAAACTGTGAACAAATTTGCAACATTTAAGAGAGTTATATCATTTGGAATACTGTTTTATTGATGAATTCTATATGGCTGTTGCATCTTCCTTTGGTCAGCAAGGAGTCTTTCTCTTACCCTTCGAACAAATCCAGAAAAACAAACTTTAAACAGAAATTCTGATATTGTGGTAAATAATGTAAACATTCAATTGGTTATATTGTTAGAAGAAATAAAACAAACACACAAACATGCATCATGGACAGAAAGTATTGCTCAATTACAAGGAAAATCTGTCACTACTCCTCTCTTTATGACAAATACCATCTAATTCTGTATTAACTAAGACTCCTTAAACAAAGGGCATAATTTCTCAAAATATTTACATCTTAATTCATGATTCTGTAATTTGTATTGATAAAGTAACGATACTTCACTGGATAAAAAACAACATTCTGCAGTTGAAAATGAAACAGCTTTAACAGCAAAAGACTACTTTTTCCTTGACCTCTTTTGGGAAAAGAAAGTTGTTAAATTCATAATGCTATGAACATTCTCCGCAGTATCATTATACGATCCATTTACAGGGACTTTACAAAATTTATATTCATTGAACAAAAATACTCTCCTACCACATGCAAAAGGAGAAAATGTAGTACTAAAATAAATGTGGGAGGAGTGAAGGGGGGGTTAGAGGGGAAAGGGGAGGGGTATCATTCAGTACTTTCTGTCCATGGCTATTAGTATAAGGTGTTAGTACCTGAATTACTGGCTGAGGTCACAAGCGAAGGGGAGGTAGGAGTTGTGCTGCCAACATCGGTTATGTTCATGCTGGGGATGGTGGGGTGCCATGTCTTGGGCACCCCATCGTACGTACCACTCGTCATCATATACAGGCTACTGGTACTTTTACGGTACTCTGATTTACGCGACGAGGTCGGTTTGTTCCTTTCCCGAGGCTCACTGAAGACCAAGTCTGCCGCAAGCACATCGATGGAGTTTTCCAAGGTGAGTAATATTTCAGTGACATAACCCTGGATTGAAAGGAAGACCTTGAAGTAAGCTTTGAGAAATCAGCCTTTTTCTTAATTTATTACCACACTTAGGAGAGAAGTGTACATAGAGAATATTGGAAGTTATTGTAGATTCTAAGCATGTAAAATATTTACGTGAAATTCACCTTATTCTGTAGCTTACACATACGTGGCTTGAGTGACACATAAACTGTGCATTGCTACACATGACATGACTAAGTTACCAGGGCAAATGGAAAACTATTGCAATTCTAAAGAAGTATAAGAACGATTTTTGCTATTACCTTTACATAAGTTATTTTTTTTTTCTTCTTTGTTGTTCCTATTTCTTGATTCCTCACCATTATTTGCTCATTCATTTTGCATTCTTATCACATGTTCATTTTAAATTGAAAGAACAATACAAAGCACTACATCATTAATGAATCTCACCTGAGTTTCGTTACCCTGCTCCGTCACTGTTTCGACCAGCCTTCGCAAAATGTCTGACAACCAACTTGAAGAAAGTGTTGGGTTCAGAGCCCTGAAAATCTGAGGATGTGGTCAAAATAAGTCAATGGAATTAGCTGGACATAATTCAATAGAATATGATAAACATTTGCCAATAATATTCTGTATCTTTTGGTTTACCCTTACTAGTCACATTAGTCTTACCCTTACCACATTACATTTTAAAGTTTGGTTGCATCCGTGCTTCACTAGACTCAATATTTGAGGGACAGCATTGAATTATCATCATCATCACCGTCATCATCTTTATCATCATCTTTATCATCATCTTTATCATCTGCTATCATCATTACCATCATCTTCATCATCAACATCATCACCATACCATCATCATCATCATCACCATACCATCATCATCACCATACCATCTTCATCATCATCATCTGCTATCATCATTATCATCATCTTCATCATCAACATCATCATCATCACCATACCATCATCATCTTTATCATCATCATCACCATCATCATAATCATTATCATCACCATACCATCATCATCATCACCATACCATCATCATCATCATCACCATACCATCTTCATCATCACCACCATCATCATCACCATCACCATACCATCATCATCATCATCATCTTCTTCATCATCTTCACCATGATGCAGGTTTGAAAGGAATATCTCTCGATGTGCGCTCCAGAAATACTAAAGCACCAACTGACATGGATACTGTTCTTACCTGGAATGATCTACCTGCATAATGTCTACATGAACCCTGGAGAGCAGGCTGAAGTGCAATCTCAGCCCACCTCTGGTCTAAGAAGCCCCCTCTGTGGCCGCTCTGAAAGATCCTGACCACATGCTGCAGAAATGTGGAGATCTGTTCTGCACTCTTGATGGAAAGACATCGAGGGGTTATCTCCTCGCTACTCCACAAAGGACGATATTTCCTACAAATAGATACAGACATGCTTAACCACTGAGTACCAGCCAATCAAAAGTATTTCTGTAAAATGTTTAACTTTGAGTAACTTGATCTATTTAATGCAAGTTTTTCTTGTTGCTTATCGATGCAGTATAAACATTGGGCACATACTGCATGCAATGATAGGGTGACAAATTGCTAGAGGGCTAACCTCGAAACAAGAAATTCCATGAGGGACTTGGCAGCCTCTTCCTCTGATCTGAATTCACCATTGATGCAATTGGTAGATCCTCCTCCTGAAGATGGCACCACCGTAGAAACGCTCCCAGAGCTTGAAAGTGAGAGGCTAGAGGCTACCATCACATTGGTAGCACTTCCAAGAGGAGATGTATCTGTAGTCTCTCCAGGGGATTCAGATGGGTGTGTAAGGACTGGGGTGGGGGCACCTGAGAGGAGAAAGCAAAAATTAGAAAATTAAAAGTATTGGTTTTAAACTTCAGATGACTCTCTAAAAATAGCTCTTGGGTAAAATTTGACATCCTGTTCATGATCACATGTTTTGGGCTATTCTGGGCTACACTCTGCCACTAAAAAGAAACCCATGATGACTCTCTGTGATAACACATTGTGATGAGAATATCTGAGACACTGTGGTTCTTCTGAGACTAGCTGCTTGCAATAATAAAAATTTGACAAAATTCACCAAATGCAATAAAACAAAATACTGCATCTTTAGTGACATCACAACTACCTATAGTCATTGTGCAATCAAACCACACTTAACTGAAAATACCAGATAGCATCATTTACTGAAATCGCTTCAATTTACAGCATTGTATAATTCACATTCAAATAAGTTATTGTAATCACTACAGTGTGGGGACCAGCCTAGCAATTAAATCATTATATCCAAGCACTAGTCTCACCACTGTAATAAATAATTGCTTATTTCTCTATAAATGTTTGGTTAAATTTTCTTTTTTTTTAATTTACAACAACAGTCCACATCTTATGACCATCAAAACATTACATACACAAACTAAAATAAACATGTTCATTTAAATTCTTAGCTCATAACTGGAGCAGTAGTAACAGTATCCACATCAAGAAACATGCTTGGGTCCAGATTATTTTCATAGGCCTTATAATATGGCAGGTCAAATCACTGCTTTCAGAAATCATCTCCAAGCTGTTTACTGGGCATAATAAGTGAAGCGGTTTGGTGAGAAAAACACAAATCAACATGACAAGGATATCCTGAAACAATACACGAAACGCAAACATTGACCAAGACAAAACAAACATGGAAGCGTTGGGGCTTGAGGATACTCACCGGTGAAATTAAATATCTTTGCGTTCTGTGGTGATGGTTCAAAGAGTATGTTGAGGTCACTAACGCTATTGTCAAGAAGTAACATCTGCGCGACTGTCGTATGGTCCCCATGAGGGGCCAGTATTACCATAAGGTTTAAGAGAAGCTGTTTACAGTGGTCGTAGACCAGAGGCCATGAGTGGTCCATTCCTGCAAGAAAAGAAAGTGCTTTATGACAACTAATGCAAACACAGAAAGACTTTTCCTTCCTGCTACAAGATTGAAAGTGTAGGTAACTCAAGAAGTGGGTGCCAAGTTTTGGGTAATGGTTGAACAGAGCACACGTTGCAACCTTCATTGAAAATTGTCAGACAAGGTCTGTGGATCAAAAAGAAAATTACTTGTACATGAGTATTACCAGAAAGCCAAAAGGCTTTGTGATTCCTTGTGACATGGTTATATTATAAGAAACATGAATTATCCACATGGCAAGTATCAGATCAACTACAGTTATTGTTTTTGAAACACCACGTTAATTAGCCTTTAACCCAAAATGACCTTTTTTTGGTGACCTCAAATGACATTTGGCTTCCACCAAAAGCAATAAGGATCACCTGCCCACCAGTATGGCCAACCCACATAGCAAGTATAACATCAGTCAACATCACCCTTCTAGAGGTAATGTGTTTGCAAGGTATCCACAGTTTGACCTCAGGTGACCTCAAACGATCTTTGAACTCCACCAAAAACGAAAGGAGTCTTCTACTCAGTATATACAATCCACACATCAAGTATGACATCAGTCAAGGTTAGACTCCTCGAGATATTGTGTTTACTCATTTTTACAGTTTGACTTATGGTGACCTCAATGACATGTGACCTCCATCAAAATCAAAAGGAGTTTTCTATTTACTATATACAGTCCACACACCAAGTATGACATCAGTCACACTTACCCTTCCTAAGATATTGTGTTTACAGGGTTTTTACAGTTTGACTTCTGGTGACCTCAAATGACCTTTCACCTCGACCAAAAACATTTGGGATTATCTACTCAGTATGGACCAATCCACACACCAAGTATGACATCAGTCACAGTTTCCCTTCTTGAGATATTGTTTACAAGGTTTTTACAGTTTGACCTCTGGTGACCTCAAATGACCTTTAACTTCCACCAAAAACAATAGGGATCATCTACTCAATATGACCAACCCACACACCAAGTATGATATCAGTCATGGTTACCCTTCTTGAGATATCGTGTTTACAAGGTATGGCATAACATACGCACATACAACACACACACCCAAAAGACATCACCGTCGCATAGATTCCTTGCCTACCTTCGGCAAGGAATCAAAAATGCTAAATACTGGAATACAAGACTTTTGATCAAAGCAAAATCTTTGTTTAATATGTTTGTTAACTCTCAGTTAAGTGGGACAAGACTACAAAGTTACACACATAAATTAATGCAACACACAAAACAGACTCACCTTGAAGCCCTGAGACACAAGCATGTACTTACCAAGAAACACAGTGTGCAGGATAATCGGGAGATAGTGATTACCAAGATTAAGGTGAAGTTGTTCAACAACGAGGTCCGTCAGTAACATGGCTGCTAAGTTGCACCTGAAATGAACCAGAGTCATGATAACACAAATGTGAAGAGAGTGATGAAAATAGTTGAAAGCAATTTCATTTTCTCTATGTTCCTCCTTTATTTAAAAAAGTCTTGACTAATCTATCATCGCTACTGTTGCAACAATGTTAGAGGCATTTAGGTGTCACAGGTTTGAAGAATGTCTAGTTGTAACCATCTGTAAGAAACAACAGTGAGCAACAACAAATATCCACACTATAAGCATGCCTCATTCCTACTTGAATCTAGTACTGCCCAAATATCACTTTGAGTGGGTAAGGATCTCATTGGTAGGGAAAGAGAATAAACAAGACTTATTCAGGTCTTTTTGCTTTGCTGATGACATAATGATACCTCTAATCATGGCTGGACGATTCCCCCAGACAATATTCCTCTGCACAATTTGCTCCCTCCCCCCTGGAAAAATTACTGCTTGGACAACCTCCCTCACTCCCTGAGACAACTCCCACCTGAACAATTCCCAGCCCGGAGAATTGTCCCTTGGACAACTCCCCCCCTGGTAGTTCCTTAAGTGAAAGGGTTAAGGAAAGGGTAAAGGCAAATTGTCAGGAGGGACTTGCAAAGGAGGAAATTGTCCGGTAATTGATGTTAATAGCTACAATGGATTTCAACCGAATGGAATGAAAGTGAACAACTTGGAAGTCTGTACATGAACTACTCAGCCACTTTTGACGGTATGTTTATATTTTTTTCTATTCCCCTCTGTACCTGTGTAAGATGCCATCGGGTGTATCATGGTTCTCAATCAGATCACTCAGGTTGCCACAGTGGATGTCATCAGGAAGGGGGATGGGTACAGTCTCCACCCCATCCTTGGATACCTGTCTCCAAATCAGGAAGTTATCGTCTGGCCTATTATCGTCCGAATCGTCGTCCAGTAACTGTTGTTCCGATTTGCTGGAATATTCCACCTCCTCCAAGATGGGCAACTGGCGTCTGGACCTATCCAGGATGGCTGCAATCTCACTGCTAGGGGTAGAGGAGCTGCTTGTCAGGGTGGTGGTAAGGGAACTAGTGCTCTGGTGGTGGCTGTAACCATCACTTTTTGCTAGACTGATAGACAAAAGATCAAGTAATCTTGATTTGTTTGGGCACAAAGTAGATGAAGTCAGGTACCACCCTCATCACTTAAAAACAAACCTACAATCAATGCAATGTCAATACAATTAATGTCGAAGAATCTTTAGAGAATATAAGTATTACATCCACAGATTCTGCCCCTTATTTTCTTAAATGAAAGACAAATAGTGAGCAGAATAACGATCTGAGTAATATTCTTCATGATCTAAGCAACTGCTCAGAGATAGAAACAATGTCATTCTCCTCGGCCCTACCACCCCGCTCCCCCCTCCAGGGTTAGCGCTGTGCTCCCAATTTAGTGGGTCCCAGCCTAGGTTTTTGGACCCCTTAAAAGTCTGAAACATTAAATTAAAGGGGTCCAACAGGAATTTTAAAGGGTCCAATTCTCCTGCCATCTACTTTTCCTCAAGTTCAAATGTGCACTCCCATGATTTCGTATACCTTTTGTGGGCAGTATTTGACGCATCTGAACTTACCCCGCTCGCCATGTTAGCTCTACTACCGCACTACTACCAAAGAAACTTGTCAGTAACTTGTCAGTACAACCGTAAGTAGAAACAAGTTGTCAGTTGTCACTTGTCAGTGTCAATTACCTAAAAAACTTTTCACAATTTGGGGCAAAAAAACTCAAACTAGCTTACCTAAAAATATCCAGGGACCGAGATGAACGTCATGCCTAAACTTTAATAATGTGAAGTGTACCGTGTGCAATTCACAGGGCAAATGACATTTCCCACCAACCATCACGTCTTTTCAGTACATCGCATGTGCAATAGCAGTATAGGACAGTACACGACACTTGCTTTGCTTCACCAACACAAGCAATAGGGAACACGCATGTTCAATAATGTTAATTTTCTGTACATACGCAGCACACAATGGGCAGTTGGTTCTCTTCCGAGGTTGTAGTATTTACAACCACAGAAAAATTTTGTATCGACTACGGACTTGCAAGAAAGTCTGTTGTGATTTCCCATACAGAACCCCCCCCCCCCGACCCTCCGAATTACTACTGTAACGGTGTAGATAAAGATTCCTTGAGTCTTACGAGTTCTCACCACTTATACTAAGATACGCATCTCTTTACGGAAATTCAGTATTTCGTCCAATGTTTTTTACCGAATTACCTATTTTGGAAACTTATGAATTTCTCATAGGTAAGCAAACATCACTCTTCCATTTAAGTACATTTTTGTCTGTCACGGAAAGTGTTTACAACACGTGGTCAGTCATTTCGTTCAATTACGTTAGTTTTGTACAGGCATTAAAACCACACGGTTAAGTCAATGTGTTTTGTTTTCAGATCTGTGAGAGCGTTCGTTCGAACGGTGCACTGTGAATGAAGCAATAAGCCCCGCCCCTTCACAGCGCAGCAAGAGATATTTTTTGCCAGTAGCCTACTGTCTAGTTTGTGGTATAACATCAAGACAGTTCTGTATCAGGTTACGCAGGGGTCATAGCATTTGGTTCTGACTGTCAGTGGACTCCGTGCTGATATGGGGCACAAGGCCATGTGTATATATGTGCACCCTGTACACTGTTTTTATGTGTTTTTCTAGGGATATCAGGAGCCAAACGGGCTTCAGTAAAAGACTGAATGGAAGTCAGAACTTTCAAAAAGAAGCCTCGTGCATCAGGGCATAGAATTTTTTGTGACAGGGAATATGGATTAGCTGGCTGAGGCCAAATTTCTATGCGTCCAAGCTTACTTCTCGGGACGCGCGGGAAGAAGCCTTATTGATAAACTGCACGTACAGAGACAGAACCTTGCATCTACAACGCATAGGCACACCAAAACGCAAACACAGCCCTCCTCTTGATCAAAATAAAACAAATTCTGTGCAAAGTTTTGAGTTTTGCAAAATTTCTTTCCACTTACAAGCAAAGAAGATAACACCACAAATCTACAGCACTACATACAAATAAAATCAACTGATGGCTGACAGGATTGAGTCATAGTTGACTGACTGACACATCCCTAAAAATGAGCAAATGTTAACTGGTGCTTGAGCAAGTTTGGTGTATTCACAGTTTCATAGTTAACAATATTACCTCCTACAATCTAAGAGTTACCTCCTACCACTTTAGTGTTACCTCCTACCACATTACGGTTACCTCCTACCACCTTCTGGTAACCACTTACCTTTCTGCTTTTAATCCCTTTTCGCTTCCTCTGCTGCTGACCACGCTCTCCTGATGGGCATCACTATTTCTCCTCTCAGATCCACTTTGACTGTCGCCGGAGGCGGCTCTGGCGTGCATCGGTTCTGTGTGCTCTTTGTCGATGGCCTCGCTGAGAGATGAGACGCTTTCGCTGTGGGGCAATGAAAGGCGGTTGTAGATGTAGTAGTATGGAGGCTCGTCTAGTCTCTCCACCTGGTAATTGACGATGTCCACCGATTGTATTTCCTTCATCAACAGTTCCATCAGTTCATTGGTCTTCGCCCTCGCGATGTAACAAACAATTCTCTTCAACTAAATGGGGAGGGGTGAAAAGGTGTCACATGTGGGTGGATCATCTTTCCAAAACCATTACAAACAATGTAAAGATTAAAATACGTGACATTTCATAGAGAACATGAAGAATACGGTATTTATCATTTCTAAGTCTTTCTGATGGTTTATAGATGAAGATGTTTTTTGGATGGACTCATGATCCATCAGCAAAGTCACCTATCAAGATTCTACAATTTCCTTTAAGGGTAAGGTTTGAAAAGTATCCAAGATATACTCCAACAGACATATCACTACCATTGAAGGAAGGGGGGAGGGGAAGACTGCAATAGAGACACTAAAGTTCATTAATGGGTCTGTTTTTCTTTGCTTTTAAAGCAGTTGAAAAGACAATAAAACATGACAGGGATACACTGTGAACTTGTCAAGCAAAAGTTACCATAGTTCAGATAGCTTCAAAACTTCTACCATACATGACACTACATTCTGTTCTGAGGACACCAGGATGTCAGTTTAAAAGCAATTTTCTTCGATTCACACAAATGAGGAAGAAAATTAAACCATGACGTCTCTTACATAAGGCAGGAGGTCTGGGTTGAGTATGATGGCTGTAAATTGTAAGAGATAGTTTAAGATGACCCTCATGTTGTTTGACCAACATGTGCAGAGACCAGCCCAGACTGACTCAATCTGTACGGGGTAATCATCTCCATACTGTTAAAAGAAGAGAGAAAATGAAAACAAAGAATGATCTTATTGTCATTAAGGTGTTACTTTATATAACTATAATTACTGATTCATCACTGGATTTTTCAGGTTTTCTGTTAGTGGCAATAGGTCATTGCTTAAACAGGCTCATTGAGTAGTTTCACAAACTTCATGATATTTTGTCAAATCCGTTGGATATTACTCATATGTTGATGGTAAACAGTCAAACTTAGACATTCTGAACATCATATCCTTATCTTTTACAACTTGTATGGCATGTTTGTAAATTAAAACCCATCATATCCTTCTCTGACTTTTGCTTTCTGTGTATGTGTAAATAAAAGTGACATTGCATTTACTATGACTCACCTCCTGAGTTATGGACAGTAAATTATTCAGCACCACTTGGGTGGCCTGCTTAGAGCCCCATCCTGGTTTACGAAGAGGGCATCCCAAGTCCTGGTCTTCCGCAAGATCGTCCCGGCCCAGTCCCATGTTGCTCTGGGCTTCATTTTCCCCATCCCCATCTATCAGCTCTATATTGTACAACCAAGGTATCAGAATCTCCAACAGAAGCTTTCTGGACATGGTAGGGGACGAGTCCAGTTGACCGGCCATCTCCGTGGTTGACTCAAACCTCATTGTAATTTCTAAAAAAAGGCAAGAAATAGTTGAGGACCAAGCATAAATTAAAATTTTGAATATACAAAAGACTTTCTCTCTTCAAAATAAAAGTCTCCCTGGTAAATTCTGTGTAACTAAAGTCTCTATCAAATCAACACTTTAATCTGAAAAGATCAAACATTTAGTCTGTTAAACTGTGATTAAAAAAAACCTTCAAAACTGAATTTATACACCTTGAGTCTTTCAAGTTTAATGTCTTTACAAATGTTTAGTTTGTACTAAACTGGGATCACTGAGACTTCACAAGTGGACTTACACACAACAGGCTTGTTCAATGTCTTGACAAATGGTTAGTACGGATCAAATGGGATCAATAAGGTTTCAAACTAATTTATAAGTTTTCAGCCAGTAAGAGAAGAATTAATGTCCTGACAAAAAGGAAAACATTGAAATCATTTCAAGATTGTAGAAATAGCCAGAAACGTGTTTTATCATTGCAGGAACAGTTCTGGTGAGGCCATGCTACCGATTTAATGAAGGCATCCATTGAACACTTTGACGGATGTTTGTGTCACCATCATAAAGAATAGAAAATTACGACTATTCTTACCATTGAACACTGCCAGAGTTATTTCAGGGTGAAGTCTGGCTAGTTCTTGTGCTAGCGTCTTGTGAGATTTACCATGTGTGGGCTCAAGACAGTGATCAGAGCTGTTATCCGGGAAGAAACGTCTGTCAAGTACTTGAAGCAATCTGAGGGCCATCGATGAGATGGTTGGGTCCGCATCACCGGTCTTCATCAGGACAACACAAATGGTTGGGATGAGATCACAAGGGTAGCTGCTGAAAATGAAATATACAACAATATGGACATAAGGATGTACAAAAAAAAATAACTGGCACTAAACTTAACCTACACTGAAGAGTTTTCCATGAACTGTGATTTTGATTTTCTTTCTTTGTAATACCCACTGTAGGAGATCTAAAGCTGATATTTGAGTCACATACCCATTGGCAAGTATGCTGGCTATTGCCTGGAAATAGCCGTCCGCTACAGGTTTGCTCTCTGTGTAGCACTTGCTGATAGCCATCTCGAGTACTTCTGGAAGATTGGAGTTGTTCTCTAAGAGGAGTTTCACAGTCTCTCGTCCGAGCTTTGAAATCTGTCAAAGTTTGATGTTAAGACATTCTTAGACAAAATACATTTAGTATTAAGTGAAGAAAAAATGTGCAGACATTTCTCAAATATTTCTGTGCATGGACCTCACTTCAAGGACAAGTAAAATCACAGTGTGAATAGCTGTAAAGAATGAATTTAGGGTAAAATGATCCGTAGGATTGTCCTGGGACAGACAGGATAAGACAATGGAATAATAACAATATAGCAAAGCATCCAGTGTTAAGAAAAGTGAAATCTCAATATAAATGGTCCACATAAAGAAATTTGAAACTGGATCATAAGACAAATTACAAGATGAATGATTATTTATTTATTATTAATATTGATTGGTGTATATTTGTACTTTACTGTATTATGTATGGCATTCAAGAACATTTTCTATGGATTGGATGCTTTATGAAATGAATTGATTATGATTAATTGGATACATAACCTATGCATATTTATAAATGTACACCATCAGGTAATATGAGATGCAGAACAATAGAGGGTGAGATACGTGATACTGAAAAGAATGGAAGATTTTAAGGATAGAACCACCGACAGACAGTAACGGAGGGGATGCAGGGAAATATAACTTGACTATGAGCAATGTTCCTTGCCAGTTGTAGAGATATTATTACTCACCTTATAAATATACATACATTTTTTACCACATGCAGAGAACTAGATAAAAGTACTTATTACTACTGATATGATAAGACTATGTAATATTCTTTGTGACTCGTAGAGAAGTAGATAACATAACTTTCCATCAATGGCATGATGTGATATTGCAATAAATCCTTTCTGTAGGAGTTGACTCACCCTTTCATCTCCTTTACATTTGAGTAGTTTATTAAGCCAAGCATATATTTGACCCTCGTGACAAAGGCTGTGAGCATCAAAGACCTCCCCACAAACCAGGAGAGATGCCATAGCCTGGAGAAAAAGTTAATAAAATACAATAAGAGCATGTGACATGATCCCAAAGGGTATAATTCCTTCCAAGCTTTATTTGTAAAATCTTCAAGTAAACAAAATAAATAAATAAAATTTTGAAGGAGCTACAAAGTTAGTGCTTAGCAGATGGATAAAAGAAAGAACTTTTGTCTTAGCATTTAGTATCACTCAGCAAGCTTGTCAAGTTCCAATTCTGTTTATGACTTCGGGTTCATAAGAATGATGCTAATAACATTGATAACTTTGTAATTATGCCAGGGACATTTGATGGAAAATGTTATTCTCAGAAATGAAAAAAACTAGACAGTAGATCTTCATGGTATTAAAGGACTTATTTCATGTGGATTCTAAAACCTTTTATAAATAACTGCAAATCATCTTTTTGCACCTTCAGTTATCTGCATTTTCTCACCAAAGTGAAGTGCTGTTCACTGAAAGTGTTGTAATATTTGAAGCACTTGATTTCTCACCCAACCTCCAATACGCACAAACAATGAAACTAGCTTTCACCTAACGCAAAATACATAACACAAGTTGAAGTGAGTATCTCCATCCTGACTTGATTTTTACTTACTTGAACAGCTTCTAGTTCTAAATCTGTAATAGTGGGGGGTTCATCTGTGAAGGGAGGGTTTCTGTCGACTGCTCCGTACGTCATTCCTAGCGTGTGGCACCAGGAGCTGCACAGATGGAAGGCACTGTGTCTGGCCTTGTTTGGTAAAAAATTTGCCCTGTTTTCAACTAAAAAAAAGTTACAAGAAAAAAATGGATGAGACAGTTGTCATGGCAAACTGTATGTACCATGTGTCAAAACAAGAGCAGATCATTTTGCCAAAGTAGTTCTCCTAAAAGTGCTGTGCAGAATAACTTGCTTCATTTTTGCAACTTAGCTATTTGCTTCCATAGATGAAGTTATATATTAGCAAATACTCAGTTTTTATTTCAGCTAACATGGAAATTCACCGGCATTAAATAGCATGTAAGATAATCTGTACACAGAATGAGCAAACTGTGCACACGACACTCTCATCCAGAGTATATTGTGACTGGCAGGGTCGTTTTAAAATGGGCCTAACAAATGTAAAGATCATCTTCCTTAAATCATATCCAATGATAACTTGCAATATTATGTTTATTGTTATTGTACAAACTCAGAAAGAGATGTTACAGAACTCAAGGGATGCTAAAGAAGAAAAGTTCTCTGACTTTCTTTACCATATATTCAATGAATGTGTAGCACAAGTCCCATTACAAAATCACAAAAACTTATGAAAACACAACTTCCATTGAAATCAGAAGATAGAAAAAGCAAAGAGATGACAGAACAGCTGGTGAGAAAGTTTGAATTTTGCTTGTGATGCCTATACTAGAGTTGAATACCTGGTAAGTTCCTGAGTAGTCTGTGGATGAAACCACTGAAATGGAGTCTAATCTCCTCCAATGTTGGTGAGTCTTTATCTCCTTCTGCATCTAAGACCTGCCTCATACCATCGACGTAGGTCACAAATGTTTGGTGGAGGGAAGTACAATCCTTGATCAGAGTGTTTGAACAGCTGACAATATCAAACCAAGAGAACAATAGTGTAAAACCTTCTCCAAAAACAACTATAGTGTTTATTTAAAGCAAGGGTGGCTATAATTTTTTAATCAAGGGTCTACATTACTACATTGGAACTTTGTGGCAAGCCACACAGGTTGCAAGCCCTCCCTCTATTATTATTTTTCTTATACTATCTACACTAAAAAATAAAAAGCCCTGGTATGAATGGAAGTAGTAGTATGTATGTCAAAGGCAAAGTGGAGCTCCAAAAAAAAAGAAAAAAGAAGAGTACATTATCAGGAACATCAACCTATACAGTGAGTGCATGATTTGACAAACTTCAAGTTATCCTGAGCTTTTATATGGATAATATCTTTATTACTTTTCCTTTTTAGCTGTTTTTTTTTTTAATTCTATTAAATTTTTATTTCTGTCCAAAATGGGGTGGGGGCACATGACGCCTCTCTGAGCTCCAAATTTGTCCCAAGAGCCGCACGTTGGCCACCCCTGATTGAGTTATTAATGTGTGTACACTACTACATAGACATCAAACACCATACACAACTATGCTGATGTCATCCAAAGGATGTTTTGTATGTATATGTGGGTGTGTATGTATAAGATTCAAGACATCCCATGTATATCTATGTAGAGAAGTGAAGTGATCCTGAGCATTACATGGATGTCACTATAAACATATACATGTGTATGAGTGTAAATTTATATGTAAACAATGCATAACATGCATATCCATGTATGGAATATAGGCATAGTATATGTATGTTACAGAGCAATCACTAACATGTAAACTTTTGCAGACATGTATGTAATAACACACATCATATCTAAACAGTATCAAGTACAAATTCATTTGATCACCTTCAACAAATGATTCCGACAGGCCTATAATTCTTCTTGTTATCTGTCAGTGACAGAGGGTAGAATACATTTTAAATAGACACACAAACTATTATACTTGTTTATTTAAGAGACAAGCTTGCAAACATGGATCCTGTTTCCAACAGTGAGGATGTGAAATATTAACCAATCATGCAGAAGGGAAGGCTTGAGAAACAACCAAATTCATGATACTACTCCACTCAGATGAACATGATAACCATGATGAGAGTGGCTGTTCCTGCCTTCTGTAATATATCAAACAACAACCCACAAAACAAATCTGAACACTCTTCTTACCAATTCAATGAAAACTTTTGATAGTAACCATATTTTTTTTAAATCTTACCATTCTCTCAAGAGACCATGATCTGCTAACAACTCAAATAGTCGAATCAGATGAACTCGTAAGAAGTCTCTTCTTCTCTTTCTTCTCATGTTCTGCAACAGAAATTAGAAAAGTATGTGAAAGTGTCAAAACAATGTAGAATAAATAAAACTAATTTCCTTAGTGTTAAATCTTAAAGGATAGTATGAAGCTGTCAAACAGACAATAACATACACATTTGGAAATCAGACTCGAAATCAACAGACGACTGGTTCATTTTGAATGCACCTCAACTGTGCACACCAATCAAAGGAAAGTACAATTGAGAGTTATGGTTGTCCTTTTGCAGATTAAGAGTGTTTTTTAGTCACAACTGTCGCTGCTCAAAGTCCAGCTGCTATGGCATAGCGGAGAAAGATACACAACACACAAAGTATGTGCTCTTCAGTTTGGATGGGAGAACCAGCACCATGTTTGTTGTTGATATTTAATAAACTTATAGGAAACAGGATTATATCACTCTTAAGGATATCTACAATTAATCTAAAACAGAGAATTCAATCTAACCTCTTGTTTTTTCTCGATGGCTTCCTTGATAAATGGCTGAAGTTCATCCATTAAATCTCTGTGTGTCAAAGAAAACAGCAGAGATCGAATATGCATTTAGAGCTTGTTATTACTCACAACTTTGGTTCCTCTTGGATGTGACACCAAACTGATAAAACACTGAGAAGATGGTTGAGACCTTTACATTGGTAATACAGAATCATTTGATCAAATGACAAAGAATGAGCAAAACTCAAAATCCTAACCCTTTGTTTCAGTCAGTGCTCACTTGACTGATACAAAAGAACAAAAACTTAGGCCAATCTATCGACTCTGTAAATATTTCTTCAGTAAATTATACAACACAGTTTTTGGGTTGAGAACATTTGATAATTTCTGAATTGAAATTAATAATTTAATAATTTCTTAATTGATGAAACCATCCTAGGTGTAGCCATCCTTCCTGTAGATACTCGTCAACACAACTATGTAATGCACTGCTCATATGTGCGAGCCTGAACTTCTTCTCCCATGATACATCACTTGAACAGTGCATAATCAGACCAGCTTTGGCCATTCCATCGTAATAAATAAATCTTTTCAAACAAGTAAAAAACATAATTGTATATGTTGAGACACATAATTCTTTCTTGCCAAGTATTTCTCACCTGAATGATGCGACATTTGACCAGCTTAGACCGTGTATGGCAGCTTCTCTGGCATCTGTGTTTTCACACTTCACAAGAGGAACCAACTGTTTGAAGAGGGTTGCAGCCGAGACTGACGTTGAAGGTAACTGGACCTTTTCTATTCCAACTGAGAATTGTGATGGTGGCTGTAAAGTGTCTACTGCTGTAGCGCCACTGAGGAAAAAGAACATGAGATTGGGAAAATCAGAGCAAACATAACAAAATTAAACATTCAAACATTCTCATGTTCATTCTACAACAACTAAAACCATTCAGTTGATCTCTAGAAGATGTAAAATACTTTAATGACTGCTAAATGGCACATCTATCAAAGATTCAACATGTACCCCTCAAATGTCCATAAGATGATATTAACAGACTCAAACTGTAAGGGAGACTACTTTTATCTATTCTTCAGAAGAAAGATGTACAACTACAAAAGAGTGACCATTCAAAAATGCTCTTGCTCACCTTGATGGTTCTGGAGACAGGCATCTGCTTGGTGTCTGGTAACCAGCACTGGCTGGAGCACAGCTGCATCCACAAACCAGGTAGTTCTTCCAGAGGGCCTGGTTATCATCCATAGGATACATCGTCTTCCTTGACCGAATGTGAGGCATCCTGCCCTCAGAGGGAGCACTGTAATTAACACCATCCTTTAGGTTACTTGGAACTCACATAAAACAGAGGGGAGGTGACATAATTTGAAATCTTGTTATGAGTCATAATTTAAGCGACAGGCAAATGATGTATCTGCAATCACCCCCCTCCCCCCCCAAAAAAAGTCAAATGGAATACTTTATTATCTTCTAGTATCAATTTTTTTTCTTTTCTTTACACCCTGTCAACAATATCCATCTTTACGTTTTGAGAAAAGTAAGGGTGTTTTGTGAAAGAAGTTTCATTAAAGAAAGTAAAACTAATGGAATACCTCACTAATAGAATACCTCACTGGTGGGATACCTCACCCACAGAATACCTCACTCATAGAATACCTCACATGAGATTCTTGATGACATTCAGAATATCCCACTGAAGTTTTGGGATCAATGCTGAGTTTCACATCAACATTTTGTATCGTAAACTTTGGAGAGCAATGACTTGTGTAAACTGGACTGATATGTTTCACATTAATCAAGTAGTGACTCTGATGACCAACAGCACATTGTAACAGTGAACTCATAATGGTCAGCCAGAGGACATACTGCTTCATAAACGAGACTTTATATGAGGCTTTCAAAGGACAAACCAGCATCATGTACCACCTATCACAGACCAAGTGGCACCTTTCTTTGGGAGAGATTGTGGTTTTGATAGGTGTCTAATGGTACAAGATGTGGGTGCAATATTAAGGAACCTTTGATAACAATTTGAAAGCCATTTAATAATAGTCTTACTTTGGATCTATCTGGCTGTTTAGTTGAGTAAGCCTGGTGAAAACTGCCGGCCAAGCGTGGTTGACAGCTGAAGGACAATAGTGAGGGAGACAATTCTTGCCAAAGAAACGAGCGATACAGGTGATCCAGGGATCGAACCCTCCCATCCCTCTGGAGGCTATTTTGCTGAGACTGTCGCTGGTGGATGCCTCGTAGGTGCTCCCAGACCACTGGGTGATAGATCTCTCTAGCACCCAGTGAAGATCTATGGTTTGGAGAGAAATGATGGTGGCCTGCAAAGATTGACAAAATAGAAAATAAATTAAAAAAAGACTTGTTTGTATCAAATCAGCAGTTTGTAAAGACTTGTACTGATTGCTCTAATGGTCAAAGTTAGTAATAATGATAAGTACACCTTACTTACATACCTGCTCAACTTCTCATAGCTCTAAGACCCATGTACACATGAAGATATGATCCAGTTCGCAAAGGGTTTGGAGTAGGAACTGATCAAAGATGAATAGAATCATGACTGAATCTTAACTTAATGAAGCGAAAGTCCCTTCTGCACCAGAAAAAAAAAAGGGGGTGGAACTAAATCCCCAATCACAGTGATTTTGGCATATCATATTGCTGTAGGAGAACTAATTACGTAAATACTGTAACTTGGTACATCCTTCACAAAGTAAGGCAAAAACTAAATCAGACTTTCATGAACTTGTATACAAAGCCATAAGAGAAAATATAATCGTTGCAACATATACAAATTTTGGACGCAATTCAAATAATGAAACACTGCTACGGATGTGATGATTCTGACCTTTTCTCCAGGCGGTAATTGGTTAATGAAACTTTCTACAATTCCAGGACACGCACGATCTAGAACATCGATGACTGGATCATCATCCATCTGGAGAAAGAACAGACAGGAGGGTTAGAAGTTTGAAAATTTTTGGCAGAGAAATGTTTATGGACTGACAAAGAAAGTTACTGTAGCCTGTTCTACTTGGTGACAATATTTAACCAATAACAGAGGTGACCATAACCAGCATTGGTAAAATAGCCACACCATTATTCATAAAATAGTTTAGTCTGGTTCTGGCATAAACCACTACGTAATTCATGAGTGCAAGAAGCCAGTGGAGGTGTTTGCAAATCATGTTCTACAGGATTCACTGTGATAAGAGTATCCTTCCTACTGGTGCTCTTTCTAATAACATACATGTAAAATTTCAACATCATTTAAATTTTTGAATATTCATGTATTTGGGTGTTTTTCTTTTTTTTTTTTTGCTTTTGCTTATGTTCTCTACATTTCTCTATTATTGTTCTGCCGTTTCTAAATCACACATGAGGCATATACTGTCATGAATTTGATGCAATGTTTTAATTATTGCATTCATTTACTATACTCTAAGTCTGTGAAATGAGAGCTATATTTGCCTTTGATCAGTTCTCTTCATCTTACATCTTCCATTTTGAAATTAACAGTCCCATGTATTGCTTTATTCTGAAACTCACCCTTGAATACCCCATGATACCAAACAGTGCTCTGATCTCTTTCAAAAGAGAGTAACTGACTCTTCTGACCAGCGGTCTACAGCTGCACAGAAACACCAAAGCTACTCCTTCCACCATGTTCAAGGTACCGGCCGAAGGGTTACGCTCGTAAGGAGGATGGGCTTGTAGCTGCATTAATACAACAAAAAACAGCATATCAAAATAGAATCAAGTTGGCAAAGTGTTCTCTATATATGATCATCAATCATCACTTTGGATTTGTGGAGAGAGAACGGAAGCGGTTTCACGACAAAATTTATCAACAGGTCTATCACCAGTTTGTGAGAAACGAATTCTGATAATTACAATACAGACAGACTTTGCAAAGAGGCGGGAGTGAATTATAGATTATTTGAGATGAATTTTACACACCTTATCCTCCTGGCTGTTGACAGCATTCTTCCAATGTTGGACAAAGTTAAGCAACATTCTGAGAGAATTCTCCAAGATGAGGGGAACCGTATCATGGACCTCCTTTAAAATGAATGTGGTGAAACAACTCAGAACATCATCTCTCCATTCTGCTAGATCTACCACAATGTTCTGAAGCGATGAACCCGCCAGCCTGCGTTAAAGATCAAAAATAAATGTTAAAAGAGGAGGAGAGGGGTAGTTACTTGTGAAGAAAAAATAACATTCTGCACATTCTTTCTGATTACAGTTGCCTTCAAAAACTCAGCTACCTATAATACTGCACTCCTTAAGGTCTACCAAAAACATGTTCCTTACAACTTTCCTGCACCAATAGAAAAGAAAAAGGAAGTTTGAGCAAAATTTATTTGCAAAGTGTATTATATCATTAAGGTATGGAGACAAGGTTACAAGATAAAGTAACCTGAGTGTAGAGCACTATGCAAAATCTATTTCTTTCAAATAATGAAATGAACCTCGAATTGACTGGGCTAAAGACAAGTCACTATTAGCTGCTCGGTGGTTTGAGCATATACATGCATTCAAAGCAATGTAGCATATGGTATGCTTTCCAAGCATTTTTCACTTGCAACATATTTTGTGAAGCTTTTTAATCTACTTATTTGAGGAAATTAATGACTTTTTTTGTTTGAAAGGATATTACTGCCTCTGAATGTAACAGATTCCATGTTGGTCCATTCCTGAAATCAACAGTATTAACTCTCAGATCCTTCATGCAAAACTCAAACCACAGGGCCACATCTTACAGACAACAAAGCAACTAACATACCTATGATAGCAATCACAATTCTGTAGCTGGGGGATGTAATTTTCTAGCTGGGGGAAGTTATTCTTTGTTATTCCTACTAACTCTACTTCTGTTCTGCAATGTTTTTTTATTTGTCTTTGATTTCTTTGTTTTAAGTGCATTTGATGACTTCTTTGTGCAGTCAAAACTTTATCAATTGTCAATTTTCTCAAATAACTCAAAGTATTACAAAGGAGCTAACATTTCAACCGTTTCCATGCTGTGCTGTTAACTTACGTTCTGAGTTCATCGTCCCTGTGGACTGTCAGCCTGCAGAGCAGCTCCAGTAGCTCCTTCCGACTCATACCATCCGGGATTATCCTCGGAATTGCCACCACACAAGTGCGGAATAACTCTATCTTTGGTTTCCTATCAGGCCTGAAAATACAAAGAATAAATCCATAAAAGATATAAAAAGACAAAAAGTAACAAAGAATCTCGAGATTAGTGAGCTGGTTGATATTGTGATATTTTTCAATAATTCCATCATGAAACTGAGATTCTTGTGGAATAATAAAGTTCTGTACGAATCAGATAAAAAAAAACTCAAACAAACAAATTAACATCAGCCAGATCTACTGAATGTTTACTCAAGGATCTAATGTCAAACATTAAGCACTTCCAAATCACTGAAGATTCGACTGTTTTCTTATAGCACAAGGACTTCTCAAAATTACGACCATCAATAGGGCAATGAAGATTTGGTTTGTTCCTACGTCATAATATCGTCGACTTCCTTAGACTGGGCGTTGGTCATCAAGAGGGTTTTGCCAACTGTAGTATCAAGCTGCCTGATGATGTTCTCCAAAGCTTTCTTGATGCTCGCGAATATTCCGTCCACTCCGATGGACTTGGCAGCATCGTGGGTGAGTTGCTTGTTATAAAATGTCTTTCTAACCCTGAGCGTGCTGCCAGAGGGCATGATGCGAGTCGTGGCAGGCATGGGAGGGGCGCCCTCCCTGTGTTGCCTACTGTCAGCTATGACTAGGAAAGCTCTCAGGCCAATGTTTATCCTCTGCGATGAACAAAAGATATAATTAATGCAGATTCTTTAGTCGGAATGTATTTACAATGGAGATACTTACAATGAAGATGTTATGTATGATAATTTATTGCAGGTACATGCAGATCTTAACAATATCAATTCTTCACCAAAAATGAAACTGTTGCTTAATCCCTTCTCTATGCAACCTTTGATCTCACTTCACCATCAGAATTATTGCTTTTGGGGGAACAAGAGAGTCTCTGTTATTTGCAACATTGAATTTTCCTTACTGTTACTTCCGACCTTCCTGTACTAACAGTGACCTCACCACAGTTTTACATCAAGCCAATTCTTCCTTTAACCTTTGAACTCATCATAATATTTCTATAAACTCACCTCTGGATAAAGCACCCTGTTTCTATTACTGACTCCCATCAAATCATAGATGATTTCCTTCACAGCATACTCCAGCCTTTCCTGGGCGATAAACTGGATGATTTTGACAAAAATGTTCAAATGAGTGTCTCTTGGGACCACTTTGCGGTCATTCCTTGGGAAGAGGGCATTGACGATCCCATTCAACTTCTGGTTGGTCTGGTTATTGCTCTCGCATTTGATTCGGATGACGTAGACCCACAAGAGTCGATAGAGGGACTCTAATGCCACTCTTGAATAAACTGGATTCTTGTTCTACGGTTAGTAAATAACAGAAATGAAGTTCTTAAAGAATACTAGGGAGTTTCAGTATGGTATGATTAGAGTTGAATAGTTAAGTGGAAGTAGGTAAGTAGCAAGTGAACCTGGCGGCAGTTTTACCTAAATAGAGTATAAATATCAGTTAAGAGACAGTAGAGAGACTGAACAACCAGTGGCTTCATCTAACCAATTTTAAATTTCCTAGAAAAAGCATGGTTGCATTTACTTTCATTGTACAAAAGAAAACAAAAGCTGGTGCTGTACATTTTTATCCATTTCAAACAATTTTCAATTAAGTCAAAGGTTGTTGAATATTCATATCTAGGAAACAGAATATGAAACATTTGAAACTCAGACTTAAAAACAGAGTTCTATAAAAGAGGAACAGAAATTTTATCCATCTCACCTTGAGTTCCTGAAAGCACCACTTGTCAAGAAAAATGTACCATTTATTGAGGAAGAAGTCTTTTTGACTGACACATAGGAGGCAGGTAATTAGGGGGAATATGTCCAGAGCTTTCTTTCTTTTGGTGCACTGGTCAAATGTCCGCTGGTAGAGTTTGTCTACAAAGTTCTTCAACACTGGAATGTTCACTTCATTGTTTACTTTCTGTAATAATAACAAGTCTTAAATATTAATTTATTCTGTTTGCTCATTCTCTCCAGGTTTAACAAAAATTATCTGAGATCACTCATTCTGCTTCTTACCAAAACATATATTCAGAGTTGCTAAGAAATGTACAATTTAACCAAGTGTTGCAAAATCAGCAACTTTTTCCCAAACCTGCAGAGGGTGGTTGATTATGATACATCTTACTCAAAGCAGGATAAGCTTGCTTACAAATTTGCTAATGACATGTAAATTGGCAACATTACGTAGACTGCAAACTTTTGTCCTCAGCCATATCTACAAATTTCTTGATGCCTTCAATGACTAATTTGCTAATTTTATGTACACTTATGTTGTTATAGGACTTGAAAGTTTGAAATGAATCACTACAGGCTTTTTCAAGGCACAGTATGAGGACTTAAATTATGCAAAGTTGTAAACCTATTTACTGTGCCATCATCCAGATGCAAGGTGCAAATATAGCTGCTTCCAAAGTAGAATGATTCATGTGGAAGGAATGCCAAATAAAAAATTATGTCCTTCTCCACTCCGATAAACTCTGAAAAACTGTAAGTATATTGTATGATAATTACATACAGTAAATCTGTAACAAGAGTTGGTCCATAAAAAGTCACTTAGCAATTAAGCGAAGGATGATCTTTTCTTGCATGCAACGTAATGACAGATACAGAACATGCTGGCTTTAGCAGAAGTTTGTATGACAAATATATATTTCCAAAGTGTGCAGCTTTATGAAATCACTTTTATTCCAGAATGTGCCAGATTGGCAGATGCAGTAATTGACAGTGATAATTATCCCCAAAACACATTAGATACTAGTTAATGCTCATCATTAAAGTTAGTCAATAATTTCCTCAAAGTAATTTGGGGATGTCATTTTATAAAACTTTAAGCACTCAAAGCTCGATGCAGTCTTATATTCTCACGTCCAATTTCCCTTTTGAAGAAAGAAATCGGAAGAACGTATAAATGGAATGTAACTTACTGCAGCCACTGGCACGAGAATCTCCACAAGAAGTCCAGCTAATGCGTATTTGATTGATTTGTCCTTCACCTCGAGGTAATAGTTGGCACATTCATGTAACAGCATGAAAGAATTTTCAAATGATTCTACAGGGTACATCTTGACTCTGTAAAACTTCAGTCCCTTTATGAGGCTAATAATTGCTTTAGATGTGTGCTCTGTGTGTGGTTCTGATCTCAGTCCCTTCAGCTCCGTCGCAAACCGCCTCCTTATGGAAATGAAAGAATCTTGAGCAAGAACGCCCAGAACCTCAGCATAGAGATCTGCTATAAACTGGAAATTTTCCCTGTTTGGGTCTGATTGAGCACTGAAATGAGATTGAGATTATTCACAAAGTTAATTCTTCTGACAAAAATCATCCTAACTTGCTGAAAAATGGTTCAAAAAACCAAACAGAATTGCAAGAGATACTATTTTCTCAAAGTGCAAAATGAATCCATTGGGTGTCAAATATAGGATAACTGTTACTTTCTAAAAGCAGCGGGAAATCAAATGTTAACAAAAATACTGTTTCCGTTTCAAAATATTACCTCTGGTGTAATTTTCTGATGATGAAATGCAAATATCTCAGTAAAGAGGTATGTGAAATATTTACAAGGTTCTTTTTTCACATTTCTGACTGTATGTAGGTGAGAAGAGGGGTGGGGAAGGAGGTACAAATGAGAGTTACCTTTCTTCTCTTGGTTTGAAATGTTTAAAGGCCAAATCTTCTACATTCTTTATCATCTCTTCAGGTACAGGGTGTCTCTCCAGTTGCTTGAGAATCTCAATCAGCACAAGGCAAAAGACACCATCAACAGCAAGCTGATAAAACAAAAGAATAATCTCATATTATATCTCTAAACCTCTTCAAAAAAAAAAAGGAAAAATACACAAAGAATAAAAGTATGCAACTACAACAACTAGTAGAAACTATCCTCTTCAAAAAAAAAAAAAAGGAAAAATACACAAAGAATAAATGTATGCAACTACAACAACTAGCAGAAACTATTGCACCACAAATTGCACCTGTAAGTGCTGTAAAGTTTGTTTTATAAATACTGTTTGATACAGTTGTGATGAAGGCAAACTTAAAGTTAAACTGATACAGTTGATAGTTACATATTTCTGCTTCACTTTCATGTGTCACTAGTTTGGTCTCTACTTAATCTGACAATTGATGTAAACTTCAAACATTCAAACCTAAGTCAAATTCATTGAATTGGTTATTTGAATTTGCTAATTGGTTTTAAATTACCTTACAACATAAATATTCAAACATAAGTCAAATACTTACATCTCTTCTCTCTGAGACATAGTCTTTTTCTCTGTTGGGCAAAAATAAAAGATTACTCAAATAAATGGAACCTGTTACTGTAAATAACAATAAACAAATATCAAACTGATGATACAAAATACAAACATTTGAAGGGGCTTAGTTTTTTAAGGAAAGTATTCCAAATAATAATATTACATTCTTTTGTTCCATCCATTTTCTTGCTAATGTCTGTGAATCATCTACATCATGAGAAATTAATGTTGATCTGGCTTTACCTAGTATTTTCTCCCAAATTGTAAAGTATGCAGAAACTGGGGATTTGAATTTTTGTTTTGTTTAAAGTTTTGGGTGAGTGTAAGACCAGCAACACAGATAATCATTATATAATCATCATATGAATTGATTCATCCATGCATCTATTTTGTATCCTTTCTTGCCTATTTTTGTCTTTCATTCCTTTGTTGGTTCCTGCATTTATTTATTCACTCATCTATCCATCCATCTATCTATAAATCTATAAATGCATTCACTGGTCAGTTCAATCATTCCTTTATTCATTTTAATCCTTCAAGCACACATTCTCTCTCATTTCTTTCAAACAATGCAACATTTTCATGGGGCCTTATTCATGCCAATGTATTGTGCCTGTTGTATTCAAGTAGAAGGAAAAGTGAGTGAAACTTGTGTAGAGCTTAGCCACAGAGTAGTGTTTAAATGGAGAACCTTGTCAACTGTAACCGATGCCTGAATACAACGATCATAGCTGAAACCCAACAATGCTGGCTGACAAAATAACGGTAAGGATTAATCCATCTTATCAATTCTGGATGACTATACATTCATCAGAAACAATAAGTGACTATTTTAGACAAATCAAAAGACTATTTAGACATGCCATGTCATTCTGCATATTATTATAACGCTTCTGTGTTAGTGCAACCAGTATTGCACATAAATATGCATCAATATGCACATGATATGAATGTGATCAAGCACTTTATTATATTCACAGCACATTTGACAGTGACCCACGATAGTGGGCTCATGATATGCCAAAGTAATGATTTACTTTAACACTTACTGCGATAGAAAAAAAAATTCTGTAAGACTTACTCTTTGCTCTTTGCTGACCCTTGAGATGCAGTTCCTTCTTCATCATTTTGCATTTTGTACCAGTCAAATAATGTCTTAAGTAGAGACGGCAGACAGTGTTCTGCGACAGCACTCAAAGAACTCAGTAACTGAAAGAGAATGTAACACACCCGCAATGTGTAAAATGTGTAAAAAATAATACTGTGTTCACATAGACTGTGATTCTCAGTAAGTCACGTACGGTGGTGAACTGGCAAGTTATCAAACGATGTAAATAACATTATTGATGGTAATGACATCCCAACAGACATTTTTGTTTTAATGCAAAAAAAGAGGGGGGCCAAGCATGAAGCACGAACGTAAATCTTCATGTGACTGCGGGAGGGGGGGGGGAAGTCTAGAGGGGAGAGTGTTAAATCTCACCTCCAGAAATGTGCGATGATTGAGATGCTAAAATGATGCAACTTAGAGCCACTTAGAGATGATTTCTTACTCTAATTGAAATGACAGTAGCCTATTACCGACTTTTTTTTTTTTTAGCCAAGTGGAACTTTTGTAGGGGGGGTTTTTAGGGGGGCACTTTCACAGGGAGGTAATTTTCAAATATTTCAATGAGTCAAATAACAGGAGCACTACTGTGATCACAAAGAGTGTGCAACAACAGTTCAAAGCAAAGCAAGTTCTTCTTTTTCTAACACTGACTACTGTAACATATTCTCAGAGAGAATAATCTAACAAACCCCATGAGAGACTTTCTTTCAGGTTATAATTGGAGATCAATTCCCTCTTTTAAAGTAACCACCATATATACCAAAATTCAATAATCTGGTGTTCTAATAATGTGGGGAAAGACACACACACATCCCCCCAAAAAATTGACAATAATTACCCAACAATACATCTATATTTGCAGATCAATAATTTTACCCGGAAGTTAGATTTGTTGAGAATAATCACCCAAGAATACAATTTCAATTTCAAATTTATTTCTCATATGTTTTACAAAGTATGTACAAATTAAGTAATGCAGATTGTAATACCTGTATACATATGAAGGACACTAGATTAACAGAGTAGACTGTTATCTAAGCTAGTGACCAAAGAATAATCAGTATTTACTAGTAAGTTAGATGTTAGTGACTAATGGACATTTAAAGAAGCATCACTTCCACACTGTAATTCACCTACACTTGAAATACATTTCTGTTCTATGATCAGACATAAAGGAAAGAAAAAGTACCCTGCTATGTGCAACGATTAGACGTGTCAAGTTGTCTTAATTACAGCTGGATAGGTATATTCAAACAAGGACTACGAGATCTGAAGTCAAATTAGTCATACCTGGTCAAACTTCTCATCTCCACCTCTTTGCAAAGACTTGGAAAGTGGTTCGTTCTGTGTGAGGAGAAAATTGGAGTAATCAGTGTTAGAATGCAAAAAAAAAAAAACAAAAAAAAAAACAGCTTTTTTGATAACAAGAAAATAAAACAGAATATACTACAAGGTTACATAAAGATGTAATGCTAGTGTGGATACTTCTTTCAAACCATAAGTAAAGTGTCATAGAGACAGGAATTACTTAATCATAAAAATAATTTCCCACGTGTCATCCTATTTTGTCATCCCATTATTTTTACTGGGAGAAGATGTCCCCCACACATCCAAAGGAAGTAAGATATACCTTGTTAGTTCGACTCATAATAACTCCAAACCGATATAGCATCTTGGATCCTCTTGGAAATATAACAAGACAAGAAGCGTGATTTCTATAATAATGTCCATATGTAAATGCCCTTCAATTTGTCTGACAATAAATTCAAGAAAGTTGAAGACCTTCCATGGTACTGCATCGAAAGTTAAGTCACTACCTTTATTTTTCCATACCATTTGCTCTAAGTCCTCACCTGTGAATCTGTCATAATCTTCTCAATCTTCACCTGAGCCTGGACAGTAAACTCTGCAAACAAAGTCTGTAATACGTATTGGCCAGGCTTGACGTTGACATCGATGGATATGGAACTGTTGGAGGACGTCGTCGATTCCTTGGATTGGTTTTCATTCTGCCTCTCTAGCCAGGGGATGAACGTACCCGTTGAATCTGTGGTCACGCTGCACACCGAGACTAAAAGAAGGAAATAAGATAATACTGTTGAAGTCTTAACAAACTTTAGAATAATTGCAATATTTACACAAATTTTGCTTAGGAAAAAAAATTGGCTTTTGTTACCCTGTATACAGTCTGCAAATTGTTTCTACAGTACACTATGTATCAGAATTTTTTTCATAAATTTGGGCTTGTTTCCAAAATGCCTTAACAAAAACCACAAAATGTGAGAAACTTAACATGCCAGTTCATGCTACAGTTGTGGAGTTTTGAGGAAACAACCAGACATTGTGAAAAGAATAACACCAATGTCATCATGTGACTGTAGGCTATCTATTATCATTGGAGAAATCATGAAGAATTGCACACTATTAATATCATGAGTACTGTTTGGTAATCAGAGAGCCACATCTAATCTTTGCACTTTGTAGTATTTCCACTTGATCTCTGCTACTGAAGTTTTGCAATTCAACAGATGGATGCAAAGAGTATGTCACAACGTTCATGTTCTTTTTACAAGTTAAATGAAAACAGGAAGTTACACAGCATATTGAAAAAAACCACTCACACTGACATCTATCAAATCAAAGTAATATTAACTAAGACCTGGTTAATTATTTCTTTCCTCAAGGCCCTTCAAGGACCACATTTCTATCAGTGGAACTACAGTAGTAGTTTCTCTCAATGTTGGTAAATACAGAAACCATCCGCAAAACAAATACACATAAAAGATAAATACAGTTTGTTTACAATTTTGATGGCATGGCACAAATTTGCGAGGCAATTCAGACAGTATGCTTATCTGATGTATAAAATTACATACATGTATGAACAACAGCAGTGTATGGTACTTTGACTATAAGTCAGTTATCAATGTGTGCATCAGAGTAAATATTGACTGTTAATTTCGAGACAGTGCTTCACACAACAGATGTTGAAGCAAAGATTTAAAAAGGTAAAAGTAATAAATTGTTAATTACACTCATTAATTTACTAAATGCAAAATCCCAGATGACACCCCAAAATAAAGTGTGTGTAAAGGCTTTACATTATATGTGAGATGGTTAAGACTAAGATGGTGGGACTGTGTATCAGACACTTTTCCACAGCATGTCACAAAGCCTTAAAGGAAGCTACCTGTATATGTAAACTATGAAATAGTGTTTTCATCCATTCCTAAAACTCAGAATTTGGTTATTTTTTTGCATACCCATCAGGTACCCTACTAAAATGGCAACTTTATTGTTGACATTGGTACTGCATTTCCACCTATTTTCCTTGAGAAATAGAAGAAATTCAATTTTGAGCTACAGTATCTGCTGTGTATGGTAGGTGAAATCTGGCAATATGACGCACAGTGTATTCACATGGCAGTTGTGTCGTTTTTCGATTGATGAAGGAATCAGGTGTAATTTTTGATCCAGGTAATAAGATGCCATTCGAGTACCCAGGTACCTTGGTAACCTGTGAAAACACTACTCTGAAACAAACTTGAAAGACTGAGCCAAAATGTTGCAACATTAGCCCAAAATAGTGAAGGAAGTCCACTACAGTATTTGCCTGACACCAACTACTGTATGCATCTGAGTTCTTCTACTATTCAAATGCAAAACACTTCAGGGGCTTGTTCCACAAGGAGTTATGAACTTATGATTTCTACAGGTCAGCAAAATGAAAAATCAAATTTACGAAGGAGCATAACTCTTGGCTGAACAGCCCCAGGAGTCACAAAAAACAACACGGAAAGGCAAAGCGATGTCCAACAGTGAGTAATTGATGATGGTCACTTATTACCACCTGCATAGCATTTGCTAATTTCATCAATGGGTTAATTTGAAATTTAATCTGCGAATGTAAGTTACCTGTGGTACCATCACTCCTCCTGGATGAGGCCCTGGAAGATGTTTCAACATCTCTGGTACTCATGATGAATTCTATGTTGCAACCTCAAGCAGACATGTTGAATAAAGTTTATACCATAGTCTGTAAAACGTGAGAAAAAAGAAGGAATTAAACAAATAGCCTATGATAAACAAACGATACCAAACAGACAATATTATACCGTAAGATTATGTGACATATTAACGTCATAAGACACAGTGTAACAATATCTGCAATTATTCAATGTTATAGTACTAAAATATTACAAATTCAGACTGACAAACAGTACCGTAAATCACATGATTTGCTACAACTTCCAGAAGATTAATGTAATGACCCACCGTGGATGAATAATTTATCCCGTATTGCATTGCAATTTTCTACACAAACAGGTCAAGTTGCTACACAAATGCAAAAATGTGCAGCAGTTTTTGTTTGCATAACCATTAAATTTTCACCAATAGTTCCCCAAAGACATAAAATATTCCCAAAACTGCTATACTACAGCTAACTAAAGTTACATATATAAACCTAATAAGCAACTTTACTAGAGCCAGGAGGCAAAAAACAATTTTTCTATTCATCACAAAAATGCAGAGGGGAATTTACCAAAAGTCATGAAGTTCTTATCAGAGTTTAAGGCAAAGTGGTAAAGGTTCCATCTAGGCTCATCATGTCAAAAAAGAAAATTATTTTGTGGAAACTAATATAGTGTGGGTAAATATTATACCGAAGGCACATCACAGATCTGTATGAATTTTAATGAGTCCCCCCCCAAAAAACCTAATTCTACAGCTAACAATTACCAAGAATTCTACAACAATTTCAAAGAAAGTAATGGGTGCATCTGTTATGTTACTTTATATGTTCAATAAGACATTCCCTAAATCATGGTTTTACTATTCAAACCAGAACTTTATTTACTACATCACTCCCTTCTTTTAACATGAAATTGTTTGCCTTACATTTAAGCAAGGCCATATATACTTAAGGTAAGGGATTAATCCTGGGACAAATTCCCTCCCTCTCAAAATTTATGGGCCAAACAAGAAGACCGTAGGCAAGAACAAATGAAGGTTTGACATTCGCTTGCCATTTATGCTGTACAGTACATGTAATGAGTTATTATTACAGTACAATGAATCAAATTTCAACACGAACATACATCTTGAAAAACATTGGTAGGATTGTTTTTTTTTACTTTAAAGTCAGACAGAATCCATGTTCAACAACATTCAACAACTTTTATATTAACAGTCACCGGGTTGCTATGCCCATTTTGCACCGTTAATAACATCAAGATAATTGGATTACGTAACACTGCAACACACATAGCGGATCGTCCTTGGGGCTAACCAAGAAAGAGCAAAAATCAAACATTTTTAAATCATCCGAATCTCACAATTTGTAGCAAATTATCTCTTAAAACTCACTCAGAACACTGGGAACACATTATCCAAGAGGTATGGCCCGATATAATTGTTCCAAAAGAGATAAATCGCACAAATATTTGGTCCAAACGAAGGTTGCACATCTCAACACAGTCTCGAAAATTTTCCCTCGTGATCGTCACAGAAAATGTCGAAAATATCCGCAATGGGAATCTCAAACAGTTTCATACTTCACTTTCACAAAGTTAATTGAGTTTTTCACATGAAAATGACAAAAATGATAACAGAGGTGCGGTGATGCACTTCCGTGACAAGTTTTAAAATCTTTTTCTGGTTGCTAGGGCTACACTGTTTCTTTTCTACTCCATATACGTACTGTTTACGTACTACTGATATGTAGGCGCACACGCAAGACATACGCTACCCACAATGCAATACTGTAAACTAGTTTGGACTTGTTCGGATTTCGACATCGTGTGACGTCATTACACGTTACTATCATATGACGAAACAAGAGTTGGCGTGGTTTGTATATAGAGCAACCAACTGCGAAGGCAAGTGAAAGTGATGGGAGTTGTTTAGTATGTAAATATCACTAAAATGTCTTTCGAACAAGGGCAGATTATAACCGTATATGGAAACAAGTGTCATGATTGACATGGAGTAGCTTTGGAGATTGACGGAGTGGTGATGCGGTTCTCTGACATGTTTTACTGAAGGTTGTTTGAAGGCGTGGTCAAAAGGTAAAATCATCGATATCTCTGCCGGATGATCGTGTATGGTTGCAAAATTTGGAAGGGGAGTTGGGGAGTGTACAGAGTATGTGCTGTGAAAATATTAGCGTGATCGAATGCACAGGGGCGAAGATATCATCGTTTGAAAATTTGACCGCGCAATTGCGTAAGCCGGGCAAACGTAGCATTTTCAAGGTCACTTTTCAAATAGAACTGTGTGAAGCGTCGTAGTTAATTGCATAGCAACCAGGTGACTGTTAACATTGAATAAAAAATGAATTATCTTTATCTGTGTTCTTCTTAAGTTTGTTTTTTTTTTCCCCTTTTTTTCCATCATCATGTTCATATTTAGTCATCATTGCAGTATCCAAAGTTATGCTGAAAATTTTGTTCGTAAAGAGACTTCAAAGGTTTTCTCATGGCGTAGGAAACTTGTATAATTAGAGTGATCACAAATCAAATTTTTACTGTACGGTAGTGAATCTTCATACATGGTTCACAACATTGAGATAGCCAGCAACTTCTGTGGCATAGACTGCATGCGGTGGATGCTTCCTGGAATTTAACCAGGGTAATTTTCTAATTTAAAATAGAGCACAATAGACCACAACGTGATGTAAAACTGAAATTTACTTGCGTTCTGCAGTGCATAGAGAGAAAGCTGGGAACCATTTTGAGTTAATCGCATCTCACATCTCAGGGTCAAACCAGTCTGATTAATGAAACTTTTCGAAGACCTTCGGGACCTTTTGGTCACTAATGGAACCAAACTGAAGATTTCTGATGTGAAGATATCAACAGATGCAGTACAATGATGCGCTTTCATCAGAATGTAAGCAACTAACATCAGCAAAAAGACACAAAATTTCAATGTTCCCTGACCTGTCTGATCTGCAATACAAAATCTATCACCTGCAACACTAGAGTCACATATTAACCTTTGTATTGCGTGCATGTCTGTATTAGGACAATACCAATTATCCCAAGTAAGTGCGTAAGCCAATCAGTGTGTAATCACATATGGTCACTTTCAAGTTTGGTTACTTGCCTAATATGATCTAAAATATCATTTAATAAAGATTGCAGCTAGACAGACTAGCATGGGAGTTATTTGAAAAGAGGTAGTGGCTGTCACATTTAAAGCTTTAACTTTTCTTATTGAATTCTCGCAACAATAGCGGAGTCTCGCAATGTGCTAATTGTGGTCAATATCACAATTTTTGTCCCTTTTTTGGTGGTTGGCTGAGGTGGAACTGGCTATAGGGCAACCTGTACAGTAGCTCTACAACCCTGCATGTAACACTGCCATCAATTGATAGAAAAGTAAGTAGTAAAATCATCATCTTGTATGTAAACTGCATGCTGTCCCAAATACTACGTTTGCCAAAGGTGGCACCTAAGCTAGATTGACCCCCAGAAGCGGCACCGAAGGACAGAATTTCTGGGAAAGTCTGTACTAGTACTAGCAGTACTGGCAGCAGAATCTGTTTGTGCAAGTACCGGGACTTTTGAATACTTTGCAGCACCAGGGAAAATTATCAGTACCAGTACCATCACCAAGAAATCAAACAAAAATTTGCTTTTTCAAATGTAGCATTAATACTTACTGCACATATCAACATCAAAATGGACAATAAAATCCAAATCCATTTTAAAACTTTTCATATCAATATCTCACAAAAACAAACCTCAAGGCTTCTGAAAGTAAATGTATTCATCGCCGTAAACAATCGTGGGTAACCTGGTACACAGTACACAGTGGCGGTTACTGTCATATGGCTAATAAAGCACCTACAGTACATTACAATGGTAAAATCATGCAAACGGTCCAGGCCTACACATACTGCCTATTTTGTTAACACTAACTTACTGTAAATGAAGAGTAAAGTACCTGTGCATCATACTAAACGAAAGTCAACTAAAGAAGAACAACTCAGCTATGCTGTAAAAATAATCACGTTTACATGTAAGTGTTCCAGCGACGTTTTTTTGGGGGGGGCTTGAGTGCATCCTGAGGGCTTATCGTTGTATATTTCTTCAGCCCCAAGTAATCATTTAAGTGCAAAGTGGCTCGTTTGGTTACTACAGCAGGTCACTAACGTTGATGTCACAGGGTCGATCCCTGCTTGGCACTGCTTTTGCCATGTGTTTCTTTTTTTTTCTTTTTTTCTGTATTGTTGAACATATTGGTTTGCAAACCTTTGCTCAATTTCTCATCAAGCAACAAACCCCATCCATATTTTGCTGGCTACTGTATAACTGAGTCTGTATCAATTAATGATAATGATAATGGAACAACAAAAAGAAAAAAAACAAAAGCAACAAAGATTAACAGGATTTCTGGCAGCCACCTTTCCTTTTAAGGAATTTGACATTTTATTATGACCTTGAGATGGATCATGACTACAAGTTGCTGTTGGCGATAAATATGTTTATTATTGCATGCAGGCTGTAGATGCTCAAACATGCTACCTAGGCCTAGCTTTATGGAAATGAGGTTCTTGGAAATTAAAGAAAAACAGAAACAAACAGTTTGCAAACATTTGAAAATTGCTTTTTACGGTATTTGAGCAAAAAGTCAGTGATCTTCATATAGTTTAACTGCTGCTGATTAGTCTATGTTAAACAGTGTTCATTATAATCATAACCCTGATGAACCATTTAGGACAATCCCAGCCACAAATTTTACATCGAAATGTGTTGTTATCAAATTTCGTGAAACTGGTATACATTACTGTAGCTCTGTCGTATTCTCTGAGTATCAGAAATTGCACAGATGGAAAGATTGTACTCAAAATACTTTTTGAAATGTCCTACACAAAAGGAAAAAATCTGTGTTTCCTTCTGTTTTCAAGTTATGAGCAGTTTTGTGTTTTAAAATGTTAACTTCAACTGCCTCCTATGTCTGTGGTGTAACTGTTTTAGGTTATCCTGTTGCTACAGCTATCCCACGTAACTCAATTTTATTCATTCATTTTTTCATTATCATTTTCTCAACATCTATTTCAACCTTATGTACCATATGTAACAAGTTATACAATTTGATATTGGAACAAAAAGAACAAATTTTAAGAATGGAAACCAGAAAGCCAGAAGGCTTTGTGATTCCTTGCTACATGGTTATATTACAACAAACATGAATTATTCAAATGACAAGTATAAGATCAACTGCAGTTATTTTTTTTGATACACCACAAGCCTTTAACCCAAAATGACCTTTATTTTGGTGACCTAAAATGACTGCGACATCTGATGTCCACCAAAAGCAATAGGGATCACCTACCCAGGCCATACAACCCACATATCAAGTACAGTATGAGTACGGTATGAAATCAGTCAGCATTATCTCTGAGCTCCAAGAAACACACAAGTAATCAATGCTGCTTCTAGTCTTGCCTGTTGTTAGTTGAATCAAATAACTCAACCTTACCTCATCTGAACTCAGCTTGTCTGCCATATTTACCTCAAAATTCTTCGTAAACCACCAGGATAATTTCTTCCTTGTTACAAGTAGCTTTTAACACACTCAAAGTCCTGGTAAGTTGACCCTAAGTTATGATTCCTCCCCAATATTTTTGCCACAATAATAATTTTATACTACAATAATGGTGTTTAGGCTATTATTATTGTGTTATAGTGAAAAATTATCCCTTCCTCTCTATTGATAAGCATTAAATTTCACAGGGTCGTGAACCTGTTCATAACAGACAACCTTATCAAGTTTAAAACAAATCTGACCCGTGGATAAGGAACTATGGCAGTTTTAAAATTTTTTTATATTTTACCCCATAACCTCATTAATATGCAAGATTTGGACACCAAAAACAATAAGGATCATCTACTCAATATGGGCAACCAACATGCCAAAAATGAAATTACTCAGAGTTACCCTTCTTGAGATAAGAGTGTTTACGAGCAACCATCACACACACACACATACACACACCCTCACACATGCAGACACACACACGACATCAGGACTGCATAGATTCCCCTGCCTACGGCAAGGAATCAATAAAAACAGGCAATAAACAATATCAACATGATGATATACAAAAGTTAATAATCATGGTTGGGGGGAAGCACAAGAAAGCTACCAAAAGCTTGTGGTAGTGATTCCCCTGGAACGAAACACATAGAAACATGTACTGTATATCACTAAACAATAATAGAAAAGAAACAAGACCATCCGAAGAATGGAGGAACTTAAATTACCAAGATGAACAGAGATGTGAAACGATAGGGACATAGCAAAGCAAAACAAAAAAACTAATTGTAACCAGCTAAAAGGTAGTTTTTAAACTGTTGTTTCAACAAAGAAACAGAAGAGGAACTTTTAACGTGGGTTGGGATACCATTCCAAGTAACGTGACCTATTCATTACTCAGTTGATGGGCTTATAGTGACTACAATCAGGGTTGCAAGTTTGTTTGTGGGGTAACAGGCCAAATCACTTGAAAAAACACCAAAACAAAACTAGCTCCTACTTTAGGAAACTTGACCCTGTATTTTTGTACAGTATAGCACTTGCCAACGTTTTGAACACAGAGTAATACGATACATCATTAAATACTCAATCATATTGCTACAAGTGGAGAGTAAATTGTAAACCCCTAATGTCCCACTCTGGTGACTATTAAAATGTGGGGAAAAAAATTTCTTGAAATTTCATGACAAACCGGGTGTTTTATGGTTGTTTTGGATTAAGCCCCCAAAATGCCATTGTCATGCACCAGCCCGCAAAAGTACTACAAAGCCAAGACACTGTTTATTTAATTGTCCTTGCCTGGTTAGTCAACTTTACGGCACTGCATTTGCATTGGAGAGGTATGCTAGGCCTGGAGCATCCTATTCTCAGTTTCCGTCGAATGTTACAAATTATGATTTTGATTCTTCAATGGAATTTTTCCTGACCATTTTGTTGCTAACTTGTTCACAGGTTTTTGCTGTTGGTTTAGGCACAAGATTTGTTAAAAAGGACACTCTTCATCTAATGGTTGTCATGCTAACGTTAGGGAGGTGCCTGAAGTTTGGAAGGTTTACATCACATCGAGAACCCGAGTAAATGTTGGTTAAAATGACAGAGTTCGAGGTACAATCGATAGCATATTGGATCAAATCACTGGTATTAGTAAAATTGAAGGTTTCTAATTTAGAATCAGTGACCACTAGTCTAGGTTATTGATGATGGCTAAGATTACGTATTTGATGAGAATAAACCAAGTTGAAGGTGTAAAAAGCTATTTAGGCCTAACTTGAACATAACTAAAATTGCGAGTTAGGGTTACGTTTAGGGTGAAATTAGGCAAAAACAAGGATTTGAGCAAGAATACGTCACTTCCGGTCACTGATTGTAAATTAGTACCAAATTGAAGTTTAGACTTATAATCAGATTTGCAGGGGTTTTGAATTTCCAGCAGTTAGAAATTTCAAGGTTTTTACCTTAGATGCACAAAGTTTTATACATCCATGCTATAACTTTAGTCAACCTAACCTACTTTATTTAAAGCAGAATGACATAATTCCATAAACATGGTATATTGCTGATGAAGCCTGTCACACTTCTGGTTCTTTCATAAGGAGACTGAACGATACAACAAGCCAATAAGTACCTGCAACAGTTGTAGTAATTAATATAGCGGTCAACGGTAATTACAACACTTACAAATTAGGCCTAGGCCGTAACTCATTGTTAGGCTAAGCGAAATCACTTTATTATGGTGTGGTACTTTCAACTATACTAATAAGACAGACTATCGTATTTTAGTACCTACTAAGTACTAACGTGATAGCACTAGCACTAAGCCTAACACTTATTGTGCAGTAAATCATGTCACGGTATTGACATCAGTTGGAAAGAGAAGGATAATCTGTTCTACATAGTCTCTAATAAACGAATAAAAAAGTAAAATTCCCAATTCAGCAACAACGAAATCACAAAAATCACCTTTTTTGGTACCGTCACTTCACATTCATCCTTGCTTTTCTTTTTAATTTTTCTTCCCGGCCCGATGATAATGACGAATCCTGAAAACAATTTAGACTGCCCAGATTTAGGAACATTATATAGCTAGGTATTTCGTAAGTGAAAATGCCAACGATGACAAATAAAATCTACCTGAGCCGAGTTCAGAAAAACCCACCAGAGATTGAATAGGGCCATGAGGAAGATAGCCTAAGGAGGGAAGTTTATAGGACTTATTTTTTAAATTTTTTCCTACTTTATTTTCCTGACATTTCTTTTAGTATTTCTGACATTAATTTCTTCTGTTTCCTTTTGTTCTTAGTCTGACTTTTTACTCGTTTTTCTTAATTAACTGAGTTTTTGTTTCGTTTTATATATATAGTTTTACCGAGTATTTTGTGTGTGTGTGGGGGGGGGGGGGGGGGTCTGGCCGTATTAAATCTATTTCCTAAATCTTTTCCTCAGTCTCAATTTTTTTTATAAACACAAAACTCACCACAGCACAAGAAATATGAGGTGCAAACTATGATTCAGTCTTTAACTTAACATGTTGTTATGAATTAATTAAAGTCAGCAGTACGAATTCAAATTAAATGACAAATATGGATATTCATGTCCTGTTTGGAAGCTGTGGATGATTATTAAATATTCCATATATTCCTACAAATGCAATCGATGAATTTCAACGAATAGTGGTATTCCTGAGATGTTATTTAAGTTATGTTATTAAAATTTCCATATGAATAAGCAACATCGTCTGACAAACACTCGGTTGATAAAAAACCTAAAGTGATACAGACCTACAAACACCGTTTTTTTTCTAGGAGCATCTATAGTTGGCCGTATACTGTACGCCGTACATTTTACAGTTAAGCATACGCCGTATACGTGCTCGAAGTTACGATCACAACGATGCGTGTACACAAAGGACAATCATACACGTCCTCGGTCAACACTCAGTCAGAAACGAAAAAAAAATCAGAAAAACAAAACTTAACGCCAGGAAACAAAAAAAAAAAAATGAAAACAAAACTCGGAGAAACGAAACACAATCGGAAAACAAATATTTAAGTCAGAGAAAAACGAAGGAAAGGTCAGAAAAAAATATCAAAATATGAAACACAGTCGGTAAATCAAACAAATTAAAGTGCAGATAACAATTTTTCAAGTTATTTTCTCCATGGTCCTGTTCAGCCGCAGTATAGAGAGGGGGGGGGGGGGACTTTTAACGACGGTCTAGTTCTACGAAGTCATCTTCGTAGAAGAAAGGCAAGAGCCTTCCACATGTTTAAACAGTCAGTCACAAATCCCAACCCACCCTCAGTTGCAAAATGTAACTAGGTAAATGATCGCTATTTAAAGTCGTTATCAATTTGCAAAATATCTGCACGAGGAACAACCCCCTGATAAAAAGAGGATGGCTTACAGAATAAACATAAATGCTGCCTCCAATATAGATCATGTACAGTACAGGAAACATTAAATTCAACTCTGACTCCGGCAGCTATGCAACATGTAAATAGTTATTCAGGTGGAGCAAATTGCCACAGTGGTGACTTCTAATATGAAAAACAAGAAGGTTTGTCACTAGCTGCATGTCAGGAGGTGTCAAGCCCTAAACTTTCTGACCTGACATATAGATATGGCGTCCACTTTGGATGAGGGAAGGGGGGGGGGGTGCAAAGACTGGCCCCCAAAAATGTGACCAACATTTTTTAGCATGGAAAATTTTCAAGAGCCAGAGGGTATAGAATTGCATGTGTTGTTTTTTGTCTATCAAGGCGTCGGGAAAACTTAATCTTTAGTTTAAATTACTGGTTTAAAGAACCCTTATCACAATTCCAACTATTTTTATACTCTTTGGCGATTAAGGCTTTTACTCAGCTTGCTACAACAGTCGATAATTGCATAACGAAGTAGAGCTTGTTCTTGTACCCACAATTGTTGTAAATTACAGCTTTCTTAATAAGGAAAATATGTCAAGAGGAAGAAGTGCTTTGATAGATAGGAGAAAGTATGAGATGAGTGATGGTTGGTCCGGGAGAGGGTTTTAAGAGTGGGGGTGTCCCTATCATCTATTTTTGAGAAATTTTCACCAACCAAGTAACCTTAGATGCAACCTAGTTCAATGTTTGGTGACGTTTGAAGTCACAAAATGTGCTAGACTTAGATATGAAAAATTCGAATCGGTATTTCCGTGTTTACGACTATCGTTGCTTCTAAACTGACAAATATTGGAAGTTAAAATAGCATTTAGATGAATGAATGCATGGAAGGTTTTAGCACAGCCTCTGTCTCGATGGCAATACATGCACTGCAATTTGCTAGGAAAAAAACAGGTTTAATAGTAAGGATAAAAATAACATAACCACAAATATATACAAACGGCAATAACAAATATGTCATACAATAGTATTTTGACGGGGACATCCCTATGTTCCGACATCTCTATGTTCCGACAACCCTGTATTTCGACGTTTCAATATTCAGACATCTCTATGTTTCGACGTCTCTATATTCCGACAAAAATGTACATCGGCGCCGACAAAAATGTACTTTGGCGTCGAAAAGTAGTGCTCTGCGTCGCCGACAAAGTGTACATTTTTTGGGGGCGTCAAAGTACATTCTTTACCGGTGCCAAAGTACGTTTGAATCGTTTCCAAAGTACACTTTAATCGGCGCCATAATACATGTTTGAGCGGCGACAAAGTCCTTTTCATCGGCGCCAATGTTCACTTGAAAGGCGCGGAAGTATAATTTTTGGGCGGCGCCAAAGAACATTTTCTACCGACGACAAAGTACATGTAAATCATGCTTGCGCCACCGGGCTCAAATCATCTTTCATCCCCATCCATGTCACATTCACCTTCCACATCAAGCAAGACCAAAATAGTTTATGAGTTCCGACAAATCCAAGCCCCCCTCGAAAATGAAACCTTGAAAACATTTGGGGAAAATTTTGCCACCCCCTGGAAAAAATCGTAGCTATGCCACATATTTAAAGTCTTTTCACCCTTCCAGCAGCCAAAGGGATGGTCCTTGGTCTTGATTATAGAGAACAGGGTCCATGATGATCCATGGCAGTGGCGCAGTTACAATCATCGTACGTGCTTTGCTGCTCACTTTAACAAAAGTTGGTGCTTTTTTTTTTACAGAAAACAATCATATTTTTTAAACCAATGTTTGGGGACATAGATTAATCAAAATAAGAAAGAACAGCTGCTTTCTTGCAAGAAATAAGTTTGTCACATATAGCAATTCGGTTGTTTGTTGTTCAAATATAATTTGTTCACCTAAACTTTTCAAAATTCAAATGATGCATCTTCCGTTACTCTTCACATACATAATTGTTTGAGGAGATGTAGCTTGTAAAGATGTTTATGCATGAGACTGAATGGTTTAACACTGATTTAAAGTTAATACCTTTGTCTGCTAACTTGGAGTATTCTGTTTCCCTTTAAATTGTTATGTCCCCCTCCCCTTTCCTGATTGGTTGTACCAACTTTGATTGCTGATTGGTCACGTGACGTTGGGGCGAATTGTGGAAGTTATTCAAACGAACATGTAGTTTAGGAGAATAGCCAGAACCATTATTTATACTAGCGAAAGTATATATATATAGGACTTTTGATTTTTAAATGATGAGGTAGGATTTTCTTTGACTATTAAAACGCACACTGTGGTGACGCCAGCCCGAGTATTTTGATACATGGAGCAAGGCGTGCAGAGATGAGTGAGCGAACCCCTGGAAAGGGATCTAAAGGGGAGGGGATTTTTCAACTGTAGTGAAAGAAATTGTTTGCACCCAAACAGTTTCTTTTGCCCTCTGTCTGCCCCAAATCTAAAATCCCGGTGCCATGAATTATGCATTCTCTTACATTTATTCAACGCCCTATCGATAACATGGTATGTTACGGACATTTTGACATGTTCAAAGACTAGCATTCCTATCCTTTGATGATGCCTCTGACCACAACCGTTACCATGAGGTATATCACGTATGATATACATATCTTGAGAGGCACCGTCACTGTAGATCTGGCTTGATGGATACTACCGTGAGGGGAGTAAGAGCTTTAGTGCTCCCCCCATCGTGTTTTCTGATGATGGTGTCCTCTTCTCCCACTAAAACTGTTCAGCATATTGTACAAGACACTTTCCAGTCATTGACGTATACGAGGCGGATGGCCACCGTTAGCTGGCGTTCTGAGAATATTTTGATCATTAAAAATAGGGCTACTGCCTAGAACTTGGCCGGAAAACGCACTTTCCATGCATTGAGGTGACATTGTAAACATCATCATATTTTGAGATATTTCGTTGTAAAATTTACACTTAAATAAGATTCTCTCAGTATACTTTCTTTTTATTACCTTTTGTCAAACGAATTTCGTCCCAGGCAGATCACTAAAGTAGATACACTGGGGCATATTCGTCTACCAATAGACAGTTCAAAAGTTGGTTGCCATATATAGCTCTCACATATGTGTATTTGTTCCTTTGTGTGAAGGTGGGATCAAAGTATTTCCCCTACCGATGTTTATTTTTTTTGGGGGGGGGGGTAGGGTAGGAGGGAGGGATGAGGGTGGGGTTATAATATAGGCCTAGTCTTATACTAAAGAACAATTCAAATAGCTTTTCGAAATATTATTAAGTCAATGGTAAGTCAGTGGTACCAGGTGTGTCTCAATCCGTAGTGCACAGGCCGGTGTCCGGTGCTATGTCACGGTGCTGCTAATCGATCAAGCCACCGGCGTCGATCTGATACTGGAAGAAAGGGGGGGGGGGGGTGTGACCTAAAACTTGTCTTCCTAAAAGTGACGTAAGCCATGGCGTAAGTCCGCACCGTCACACAGGAACGAAAAACAGTATGGGGAGGGTGAGTCCTGGCACTAATAAAGACGAGCGCCACTATCAGTTGGCGAGGCGCGTACAAGAAAATTTTGGGCTTTGCAAACCCCAAAATGGCAGGAAACGGTGTGTTCTAAGCTGCATGTATCCAGCCTGTAAATAGGGATCTCATGTCTTTCAGGAAATTCCATCTATGAAAAAATACATCAGATGGCTTGAGATAATATAATTGAACTATGCATCTTCCTTTATTTTTGAACAATTGACAAATGTTGCAGCTGAACATATTTCCCCTCTCCCTACCGGCAGCACGGTGTTGGAAAACCTTGCTCAATTTCCCATCACTTGAAATCTTCTCGTTCCCCACTAGTGTCTGTCTATCCTACAACGAACACGAGAAGCGTGCGAGTAAATCTATGTCTTGTCCGGGGTCAGTCTTAAGACTGCGGCTGGGGGCCAGCTGTGGAACATTTTGTAGGGGTCCAGGGGGCGAAACATCCCCTTAAGATTTGCATGTCAAAAATGCATGTCAAAATCATGAAACAGGCGAAGCTGCATAGGTACAATAAAAGTAACCCTAATATTTGTCCTCCTTTTGCAAGTTAAATGAAAATACTGTGTGTATTAGTTATACCCACAGCTTGTAGTCGTAAACCCCTCCCCTATTTTGCTGATTAGCTTATAATTGATGCTACGTTTTAGTTTTATCAAAAAGAAAGCAGAACTACGTAGCAGTATTCCTGAGACTACCTCTGCTAGCAGTGTAAATTGACTTAGAGCAATGGCGAAGCTAGCAGTCACGTTTCAGTCAGAGGGGGCGAAAATGGCTTTTAGGGGAGCCGTCGTAATAGAAACACAAACTGCTCTTTAAAGATATTTGACGGAGGGGGGGGGGGGGTGAGTACGGGCAGGACTGTTAGGGTTCCTATATAGAGAAGGTTGCGATTTTAGACATTTCGCCTCCACCCGCGCGAACATTGTAGGTCTATTTAGGTGCTTGCAAGTTAGTCAGACGGTGATGCATGATCTGAACTTATCCAGTGAAAGTAAACATTATAACCTCAGTATAATTGGTCATCGTGTCTCACAAAGGAATAAGATCGCACAGTTGGAGGCAAAATGGCATAAAAATCCAGTTATCGGAATCCTCTTTACATAAGGAACCCATAAGAACTATCTAAGCGGAGCGCCACCAACAGTCGGCTTTTCAAACTCTCAAGATTGCCGGAGACACATTTCCTGGGTGTTGTAAGCTGCATATGCACAATCTTGGAACAGGAATCTCATGATTGCAATTTCTCACATTAATTACCCTCTTTCATCTATTCTTGGATCACTTGGCAAATATTTTGATGGTGATGAACATATCATTAGTCCCTCACTTTGTTTTCATTGGACAGTGGAGTCACATTGATTGTTTGCAGGGTCTCAAGAGACTCTAAGTGTGCCTCTATGTGTGTAGCTAAATTTGTTTCCTTACTGAGCCTAGCACATGGATGAGAGGACATCAGCGAATGAGATACAGTGTGATATGGACATACAGTATGCCCCTGTTGCATTGGCGCAGCCAGTTTTTTGACTAGGGGTGAACTGAGAAATGTTTGAAAACTATTTAAAAGGGTCGCTAGCATCGTTTGGAGCAGACCGTACCAGAAAAAAAAAAATACACAGCCCCCTCTCCCCTAGATTGCCGGAAATCGTCAGTAAGCTCTTGCAAAAGGTATTGTCAATATCTTCCTGTATGAAAAATAAATCTCATTTGGGAGTTTTCCGTTGAAAAATTCTGGACAAAAATTTGCACATTTTATGATAAATACTGAACTTGCTTGAATTTGAAGGCAGAAAGTTGGAAACACCATTATCATTTCCTGCATGCGGATGACACTGAATTACTCACACTTGCATTTTTTGCCCTTCTCTTTCATTTTTTCACTGAAAAGACCGGGGCCGGTAATCCATTTGAGTGGGTCAGGGAGGGGGGGGGGGACTTCCCCCCTGACCATATGGTAGCTCCACCACTGACTTGTAGTAAATGAGTGAAATGGTGGAAGTAATAACTAGTAACTCCATTAAGGTTATATAAGTCTCTACGAGATGCAAGCTTGCATAGAGTGAAAAAAAAAAGAAGATAAAAACTGGATCCCAGGAAATGGCATTTGAGTCTCGATGTCCTCGTAATTTCTGCTAAATTTTGTGTATTTCTTAGAAAATAAGTCAGCAAATTTACACTTCCCCTAAGAAAAATGCATATTGGCCGGTTGAACATGCAGCACTTTTGTGGTTTGATGCAGGCACAGCCCGAGTTCCAAATACAGTGTCCGAGTCAAGATTTACTAGGCCTTGGGTTCGATCTAGCTAGGGCTCGATCGAGGAGTTTGGTAGCCGTCGGCCGTCTGATTTGTAAGAGGGGCTCAAACAAAGCAATCAAACCAGAGACAAAGTACTCTAAACCTTCAACCCCACCCCCATCCCGCCTTGGTAAGAGCCACATGCATATCACTACACACAAATTTAAATGACACGAAGATCACCTAAACGTTTCCATACTTCGCGTTCACGTATTGCATAGCATATGATTGTAGGCGTTCAGTCCAGGAAGCTTGGTCAGGATCGAGAGGTGCTCGGATGCTACGTTGGAGTCAAGTGGGGCTCCTAGTCTCACTATCTCAGAAGCTTGAGTTCATGTGGCCATTCAAATTATTCAAGGTAAGATACACTGCAAAGAGTGCATGAAGCGCCTTGGTCGGCCTAGCATGAATTTGATTTGCTGGTTTAGGTAGCCTGAATGTTATTCTGGCTTAGTTCTTTGAACTTGATTCGTTTAAATTTATTAATTTAGTGATTATAATCGTGGAATGCTTATCATCAGGTAGGCTAATGTTTCGCAAAACTGGTTGCATCCTTATTGCGTTGTGCGTAAGTGTAACCTTTCATCCAAAAATGTTGTTAGACAGGCCTTAAAATAAAATTAAACACTAACTGAAACTGCACATAATGCCACCAAACTCTATAATATTATTTAAGAGAGTAAGATTGTGTTCATCGCCATGTTCAAACCGGAAAGAATTAGGCTAGAGTAAGTTGGAGTTGCACGTTACCATGATCAATCCCTCCAGCAATATGTTGTAATGACAGACGTCAAAATGTTTGGCCTATATGCCGCCATTGGGCTAGCGCGGCCTACTTTAAAGTTCAAGTTCAAATGGGCTCACGAGGCTTAGATTCAAGTATCATGTGAAGTGGTGAACAGTGTGGCCCCACCCCTTTATTTGCATTATTCTGTTTCTAACAGAAATGAATTAAGTCCTCAGCAGATGGCTTTTACACCAGCCCTTCCAAATTCTAGAATACTACTTTTTAAAATAAAAACCTTCAAGAGACCCAAATGGGATCTAGGCCCGTAGGCTTAGTTATATCACCTATTAAACCTAATGAAGCTGTTTTGCTTGAATTAAAAAGAAGAAGAAAGAAGAAAACGACAGAAAAAATACAAGAAGAAAAAACACCATCATTTCTGTTTCTACTTAGCAATGTTGTTGTTGAATCTTGAACAATTTAAAATAAAGGGAGAACAAACTTTGCTCTTCTGAATTTCTTTTTTGTTCATTTGTTTGTTTGTTTATATTCATTTGCTTTACAATGACTTGTACAACAACTACACTGCAATGAAAATAAGAGTTTATATATACATTTAGTAAAATTGCGATGGGAAGTGTTCCATAAAGCAAGGATGGCTTTACAGAGTGGTGCATCCTACATACAAGTACAGGGTTTTCCCTGGTACTAATGTACAGTAATTGCAGAGACAGCCACCTCGCATCTTTTTAAGACCACCTCGCCAAAAAATGCAGTAATTACTGCCTCACATGTTTATGTCATGGTCAAAATCTTAGAATCACCCATTCTTGAAGAATCTAAGTAACGATTTGAACCAAAATTTCATGGCGGCGTCAAGTAATTCGCCCTCACCGCCTCATACTAAGAAAAACGAAGGGGAAACCCTGCAAGTAGATATGATGTAAAATGAAAAAAAAAGGAATACAAGGCAAAACAAGAAAAAAGTGTACACACAGATGTTGCACTTTATATGTAAATTATGCTTACTGCATGCGACACCATACAGTAATCATGCATGTAGTGATTGGAATGGACGTATTTTCCCTTCATTTTCAAAATTTCCATTAATATTGTAATATTCAGAAGATCTCATTGGCTTATTCTGGGAGAGTTATTTTAGTTAAATCACACTCTTCCACAAAAATCAACTATTCTTGCAAAATGTGACTGCAACTTTATGAATGTTGTACAATTTAAATCCAGTGGTCAACTGTGTAACCACAGGAGTTGGAGTTGGCACGGTGGCAGGTCATTTTGAAATCCCTTTCCGTCACCCTCTCCAACTATCTCATATGACATAGTTAATGTCCTTATACAGCACAGTTAATTACAAGGAGAAAACGATGTTCGTTAGGATGTACAGCTAATGCAGTCCTAATTTGTCCAGTATCACATCTTACTTTGCTGAACAAAAATGGTTAAATTTGCTACACAAATGGAATATCATGTAGCAGTTTTTGTGCATGCAACATGAGGGCTTTCACAGATTTTGCAACAAAATACCTGAGAAACCTGAAAACTGCTACGCAAAGTTTGAAACTAAATTATTCCCTATAATGGCCCCCAAAATGAAAATAGCCTTCTTGAATCACTGTATGGTATGGAGTTTTCCAAAGGAAAGGCATACCCCCATGGGTATGCCACAGTGTGTATATTTGTAATTCACGCTTGCCTCATGGGGTCACTCATTTTATGCAGTAATTATTGTAAAGAAGAGCTGAAAGTTATCATTTTGTTCTAAGTTAAATGTTGAGAGAAAATGCATTATATATCCTACAATAATAGAGAAGCACAACTAATAAATTTTATAGAATATTCTTGTAAAATTTGTGACAGTCGTACATTTTCAGGTGATTAATGAACACAAGTTTAGTTTTACTGTAATTTTCTAAGGGTGGCCAAAGAGTACCTGTTAAAAGTACTGGATCCATGTCACATGTTGTGAATACACAAATGAATGCAATCTTTAAAAGGAGACACAACTATTTTTTGCAAGCAGTTATAAAATGCCAGCATTTGGATTGACGTTGTAAGTTTCTCAATGATTGAAACAATGTGAAACATTTCCTTAAAACAAACCCCAGTTGTGTTTGATGCAGACTAAAGTAGCAGGTCATCAATGAAAATTTCTGAGATGTAATCTCATGTGCAATTACATACTGTAGATCCATATTAATGTATTACATGAACCTAAGCACTGCTCTTGCTATGTACCACACTTTTTACTTACAGTACTGAACTTGACATGGTAATGTTATCTTTGACTGATGTTGCAAGTTCAAGGGAAGCCTGGACAGATCTCATACTTGGTATTTAAAAAATAAGCGTACCTTGTTGAGCACAAGAATCACATTGTTTTTGGTGGAGGTCAAAGGTCATTTGGGGCTTAAGACATAAAATAATGGAAACCTCGTAGAGGACAATATCTCGGAAAGTGAAGCTTTGACAGAGCTATACTTGGTTTGTATGTGTACCCTATGTAGTAGTATATTATAGCCAAAACATGTTTTTATGGTTGAGGTCAAAGTTCATTTAAGGTCATGGGAAGTCAAATAACACCTTGTAAACTTTATATCTCAAGATGGGAAACTTGTAGAGATGTGATATTTGGTTGCCTGCCCACTGAGTTCAATAGCTCTGTTGATTTTAGTGGTGGTCAAAAGGTTATTTGGGGTCAACAGGGTCAAATAGGTAAACCTTTTTAAGAATGATATCATGAGCAGGAATGCTTGTACTAGTTTGAAGACCTTATCAAGTTCAAGAAGTGTAAGTCAAAGGTCTTTTGGGTTTAACAAGAGTTAGTCATTAAACCCTTTTAAGTTGTTTCTGCAATTTTCCTGATGTTGATGTTCCATACGTACTGTATTCATGAGTATACTGTGTTTGTTTTGTGACACTCCCAAGCTTTGCACATGGAATGTTGTTTGGGCAAAGGTCATCAATGTTTACAGTTCAGGTAAACATTTTGACTCATTCAGACTTGAAATGAGAAAGTGGAAAATGTTGTGTGAGATGTGAATATCACAAGTGTAGTCTCCTCTCAGTCAGCTAATACCGGTGTGCGTGTGAAGTTGTTATTATAGGCCTGTTGCAACTCTGAGTTACTATGTTAACTTTGCAAAGACCAAGCATGTTATGCTACTCATCCTCACCTTTTGCAAGATGTCACATTCTTACAAAACATTACTTTTGAATCATGCAAATAAAATAAATATTCCCAATAAAAAGGCAGGCTCTTTGGCCCATGTCAAAGTGGTAATTGCAGCATTACTGTTGTCATCAACAGGATACAGTTTAGTCCACTTGGTTTGAGGTAAAAGGTGGCTATAGAACTCTGTGAACATGGGCCAATAAGTGTCTGACTTCCGAAAATATATAACTGTTTGTTTACAAAAACAGGGAGTATCATATGATGTGTAATGACTTATTGTCTGTAAGGAAACCTGAAATTTACATTTAACTGATGAAATGACACAGGGTTAGTAAACTTATTTGATTGACTTTCAGCATTAAAGGTCATTGTTCTACCATGGTGACTTAAACACATTCTATTATAGTTCAGCAACAATCTTCCTTCATGACCATTAAAGCAATTTAAAGCTGTTTTAAATACGGGCAGGTAAACTTTAGATGGGATAGTCCAACAGAGCTTCCAACAACTGAATATGTCTGCGATCTGACAAACAACAAGGTGTTCACTGGCCACCATTTAATACTAGAAGGAAACTGTAGCCATGTGAGAAAAAAAATTACTGTAGTTTGACATATATTGCACTTGTAATAACATACTGTACTTGAAAGTTGATTGCTCCTTTTAATGATTTTCTATTTCAGCAGTATGATAACTGGATCAATAACAACCTTTCACCAAGTCTGCTATACTGTGAATCACTTTGTGATACACTGCAAATGTCAGAGTAAAGAAAAAATCATCTATGGTAGTCTGTTTGCCATATGGGTATTTTATTGTCAGGTGTCAGCAGATGTGCTTAAATATACATTAAACCTCTTTGTAAATAAATAAAGCAGTACCAGTTGTGTAACGTGTCTTTTTCTCTTGGATGTTGGGGGAGGGAGCAATTTATTATTTACAGAAAACCCAAAAGCCATCTGTGAAGAATGCTCAGCTGTTGCCATTAAACCTCTGTACTGTAGATGACAGTAAATTAAAATTCCTCAATAAAGTCATAGTTTGCATTTTTAAAAGTGAATGAATTTTTTAACCTCTTTTTCATCGCCCAGACGGATGTCAGCTCGGTTTAGCGTCATTGGTTTACTGGCCAATATAAAGTGCTGAAGTGTGCAAAGCTGTCAGTGGTAAGCAGCTGTACCTGCGATGCCCTTACTGTATCTCTTGATTATGATGCCACATGATGTAGATGGAAATGCATTTATGGCAATTGGTTTTCTCAGCTTGATATCACATTGGAGAAGTAACAGAAACCTGTCTCTATCGATGCTCATTTCAAAATCAATGAACCTGTGTGGGTAGAATTTGAGCTCCTCAAATTTGTCATAGTCAGGTCTCCGGTGATTTTGTATGGAAAGAACTGCCCGTGGGGAGAACGTGTGTTTGCTGTGTGGTAATTAAAGACTTTGATTTTTAAAAGATATGGATTAGACCCAGTAACATAATAAAGTTAACATTACAATGTATCAGGTACTTTGTAGATGTACTGTACCAGTGGAAGACCTGCAGAATCTGTTTCTTAAAGTCACATCATTTTGTCACAAATTTTCAGCATGCAGAGTAATTAATGAGTATTGACTATTGAGTACTCCAAATTAATAGCAATGCAGCTACATGTTGCTGTATTAATATAGTAATGTCGCTATAGTAATATAGCGACAACTAATAACTAGCAGCACTACCTACCTCAAGAATAGTACAATATCCATTAAAGCTTACAAATATGAAGTTCATTAAATTTTGTTTTCTGTGAAAGAAATCCTTGGCTTATTGCCAGCAGACTGTTAGGGGGTGGCAACCTAAGACAGTGGCATTCACAGAGCCACGCTGCTGGCTATCCTTCCTACCTCCCAAAGAAAAAAGAAAGAAATATGGGTACTGTGCAATCAGTGATTTCTTCGGCATCTTGCTACCTGAACATAATGCAATGTTTTTTACAAACACATTTTAGTGTTCACAAAGAAAGGTGAACATATTATCCAGTTGATCCCTCAGTCGTTGCTGTCAGTATTTATACTGTACGATCTCCATCTCAGTGGAGCAGTAACACCTTCATACCTATCTTCGTACCATTAATTGATGTCCGAATAGGGCTTACATCGTGGCTGATGTGTTTCTGAATATTTGGGACAATAATAAAGTTTTCATATTAATGACCAGCGAGTAAGTTTAATCCTAGCAATTCCCCTTTGTTGCCAATGTTTTCATACATAAGAAGCATTAAATGCAATGGTTGTGTGGAGTCCAAAATTTTGACCTGTGCACCTGCATTCCATAGTTGTCATGGTAACTGGGTGCTGCAAAGTATAACTTACATTTGTAGACTACAAGTCTGTTGTGAAGTCACACTATAGGACATTTTTATTTGCATATTAACATTATCTGCATCTTACATTGGTGCATGAAAATGGGAGTGATCTGAGTTACACTGGAAGCATGCATGCTGAATTTCGGCACTCGTACAATGTAGATTATAGTAAAACTAGATCCAAGTAGCAATTTCCATATCGAGATCTGGAGTTCATCGGTTGGGTGCTTGGTCCGAACCTTAATTTAATTTTTCAATATTCTTTCTCATTGTGAGAGAGATATTGGAAGGATAGATTGAAGGTATAGGTCTCGGCAAATTTAAATTACCTCAACAAAATTTCTTGCAAGTTCATCTCATTTAAACTTGAATAGTCCAATCTATTTACGGTCCAAGTGTCATCTGAATATTGGGCTGTGCCTCTGATGAAAGTCAGCAGCTGACATGTTTTATTTTGCATTGTTACAGTGCAGTACATGCATGGCTTCACTTGATTACATACATGTATCTTTTCAGTGTCATTATCAATTTCACTAACTCATGGATAATGTGAAAAGTGTCTTAGGCTCTTACCACTTAATTGTTTATATTAGACAAAGTGAACTCATGTAATTGAGTTAAGTCTTTTCAACTTGGGCATAGTTTTTCATAGTGGGTTTTTTTTTGTGGCCTGGAAAAGTCATGGAATTGTATTTTCACTTTTCAGGCTTGAAAAAGGTCACAAAATGTAAAAATGACTGAGGTCTTGGCATGAGCAAAGTCATGAAATTTAGACCAGAGATCATTTTGTCATTGTTCGTCAGTGTAAATTCTCTTACAGTGTATTAGCAATGTGGTCACAAAATGGTCATGTAAAGGTCGTGAAGAAGTTATGCAATTTTATTTCTACTCGGCATAGGAAACTTTGTACATGCTTTTCACAACCTTTTTTTTATTTTAACTACCCGGAGGGGGGGGGGGGTTGAACTACTAGTGTGCCATAAGTTGCATTAATCAATTGGATACAAATCCCTTGTGAGGAAAACAACTACAGTACACTTTTTAGAAGATAAAATCCAAAAATCTTTTAGTTGCCAAGTACAGCACTGAGCTGTATCCGAATTTCACTCTACAGATACTTCATCTTTTGAGTGCATCTAGACATATCGGCTATCATCTAATATTTTTCACTCCCTTGGCTCTCTCTTACAGTAGGTGATATGCTTGTCCCACATTTTTAATATGAGCTCACACACTGCAAAAGCAATACAATATTCTACCGTAGGAGTGACAAAATTTGCTAAATCTAATTTGATGACATGACTTCAAATTGCCCCGTGGAAATTTGTCTCTTGAAGAACACTAGGGCAGTTTGAAATGAGATCTCTGCCAAGCAGAGTACTGAAGTGGTGTTAAAGATATATTACCCTGTATTGCTTTATGTGTAGCAACGCTTATCTTGTAATACTGGGCACTCCTTTTGTGTGTCCTTTTTTTTTGTTAATATTAAGTACTTGTGTATCTCATTTTTCAGGAGTTTTCTCTGCGTATGGGTCTAAAACAAAACCTTACATCATAGTATCCAGCCAACTGTGTAGGTCAGTTAGTATATTGCTGAAGTTATCATTTATTAAAATAAAACTGATTTTACAATAATATCCAGTTTTAAACTGAAGAGAGTTTTTGGCATTACATACAGCATTGGTTTACCATCTCCTGTCCGTGCCTTACATTGCCAGCCTTTACTAATTCATAGACTACCGTGCACTGTGCATATGGCTAAAGTTATGCTAAGCAGTTTGTACAATTTGTGAGGTATTGTACTGTATATACCTGAAGATTTACCTATTTTTAGTCCAGAAATCTCTCCCATCCCTTTGAAAGTGTTCTTGATTAGTCTGTATGCAATCTGCAGTAGGCATATTGACTTACATTGGATCAGTATCAGTGGTGTGCAATCTGCAGCCTGTGGGCCAAATTCAGCCCCCTAGCCATCTTCTGTGTGGTCTGCATAATAGCTTTTAGTTTACCCTGCTGTAGCCCTCATCTTGATATTTGACTGTAACTTTAACTTTATATCTAGTTCATTAATTAGAAAAATTATCAGCCTTCTTTCATGAAACAAGGTTATTTTGTGAGAAAATGTGATGAATTTCATGTCATTGTAAATTTGCTGCTCTGTAAACGCTTCTCTTTCAGTGCAATAGGTGGTGGATTTCTAATGATCTGTCTAGAATCTCACAGTTGTCGGGTATGATTTAGATAGTGTTTTTGTCAAAGTCGTTTCGAAGATGCTGAAACAAACATGGCTTTTGCATCATTTCAAGAAATGTGGATGGAAAAATATTTTTTCACCTAGATGAACACACTGGATAAACACGTAGAGGGTGGTTGAATGGCAGGGAAGATGAGACATCTCATGTTTTCCTTTCTATTCAGTTGTGGCCCTCTTTGAGGGTTTTAACAACATGAGCTAGCCTGATGTTTTTAAAAGGTTGCACACCCCTCATCTATATTCATGTAGGAAACTGTTTTGACATAGAGGGCTCATCATATTGTCATCAATTGTCTATCATGCTAGAAATATAACCATGTAATGAGCAACAAGTTGATACCTTATTTCTGGACAAGATAAAACAACTGTTACCATGATTTGATTAATAAATAAAGCATACATGCATCCAATTTTTTTTTTCTCTTTTGCTTCTTCAAAGTGTAAATTAATGGAGTATTTGTTTAATGCTTTTTGTCACACTTCATCTGTATGTTATATGTGATAGTGATGAAATTGGAGTATTTGTGTAAGTAAAATATTTTAGGGTCCTGTTGTGCACAACCTTTATTAACTTGGTGATTTGTCATTTCACTGACATGTGCATAGTTTTCAATGTACGGTTGAAGTATGTGTCTCGTGTCTTGTCTTGTGTGTGACCGCATACAGATTGACTGCTTCACAGTGGAGTATACTTGTCACATTACACATACATGTATGCACTCACAAAGATGAACCTTCCTCATTGTACCTCATTGAATGTTCTTTTGAACAGTAGCTTTGACAAGTATTCATATTACTATTAAGACAATCGCTAGAAGTTTTTCCAACCTTGATGATTAAGTTATCCATCCTTTTCTGTGACATCTGCAAAATAGCTGCGATCCTTGGGGAAGGCTTTCTTTGCCAGTCGTGAATTGGAAAAGAAACAGATGCGAACTTAGTGCAAACAGAACGAATCAAGAGTGATCCGTCTTAGTCGGAGATAGGAGTCCTCAGTCCCTTGTCGGCGTGTAATGAGTCCCTTGGCAGGCCATCATTTAGAGATGTCTAATTGGAAGTACCATGCTTCATCAAGAAGTGTTGAAAATGTTGGACAAGTACAAGTAGCTCATCTGTCTCCCAGGGGTATCCTATAGCTTGAGGTTCAAAAGAGTTATGAAAAGTTAATGAAGCTGGTGCTGTAACACTTTTTCAAGAGATAACACCAATCTCTGCAAGTTTTGCAACTGGTCCTCACTAGCATGCAGCATACAAGATGATAGAGGTGTACTAGTAAGAGTCATTGCCCGGAAGTGTATGAGAATTTGCTGTGAGGTGGTTTGCGATAGCTTTATTTGGAAAGGCAGAATTCAGATAATTGTTGATGATGGGACAGAGGGATGGAAGGATGGAGATGGGTGGAGGAAGGAGAGGAACTGTTGGCTAAAGAATTGTGTATGAGTCAAATCTCTTGCATTGTAATGTCTTTGTTTCTTTTAAACTGGGAAAAGCCACTATCTATGGTTGTGCCAGTTTTACAAGAATTTCTCACTTCTTCTGAGTGTCCCCTATTTTATGGTCAAATTTGATCATATGAGATAAATACCTTGTGTTCTGAATGCTATGTGACAATAACACATGACTCTCTTTGTTGGATAGTTTCCTGTATTTGTGTTTGAAGGAACACACTCGGCTGCCAAAACTTTGCTGTTGGATCAAAGTGACAAAACAAAAGAAGAGAAAAAAATGAAATTTCCTCACCAAGTAAGTGCTGAGATAATGAAATATGTGTAAAGCTTGTCACTATATCATTGTTTGAAGAGGCAGGCAAAATGGCGAAAAGAAATATTTTCTGAAAGGAATTTGTTGTTGAAAGTAATAGATAAAAGTAAATATTCAGAAAATACAGTATCTTTCTCAGATGGTAGTTTTCTGACGTGGATGAAGACTACCTGAGAGTAATATTCACCATGGAACAGATTAATCTAGATCAAGTCACTATATAGATGAACTTTTTTTAAATTTTTTTGTATAGAATTATTCAATTACAATGATCATTGCATGTCATAATAAATATGAAAATATATGGACACCAACCAGTGTCATAAAACAATAAATATTAAAGTAGGTTTAACTTCCTTTAAAATTTAATACTGGGCTGAAGTTTACTGTTCATTGGTAGGCCTGCCCAGTTTTACTGCTCTGCAATGTTACAATTGTTCATTAGCAATCAGCTTTTATTTCACAGATTTACCTTCCTATGTAAACATTGTGCTCTGTGTGTTTGTGCCCATGGTCGTAGGACGGTACATTTGGCAAACAATTGTGTCTGTTCAAGTTGAATCAGGAGTTATGAGAGACTAGTAATAATATTAGTGTGACGTAGCACACGACACCTGTCACATCAACCTAAACCTGATGTGTGATTTTAATCCACAATCAATTAATCAATTCATAAAAGTAAACTTTGATATTATTCATGCCAACTGTACCGGTAATTACTTTTGTGTCACAGTATTTTATACCTTTTGTTGCAATGCTAAATGGCATTGAACAATCTTTGGGAAAAAGTAAGGGGGGGGGGGGGAGGTACGAGAGTGAGTGGAAAATGTCTATGTGCTCACTTTGATGTATGATGATGCATATGTTCTCAAAGTACTTGATGCAAATGTTTTCTTTTGAGATAAGTATTATATGTGTTTTATACTACATGGGTACAGATTAACAGATGTGCTGTGCTTTCAACACATTTGCAATCCTCTGTGAATTGAACATTGAGCATTTTGTAGACTGCTATAATGATTCAAAGGTAACACATCTTCTTGTTTTATCGTATGCTACTTTACAGTGTGAGAATACAATAAATCAGAATACTTGGCTGTTAGGCCGGCAGGCGTGCATGCGTGCGTAAGAATACGAGGTATGTTGCCCCATTACAACCAATTGTTTGATTTTTCTGAAACTTGGTGTGTATGTGTGTGACATCTAGTAGATGTGCCGTATTTGCTTTTTGTGGAGGTAAAATGTAATTAGACATCACCTGATGGAAAAAGTCAATTTCTTTGGGTTGCCATAAATTGGTGTCCATTGTTCAAACCATGATATAAATTTTAGGACGCATAGATTGGAAGGGTGGAGAAATTACAGCAACATTGATCTCATTGATATGAGATTGTCAAAGGTCAGAAAACATTCTTAGGTGATGGTGTAATGGAAAATTTGTTTCTATGTTTGTAACTCCATTTGACCCCACTTGACCTCATTTGACCTTTTGACATTTGTGATCATTTTGTGATGGGCAGATAGTTCTTGTTAAAAAAAAAAAATCAGTTACACTATCGTCCTAGGATGCTCCTAAGTCAAGTTATTGTCACTTCAGTGAAAACTTATGATGTACATGAAAGTAAGTGCAGCAGTGCAGGTCATGCTGAATGCAGACTCAGTGTATACATGTATGCACAGGTATGCAAGTTGTTGTGTCATTGCTTCTGCTTAGAATGTACACATTCACAAAACTACTGTACTGTACTTTTAGTACTGTACATGGGAATGGGTTAATTCTTTCATCCACATCATCAGAACCTGGTTGATCTGGATTGATCCTTGTCTCCCCCCTCAAAAACTTAATGGTATGAGCAAACTTTGATATTTGATAGTTAGGCTGCTTGACCCTTATTTATATCCCTGTCCTGCAATTTCAGACCTTATCTGAGATTAGGTTTAAAGTTTAAAGCATATTCACAAAAGGAACTATAGTGCCCTTGGGCTCTTGTTTTTCGTTCATTTTTTTTTTTAGTCATGGAAAACTTGGACTACTGTACGTACAGTAGTTTGAATCCTCTGTTTGGGTCCATGACTGACGTGAATCACATATTTTCATTTTGTTGTGAAACTTTTTGCAGTTTATTGTATGTGTGTGCGTGTGTGTCGATGGGATGTGTATGTGATAGGGGCTCTGCATGGATGTGGAGGGGAGGTGTTAATGTGGGCTAGAGTGGAGCTCTTTAATATTCTTCTGTATTCCCCAGTGATATCTACACTAAGTAATGCAATATATCGTGCCTTGATAAAAATAGCATGAGAGAAGGACTTATAGATGTGATAGTATGCTATGTAGCTACCTGAAAGGCACTCTATGTGGTGCCCCAATAATTGCATACTAATATGTACAATGGCTACTGTATGCAGTAGGGTTAATGAGGTGCCTGAATTATAGCATGCTGTAGCTATTTACTTAAGGTGCTGTATCCAAGTGACATTGTTCAGTAAAGCATGGCGGTGAGAACTAAGAAGGGAAGGAGAAAAATCTCTTTGAATTGATCAGAGTTGCGGCCAGTATCATTTAAATGTGGATTAACACATTAAATCCGTCTTCGGGCTACGTAACAGTTACTCATGTTAAGTGTAACATATGATGTAACACAGTCATGGGCATGTGTGCTAGACCGTGCGGTGCATAGATCAGCTTTTGCTACTATTGCTTACGTCCAAATGGTCGGCAGGAGAGCAGCTACATCAACCAACTTTTTAATTTCAAAGAACAAGAATGGATGAATCTGATGGCAGTTGAGGCTGCATCAGTTTCAATGTGTCGGGTCTTTAGTATTTGGCAGGCTATGAAAATTATTCCCAGCAGTCTGATACGAACAATATAGCGCGAATTTTGAGGGTGTTTCATCAAGGAATTTTTACCATAGACTGAAATAGACAAAAAAATGTAACCTTAGGACAGTTCTAGATGCAAACTTTGGGTTTTATGTCAGTAGTAGTTTTCTTCTACACAAACAACTGCACATCACTTTCTGTTGTTTGTAACCCAGCAAAATGTACTGCACATGCAATTTCTACTTTCCTTCATGACATAAGTCAGTCAATAGACCCTACAAATCAGCTGTTTTGTTTCAAGAGCATCTTCTGAAGGTGGTAACCCTGATTGTACTTCAAATGCTTCCCTTGCCTCTATAGTCCCACATAATCCTTTTCATTGGGGGTAAGCAGTAAATGGCAGCCTACGCTGTACTCATCCCTTATGAATTGAAATTTATCACAGGGGAGAAAATCTAATAGGATTAGCCTACCATAAACTTCCTGATTTATCTCGTTCTCTTCTTACCTTTTTTCTTCCATTACGGGAGCCTACAAGGTACATGACTTTGTGTGGGAACTTTTCTGTAAACAGTGTGTCTTAATGTGTCCTTTATGGACCTCTAGTGTAATTTTAACGGAGCAGTGATGAAGTTTAGTGGTAGTCCTGGTGTCGAGACAACCAAATTCTCTACAGGAAAATGAAAATTTGATGCAAGGTTGTCCTTTGGACAACCAAATTCTGTTGGTGCTTGAATGAAATTTTTCTCGCAATATTTGAAGCATTATGAGATGAAATGTGGCAATGAATGGCTATTAGCACAATGCAAGTGTGTTACTGGTACTGCAACCTAGGAATATATGCTGTAAGTTATGACATAATTTTGGGCAGGACAATTAAAGTTTGAGAAGGACAACCTGATTTACATAGCGGTGGTCCAGATAACAATGCTACATCTGCAATGCTGCAGAGGTTTTGTATTGGGTTAGAGATACAGTTGCTGTGGTTCATTGGTTTCTACTGTTTGTGTCATTTTGTGTTTACTGAGTGCAAAATTCTGTTGGCAGTGACTCTGAGGTGAGTCATTCAAATTCAGACAGAAATTCCTCGATTGTAGTATAAAGTTATTTCGTCGTCTGTAATCTGCTCATCTAGCATACGTTGAAAAGTCACGCAAGTGTGAATGCCTTGAAACGACTCAAGGAGTTTTACTGTGGACTAATGTGCCACTATCCGTAGATGCACGTACTGTTTAGCAGGAATATTCTACTGATTAACGTAACATACTGTCTTCACTGTGTAATCAGAAATGTAAATGCAACATACTATGCTCCCAGTAGATATGTGTACATGTCATCGAGTTCAGTTTAAAAGACAGGCATGCATGTGTTGACTTTTCTGGAAAGGTAAGGTACACTTTGGGTTTCATTCTTATCTCCTTGTTTGAGATTTCTGTAATTTACCCTACTATCCGCATGTATCCCATATCTCATTTCTATTCAAGTTAGGTTGCTAGATGTGGTATTGGAAGACTCCCACATGTTGTCTAGACTGGTTAAAAGGAACATTATGGAACTTACTTACCAACTGAGAAAAAAAACAAAAGTCATAGTCAAATGAAAATAATAAAAGCTTATCTGTCTTTTGCAAAGTATATTGATATTAAACCAGTAATCAGAGCTCAGGGTCTTTGAATTCCTTCATCTTTAGAGATCTGCAAGATGATAAAGTGTCTCCATAAATCTATCAAAACATACAGCAAGCCGTCTGATGGAAGGAGATTGCTCCACAACTGTGCTGCAGTAGTACTGAATTTGGTTACAAAACTGTCACTTGGAGAGTGGCTCAAAATCCTCTAATTTAAAAAAAAAAACAGCAGCAACTTTCGTAAGTTAGGTAGAGGGTGAATGTGAAAAGAATGTAAACACAAATTAACAGGGCACCGTCAGCATCTTATGATTGGGGGTGGACGTATTGCCTTTATGCTACTGATATAAAATATGAGGGACATGTCCTGAGTTTTCAGCAGGGTAGGGTCTAGTCTAAGAGCATAGCACTTTTGCTGGGTGCACAGGCAGGACTATTAAGTGAAGCACCACCGTTGGTTGGTGCAGAGTGTAACAGAGAATTTTGGGCTTTACAAGCCCAAAGACTAAACAAACAGCACTTCCTGGGTGTCCTGAGCTGTATGTTCCCGGTCATGGAATATAAATCACATGTCTCTGCCATTTCTCAATTTAAAGAGAAAAACATAATTCTGTTGGAAATGGTTACAGTTTAGATTGTTTTAATTCCTAATCTTTAAGCTGTGGTAATTTCCAGGAAAGTTCATTCAACAGTTTTTACTTCAAGTTAAAATGGTATGTCAGATTTATTGAGAAATGTTTTAATTCCCAGGTAACCTTAGACACAATGTGGTGCAGTATTTGACATCTTTTTGTGTTGTAAAATTAGCTAGATTGAGCTATGAAAAATCCCAACTGGTATTTCATGTTTTCCAACTATCATCACTCTGACAATTATTGGGGGGAGGGCTGAGACACTCCCACACTGCCAAACCCCCTTTTGCAACAGCTGTGATTGTCAATAAAAGTACCATTCACTATTATGGCAAATTTATGTTTCCTTGCAAAACAATCCTTGAAGACATCATTGTTTCAAACGCATCCTTTGAAACAGAACTTTTCGTAGCTACCTTATACAAAATTTTAAATGTAAAGTTCATTGGCGAGATGCATAAATTTTTTTGTGCAAGACGTTTCTAGTTATAACTTTGGATTCAACTTCAAATGCTATCACTGATCAGAAGCAAGCACGGCATTCCAGGACGTATAGGTACCTAGGCTGTAACCTTGCTTGTTGTTAGTGAATGGCACAAAGTAATAATGTGTTGACATCTTCCACCTGAGTTGCAATTCAAAACCTTCTCGCATTGTAGTAATAGACCATAATTACCTATGTATCACACTTCAACACTGAGTCATGCATACAAGCGTGAAAGCTTCTATAACATTACAAAATATACATAACTGAAAGTACACAGTGCTACGGCACATAGCTAAGTTTGGGTTACCTTGTTTTTTTTTTCATTAAATTGCTCCAATTTTTCCCTAGAACCTGTGTCCCATCTCAGACCGAGTCCTCGAGTCCACAGGGCTGAGTCGGAGTCTTTGAACTTCAAGTCTGAGTCCGGTCTCAAGTCCTCCAGCACTGTTGTAGTCAGTGTACAATAATTTCACTGCTTAAACTTTGTACCCCATCAGCAATCAAAGAAGCCTCTTTCAGGAGTTATATAGAGGAATGTATTTAAGTCAATATAGACAATTATTTTGTCTTTTGAAGGTTACCGCTTTTGTGAAATTTTGATAAGAACTTGGAAATTTTATCACACAGTCAAATGCTGAGCTGTTGTAGTTCTGATTGGGAAGTTATCTTTAATTTTAATGGCAGCAGATATATTTTAGATTTATTTTAGTCACTTAAGGAAGGTCTTTATTGTATCGTTTCTGTACTTATCTGCCCTCACCTGGATACTCTACTCGATGTAAACTCATAGTGTCTTGTAGAATATCTCTTTGTGAATCTTGCCAGCATCTTGGCACTCACAGCAGATAGTATTCAAACTTGAACCATCAACTTTCATTAAGTTACATGTACCAGCCAAGTTTTTTATTGCTTCATGCTTGATCAACACTCAGAGAACTAAGATAACACTACATTACTGTTGAGGTCATTATTAGTCTATACATTTATGTGAAACTTAAGCTTTTATCACAGATGATACCTCAACATCTCCTTGGATCCAGCATTTAGATTTATTTCAATTTGGCCAGGCTTGTTGCCTTTCATTTTAGCTGAGGTGTTACATATTACTTTGGCTCTTTCACAAATGATTCTTTTCATTTTAAAAACATATTTCAGATTATCCAAAATTAAAATACATTCATGCCGCTGTATATTGATGCCATTGACATGGATGGAACCAGAACCAAATTAATATTGTTCAACTTTTTTCTTCAAGTGTTGCCTAAATTTGACAAGCTTCGACATATTGAGACAAATCTGCATGATTTACATAAAATCGCAATTTACATAAAATTGCAATGTTGTATTGTAATTGCACAGTTTCAACAGATTTTGAGCCTCACTCTTTGTGAAAGTTGATAGTCTTTTATTTGGTCACAGTGGTCATATTTTGATTGTGAAGTGGTCCCATTGTATTATTTTTGTTTCATTTTGAAAAAGTTTGTGAATGGGGAACGTGCATTTTTAGTGGAAAATTTGAAAAGAAAGTGTTAACTTGCGGATCGTCTTGAAACCATGAAATGGCGAGTGTAATGAACATTTGAGGCATATTGTAAATTTTCATTAATTTCCAAAATGCTTTTAAGACTGATCCATGTATTCCATATGTTGTTTGCCTCTTCCTAGTGAACGTCTATGTTCTTTCTGCTCTAGTATTAGCGTACAGTGAAGTAAAGATACCCAAAGCCGTGGAGTTAGCACGTGGAAATTCAAAATGAAAAGGTCATTTATTACGCAGGATACATAATGTCGTACTGAAATTGTTTTATGAAATTATGCCACTGACAGCATTTCCCAGAAGTATTCAAAGGTTGCACTTTGTGGGATGCACTGCAACATTGAATTGTATTTTGTTGTGCTCGACTGCCGCTGTATACTCGACTGCCTTTTACAGTACTGCTCTGTTCTGTACATGTACAGTAATGTATCGTACTGTGCCACATGGTACGCAAGTACTGGCCCATACAGTACTACTGTACTAAAGGTACACTCACCTTATGGACTGTTTTATACACACTATACTGCACTATCCTGTACTGTATGTATGGTACTACACTGCTCTGTACCATACAGTACTACCCTTTGTCTGCAATTTACTGTACTACAGTGTAGTACTACAGTGCAGTACAGTGTAGTGTAGTGCAGAGTGTAGTAGTAGTTATGTTATATACAGTACTGAACTCTCCTGTACTTTACTGCACTGCACTGTGTAAGTTCTTCTGTCCTGTATACCACACTGCTGCTGTACTATATACTGTATACTGTATGTCTTTGCATTGTACTGTTCTGTGCTTCGATAAGTTACATTGCTAATTTGCAAATTTGACTGACGGCACCCCTACGGCAGAGTACCACAGTACCCGGAATACTGATTGAGGCATTCTGGGATACATCTATGGAGAGCTATGCTCCTTTTGCTGTTTGGAACTGTACACTATGCTTAGATACCTAGAAAAAATAGTATTGAAATGCAAGTTGCAACACATTTATTACTTCTTACCGGTCAAAGGTTTGTATTGTAGCATTTTTCCATAATAAGAATAGGTGTAAGCTACACCAAGATTGACCTTTTTTATGAAAAACGTTCTGTTCATGACATTTCGGGTTGAACATTTGAGGTGTTTTATACGGTTACGCTTTTGTGCATTTTCATCCCTTTGATGCGCTGTGCTCTTGATTAGTGATTTAAACTTAATGTAGAACCGCACTATACGCTTCAGCACTGTCTGGCACTGCTCTGCACTGTACTAGCTGCACTGTAATGTAGTGCACTACAGTATGTACTTTATTGCCATGTACAGCAGTGGTCTGTATTCTATCATGGGCCACGATCTATCAGCACTGTATATGGGTTGTTCAGAGCCTCTTTGATGAAGCATTCACCTGTTCAAATTTATGTTTCGTACAGTATGTTTGGTACAGATTGGTCAGCATTGGGTGTTACTTGTTGTGTAAAGTTCTTAAATATAAGAAAGGGAAAATATGTTTAAATAGTTCGGTACCTATAGGTATACTGGAGAAAAAGAACAAATTTTCCAAATTTCCATTTTGCTTCACACTATCATATGTTGCATTTAGCATAGTGTACGGTATTGTGTAATCAAGTGAATTGTCAGTGTTGAGAATATTGTGACAGCCTACTAGCTCTCACATTGCACTTGATCAATTTGTTTTTGCTGCTTTACATAATTTACCAATTCGGGAGCATTTGTGAGTGTGGAATTTTTTAAAATATGATTGATCTCTTGGATCAGAATATTCAGCTCAGACCAGTAATGTTAATTTCCTCAGTCTCGAACAGTGAATGAAAAATGTGAGAAACATATCAGCAGCAGCTAAAAGAGAAAAAAAAAAACTGATATCAAATAAAAAGAGGGAAATCCTCCAACTATTAGAGCTATCCTCCATCTTGAATGTATCATGCTTCTCCAAAGTGGATAATTTGCATGAAAGTTGCCCTTACCACGTTTCAAGTTCTTGTTTATCTCATTGTCAAAAGACCAGCATGCACAGCTGTGTATAAAGTGAACTGCTGTGTAGTCTGTAGAGGGTTGTAGCTCTTTGCTGTGAACTGGAATTTTTGGTAACCAAATATCTTGAAGGTATCTTAAAAAAAACATCTGAAAGGTTTCAACCCCTGAGTGTTTTACGTTCAGTTCTAGTCTTAGCTGATCCTCGTAGTCAGTTCTCTTTCAAAATCTCAAGAAGGTTCTTTTCTCTGTGTTTGTGGAAGTAGTTTCAGATTATCATCCATACATGCCAATGTGTGAAGAAGCAGCAGGTGTACTATAAATGGTTTTCTCCATGGATAAATGTTTTTCCAATTTTAAGACTATCAAAGCTTCCCATGTTAGGAATCCAGAAGGAATGACAAGCTGGAGTCGTTACCTACAGTGAGCATACAGAGCACCATCAGAAGTTGCTGTTTGCTGGCTAACCTAATTTTTAACTGCTATATACATACATACCTCCTTGATGAATGTTCTTTCAGGTCTGCCATGACACATTTACTTTTATCATCTTTTCTCTGTGATGCATGCAGGTTACTTTGAAGCAGGGCCGTCAACTCATTTTCAATCACTCAACCATGGCTGACTGGTTAGGGTAAGGTGGGAATGTAGACCCTAGACTAGCAGACAAGGGTGCCATCTGCCCAGTAGCTCTTGTGATATGAGCAAATGTCTCAGGATGACAGTTACCACTACAGCCTCTTCCTGTCAAGATGTGGTGAAACTAGAACTGTCGTTTATGCTATGCTAAAAAGACTCCTGGAGCCTACTTTACTCAACTATAAAATCCTATCGGAAGTGATGCTTTCCCTGGATTCTCTCCTTCTCGGATAGTCGGCAATCAAGGTCGAAAAAAGTCGTTGACTGTATAACTGCAAATAAAACGTCACGATGAGATTCAGAAAGCGATACATCGCCAAAAGCCTGGCCGTAATAAGTGTCATATTTTTCGTCGGCATAGTGATAATGAGGACTGACGTGCATACAGAGGATGACAAAGATCCAGGTGGTGCAAGAGACGGTGTCCCAATGCTCCATGAGAGGGGACACCAGCTCCAAGATACAAGACGAGATGACATTGAACAGGGGAGGTTGCATCGACAGGGCGTCGGCAGAAGAAGAGCCCAAAACAGAGAGACTGCAATCAAATCCGAGGTGAGAAACCGATGGTGATGTTATTCGTCTTGGATTCCAAACTAGGTATTTAGGAGATGATGTTGGTGTGATGATTTCATTCGGCTATTCATGTTCTGTTTGGCATAAACCGACAGTAATTGTAAAAATGTTGTCACATACAGGAGCAGTTTAAATAATAATAATAATTGTACATAGTCTGTCAAGAGGTAGAGGACTGGTGCAGTATACATAAAATTTCACTTAAATTGCAGCTACTGAATATGATTCTGTTGTCAGTGTTGAGAGACAATTTGTGGAACATTTCTAGCAACTTAAGGGCTAGCAGAATAATACATACATCAGTCTGTTGTAACATTGTTTATTTACCTCTCATTTGAGTAAAAATCTTCTTAATTCAAGCTTTTATGAATTTGAGTACCATAAAGTGGTTACAAATATGTCACAAGCTTGTGGGAAATGGCATGAAAAAGGGTGTTTCTTGGGTGTGTCACATTTTATGACCATTTATTTGCTGGTAGTGGGGATCGGTGTCTGCTATGGATGCATTAAATTGTATTAGGAGTGGCACTTCAATGTTTGCTTAATTTACAGACCTATTGTATGCAGTTCATTTGGAGAATGTTACTGGGTTTGATGTGGGTTGAAATGCAACACTGTAAGTTTGTGTGAAGTGATTGTATACAACACCTCCTTCTAGTCTGTAGTGTTGATGTGATACTGTATTTCACATGCACTTGTCCACTTTGTTTTTAGCCTTTTCCAATAAATATAAGCAGCAGGACACTTTTTTAGTGATTCAATGTAATACCAGGTAGAAGGGAAGACCAAAGAGTGATTACAGTAAACATATTGTAAGATGCAAGTACAAAGTTCAAACACTCACTCAGTGTTAAAACTAAAATGTTGTTGAACATTTTGATGAGGTAAAAAATGATAATAATGAAATCAAACTTTCCATCAAATTTAATATGGATCATTGGCACAAACACAGTGTCTAGAAGTTCACAACTACTCACTAATGTGGTGCTAGAATTGATTTCATGTAGAACAAAGCCATATGAATACAGCAACGGGTTAGCATACTCGATCGTGAATACCCACTGTAGTGAGTTGTGGGGAATCCATGGGAAGCTGCGGAATGGTAGATAGGATGGAGTGACATCATGGCATTGACCTGGCACCAACTCACTGTGTCACATCATCTGAGCATGAGTATCATGGCATTAGTAACTTGTGCATGAAATATTGTAAGACCACGGTACCCATGGTACTTTCATGGTGTTGACTGGTAAGCATACACGTACCATCATTGCATGTAATTTCTAAGGATTAGCCTGCAGGTGGTTCTTTTTATGAGTGACTGCTAATTGTGACAGAGACTCAAGATTGTGCATGCAGTATACTGTACCAGGAACCGAGAATTGGCCAAGTGCCTCATTAGACCAGAACTTTGTGTTTAGATATGACAAACTGTGCCCTTGTGTAAATAATCTACAAATATTGTTTTAAGTAAATATCCGAAGTGTCCAATTTTGTGGCATAGTGGATCAATTGATGAATATCTTTCACTTTATCTATCAATATGTGAAGTGATGTGTTCTTCCATGGATACATCAGTTGTTAATGCATTCATGTGAGTACTGTGTATACATGTAATATATATGCACAGTACACTTTCATTTTATTTCAAGGCTTCAAAGCACTCAACCTTCAAGTGTGCATACATTACATAGGTCATAGAGATAAAAATGTCTGACTATTTGCACAAATTTTCAAACTGCACAGTGTCTAACGTAGAAAGCACACCAAAGCTCTAACTTAACAAATCCTTGAAACTGACCTACCATCAACCCTATAGACCATGGAAACTTCTGACACATCATTTCCCTAGTCAATATCGTAAATAGCAGAATGAATACATTTGTATGAATAAATCGTTTACATGTGCTGTAACAAATCAACTGCAGAGTATCAAATAGTGTGGTGGACGGTACTGTACTTTGTGTGCTGTTCTTCTGTTGCTATGGGAGAAGTGATAGGAAACATTATAGCCTGCACAAGGAGAAAGAAATTTAAATCAGTTTGTGTATTAATGAAAAACAGTCACTCTCTCAGAGTTGCTTGTCTCCAGACACTGAAGTTACATCTTCATAGTGCTACAGTATTTTAGCTCAGAAGTGATTAACGTATACTTAAAAATATCAAAACATTTATTGCATTGTATGTGGAGAAAAAAAACAAACATTGATAATATTTAGTGATAAAGTTCAGTTTTGTTACCTGCTCTATTGGCAATAATTTGATCATATGTCTATATAGTTCTGTGAGAAGAGAGGAAAAGAGTATACAACTGTATTTTTGATGTAGAAACAATGATGATAAGTTTTGCCTTGTATGATCAGGGACTCAGGGTAAATGTCACCTCTCGCTGTATGGCTTCAGGCTTGTCTTTTCCATAGTACTGTGTTTTTCTCTCACAGGATTGCACTATTGCTCTAATGACATATTCCTGTATTTACTGTACAGTACATTGCCAGTGTGACAATGCAGTATACAATTTGAATTGCAAGGAAAGACAAAACAGCACTAGAACTGTTTTCGAATTGGAATATATAACCAAAAATGAAAAAAAAATGAAGGAAAGAAATAAACAAAACTAAATGATATGTTATTACAGAGAGAAAAAGAGGAATTGCCTTTCAGTCTTGTTATAACTATCGTAACTACTGTATGGTTGGTCTTTCTACACCTGCCCATGTGTACTGTGCTACTCTCTCCACTTGTTATTATTGCAGTGACCACTACCATGCTGACGCTTTTGTTCTGGGACTATGTAGTGTGCAATAAAATTTCAATTAATTTGTAAGTACAGAGGAAGTAACACTCCTGTATAAAGTATTGATTTCTCGAACAATAATTAAAATGACTGAGATTTAATTTCAAATAGGATGATAGTAACACTGTAGTATGGGCAACCACAGGTGGCTCAAGCTAGTGAGGGTGAACCAAATTGAAGTTACATTGAAGCCAGTCATTATTAAATCAATATTTATATCAATTCTTTGTTAGTAATGGAACTAATGGCTGTATTTTTGAAATCCCAAATTTTAAGAATGTGACAATAAGTTCATGTACAATCAAATTGTTTTTAGTCTTGTCGATACAGGCAGAGTGGTTGATAGTGTAAACAGAACAGTCAATGACCTAGCTGCTCGCCTGTAGCAAGCTTGAATTTCTTCCTATTTGTAATAACATCAGAGTTTGGTATCACTTTACGAATTCTTAAATAGTGTTTGAACTCCTGTGGGATACTGCAAAAAGGGGTATTATACCCTATTTTTGTGTTTGGCATTTCCAAATATGTATCAGTGTTACATACAGTCAAGTCCTGGTACTTGGTATGCTGTGAAGATACATAGCAATTATTACCGCAGGATGCATGCAATGTCGTCACCATTGCATTGATCTCTCAGGAGATGTTTGATATTTATCTCTGTCTGTTGTAACACTTGCCTATTAAATTTGATAAGGGCGAAATACCACTGCAGTAAATGGTACCACACTCACAGCATCATTAATGTATGGATTATAGCCTTAGGAAAAGACAGTGCTTGAAAATAGTTCATGTATAAATGAATACTATATATACAGAGTTTGTATCCATTTTTGCCTGCAATCAACGAAAGTGAGTACTTGCTGGAATGAAACTTACTTCAAATTGTGTAAAGTTGATACTTTGATTCTAACTGTTATCTACTATCTTAATGTATCCAGATGTTTCTTTCGTTTTTCATCTACTGTAAGTAATGCTGCATGTACTGTCTATGATGTCTGATTTTGTATTCCATAATGTAGCCCTGGGGTACCACTGAAACATCCAAAACCACCAAACTTGCAATATCTAAATTATCATTTTGTTGACTCAGATATTTGCCACATATTTCAGTCGATCCAACTAATTGATCAGCAAAGCAATATTTTGGATCATGGAAGCTCCTTAAAGGGGCACTGCACGAGTTCAATACAGTAGCGATCTGTTTTTGGTGGATGTCAAATGTCATTTGGAACCAAGAGTTCAAATGAGAGAAAACTGAATATGTTGGTGAACTGCATTGAGTACAAAAATGTTTTCAGAGGTTAAAAGTCAACAGGGTCCAACCAGGGTTTTGATGGGTCAATTGTTAACCTATTAGAACAAGTGTCTGAAAAACTGAAGCGTGGGTCTGACTTTCTACATTATTTGTATTTTGGTGTACCTTTTAAAATTGAGAGGCATATTTTGGGGGTTGAAACCAAAGGTCCTTTGAGATCTGTAGATATTAATGTGTGGAATCTACTTGCATTTTGCACTCAATATCTGGAACTGCAGTTAAGTGGACAAAAATGAATCTCCATGGATGCTTTTTTGAAGAACAGGAGTTGTGACTGCAGGAAAGTGGACTTGAGTTGTGACTCTCAGCGAGGAGGCAAGACACTCTCAAGTAGAGTGGTGTAACTCATCCAAGCCTACTGCACTGGGTAGTTACGTTAACTAATTGCAGGGCCCAGATGATTTGTTCTGAAGCATTGCTCTTCCTGGCTGTGGAAGAGCATCCATTTAGTTTAATAGTTTAGGCTGGACAAGCAGTTTGAAGACTGGGTGCTAAGGTTACAAATAATTAGGCTTAGCTTAAATCTTCTTTGTTAGGGCTGCATTCTTACCACTTTGTCCTTTACATGTAGCAGGCTTGTGAACTCACAACCAAATACTGTACTGCTTTTACGCTGCTTTTACGCTTTTACTGACTTTCAAATAAAATGACTTGTAAATAACAGTGGATCAGTTAAATGAGGGCTGCCCTGCTGTAATTAACATGAAACCTGAATAAGATGTAATGTAACGCCCTTTTTGGAGCTGATTTAGATTCAGAAAGTAATTAACAGATTGTGTCTTTGTGATTGTTTATTGATGATACCGTAATCATCATTTTAATTATAAAATGGATCCAAAGCTTAAAGATTTGTACAATTCATGAAGTTATTAGTTGTGCAAACTACCGCCCAATTATTAAACTATTTTACCATTAGACATAACCCACGAATAGAAAATAAGCCCTTTGTACCTGTCTACCAGTCTGTACTGTAGATGTTAATACTTCTATTTTTACCTATTATACAGTGACCTGCAAGTGGACAGGCCTTGACATTATAAATTTTGATTCCTTGATGAAGGTAGGGAAGGAATCTATGCCATGGTGATGGCATGTCATGTGTGTGTGTGATGCCTTGGCTTCTAAACAATAGCCCAAGAAGGGAAGGTTGCTGAACTTTCGAAGTTGGTTTGTTTGTGAGAAGATGATCCCTACTGTTTTTTTTTTGTGGCCATCAAAGGTCATTTGAGGTCATCAGAGAGGTTAAAATCTGAAAGCCTACTTACAGTAGGAGGATATCTCAGTAACTGAATATTACTAGAACTTCAAACTGTTAACATTGGTAACTTTTGGTGATCGGTAGATGATCTGTCACTTTTATAGAGGTCAAAGGTCATGTGAGAGATGATAGCAGGAAAACATTGTAGACACAGTATCTCAATAAGAGAAAGTTGGTAGAACTTCAAACTTGATAGGTAGGTTGTTCTTTGTGAGTAGATGATCCCTAGTGTTCTTCATGGAGGTCAAATGTCATTTTGGGCAACCAGAGGAGAGGTTGCAGTATAAAAACCTATGAAGGAAAGTGTCTCAGTAAATTAATGTTGCTGGATCTTCAAACTGTTAACATTGATAGCGCTTGATAAGTAGATGATCCCTGACCTTTTTTTTTTTCGGGTGGCCAAACATTTCATGAGGTTGGTGGAAGTCATAGTTTGGATTCTTGTAGACACATCTCAAGATGGGTAAGGTGTTTGAATGTAACAGTTGGGAGGTATTGCCCTTTTTTTTTTTTTTCCATTAATTAATATTGGCAAGGAATCACAAAGGTATTTGTCTTTCTGTCATTGCTGATTGTTTGTGACTCAAATAATGCAAAAGGGCATCTGATGTATGGAATTTGCACTTTTCACTTCACATACCTGATGTTTTTCCTACCATGCAATACCTGTCTCCTCACAAACTAAGCACTCTTAGTGTACTGTGTATACCTACAGGAGTGTATACTGCAGACAACACTGAACACCTGCAGTGACTACAGAAGTCACATGGTCACCCCATCTCCTATTACACCAACACACATGTCCACAGTAAAATTAGGAGCCAGAGCAAACCTCAAGCTGGTTGCGTGCTTGTCAGGTGATGAGAGATGAATTTTGGTTTCAAGGATAATAGCTCACACCATTTTATGTCAATTCTCTGGATTCCTGTGATTTCAGGTAAAATCCATGAAAAAGATATGTCCAACTTATGAGTTCCCACCAGTGTTTGCACTGGGTCCAAAATTCAGGCCTGAGCTCTCACAGTTTATGTCGGTCTGGAGCCAGGGATCCCAAAGATAACTTTCTTTGGTGACACATTGTATGTTGAAGTTGGAGTACAACATTTTGCTCTGCACATTAATATTATCTTGCTTTTTGTGTACTGCATGAAAAGGAAGTGTACGTGATCTGCTGGATTTTGTCAGATGCACACTGTATGTTAGTGAAAGTTTGGATCTTGACAGCAATTTCAGAACCAGGTCCTGATATCGTCAGTCGCATACCTTAATACCGGGCACAAATGTTAGCATTGTACATAAGTATGTATCCAACAGCTGTACATACACTGCTCATAAATATTCAAATTTAAATTGTTGCCCACACTAGCTCCACCCTAGAGCATGAGCAATTGATGCAACCTCACTGTGCTTTTGGTTTCTTGTGTTCACAAAGGAACCTATGCAGTCAGGTTGGTGCATATATGTATGTGTGTTTGTGTGTGTGTGACGCATAAGAAAGCGATGTATGTCTCATGAAAACTCAACAACCAATTATTCGATTTTTGCAAACCTCTTGTGTATTGAGTAGATGTGCCCTATTGTTTTTGGTGGAGGTCAAAGGTCATTTGGGATCACCAGAGGAGAATAGTGAATTTCTTTGAGTTGCTATAACCTGGTGTCCGTTGTTCAAATGGTGACATAATTTTAGGATAAGATAGATTGGTGGTAGGAGAAATGATAACAACATTAATATCATTAATATGAATGGGTCAAGAGGTCGGACAGTGATGTTGTAGTGATATCTCTCCAACAAAACATTTTAAAGGGATGGTGTATTGGAAAATTTTGTTGGTTTATGTGAAGTGCATATGATGACTCTATGCGACCCCATTTGACCTCATTTGACTTTTGTAACGTTTTTGTGATGCTGAGATAGGTCTTGTTAAGACAAACCAAAATCCAGTCATACTACCCTCCTATGATGTTCCTAAGTCAATTTATTGACATCTAAGTGGAAACGTACGATGTATGAAAGCAAGTGAATTAAGCACCACAGGTTGTGCTGAATTCAGACTCAGTGTATACATATATGCACAGCTATCTAAGTTGTGTCATTGCTGCTGCATAAAGGTACACAAACACATAAAACAATTGTACTGTACTTTTAGTATATCAATGGAAATGGAGTAATTCTTCTATCCACATCATCAGGACCTGTTTAATCTCAATTGATCATAGCCCCCACTCTCCCTCCCCGCCCCCCCAAAAAAGAACTCTATTGATATGAGGAAACTTTGATATATGACAGGAAGGCTTCTAAGTGATCTTTATTTATACCAATGCCATGCAATTTCAGAACCTCCCTATTTGAGGCTGGGTTTAAAGATAAACCATCTCTACACTAGGAACCATAGTCCCCTTGGGCTGTTGTTACAAGTCCTGGGAATGATTGACTCTGATTACCTTATTGTAGGTGTTAATGACCTAGTGACCCTGGTATATGTTGATCAAAAGAGTGAAAAACAAACAATGATGTGTATGTGTAATTGGTCTGTCTAATAATAATGGTGTTGTCTTTGCGATGAGCAAACCCCCCAAGGAATTTTATGTGTCGTTACATATGCACATGGTCTAATACAACTATTTTATACTTGATCAAGTGACCAATATTTACTTTCAAAGTATCTAATATCTTGACCCTTTCACAAGAGAATGAAATCAAATTTACTGTATCAGTACTGTCAGACATGCAAGAGAGGAAAAGGCAAGTGAAACTATGTGAAAATGTCATCATTTCTGTAAGATAAGGACACTACTGTATATGGCAATACTTCAGTCCTACTATTGAAAATCAGTTTAATTAAGCCTATTTCATTTTAGTTTCAGGTTATCTATGCTTTCTGGAAAGGTTATGTATCCAGTAGACTGCAGAACAACATTGCATACCTCCAGAGGGAGTAGAAGAAGCATTTGAAAATTTTGAATGGAATGATGGCTCAGTTGGCCTTCAAAAATCTAGATCTTTCTCCATGTGGCTGATTTGAAGATTTCTCTCTGTCTGATTTGATTGTTTCTCGCAGGCTGATTGGAAGGTTTCTCTGAGACTGATTGGAAATTTTCTTTCAGACTGACTGGACGATTCTCTAAGACTGATTTGAAAGTTTCTGTCAGACTGAAGATTTCTCTCAGACTATTGAATGTTTCTCTCAGGCTGATTGGAATGTTTCCCTCAGATTGATTGAAAGGTTTGACAGCATGTACGCAAACTATATATTTGGATGGTATAGAAAAATTTCTTGTAATTGGTGCATAGGCTAACATTCAATGGCCAGTTAACATAAAATTCCAAAACTCTAACACTTGAATATTTCATATTTCGATGGTATAGGAAAATTCCTTGTAATTGGTGCATAGGCTAACATTCAATGGCCAGTTAACATAAAATTCCAAAACTCTAACACTTGAATATTTCATATTTCGATGGTATAGGAAAATTCCTTGTAATTGGTGCATAGGCTAACATTCAATGACCAGTTAACATAAAATTCCAAAACTCTAACAGTTGAATATTTTATATTTCGATGGTATAGGAAAATTCCTTGTAATTGGTGCATAGGCTAACATTCAATGACCAGTTAACATAAAATTCCAAAACTCTAACACTTGAATATTTAATATTTGGATGGTATAGGAAAATTCCTTGTAATTGGTGCATAGGCTAACATGCAATGGCCAGTTAACATAAAATTCCAAAACTATAACAGTTGAATATTTTATTTGTCAGTAAAATCAGCCCTCTTTTGAGTTGTTTTCGTTTGGATTGGTACAGTACCCTTCTTAGCAGTCTGAGTTCATTTGAAGGTGACTGTGTGTGTTACGAGAAATTTGGTTCCCCATTTTTTGCGGAGCACTTCTAGCAAACTGTAACAGTAGTTCTTTTCTGTGTCAGCATTAGAATGATATCTTATTGTGTGACAAATAATTGATGAAATGTGGTAAGTGATCACTTTTAAGAAGACACATTGTCTCCATTGATCAATATTTGATGGTCTTTGATCTTTGTTTTTGATCAACATTTTAGACAAAGAGTGATGACCTGTGAATGGTTGATGAATTATTCTGTTGTTGTGTTGTTTAAGTAGATTACTTGTCAAGCTGAATTATTTTTTAGAGCTTCAAGAGAAACTACTTTCTTTTTTTGTCATGTAATCAATTGCCATCTTTATCTAATTAAAAGTGTCAGTAATCCTTGGACCATGTGTACTCATTATCTTTTGGCTCCAAATACTGAAGATATTGCTTCACCCTTGTCCTCTGTTTACTTAGCTTTTCATTTGGAATTTTTGCACCTGTGATTATGGTCACAGACTGTGCCATACTTGATGGTATTGGATACCACCATTCTCTCCATTGACTTGCACTCTGAAGTACTGTAGCAACCTTCACAGAGCCTTTGTACAAACAAGATGGACATAATGTTTCCTACCTATCATGTAATAGCTAACCACGCCTGATAGAGCTCTAACAGACTGATCCCTCCCCATTGACAAAATGGTATCTAAAGAGAACAGAGCAGCTCTGAGAAAGTCCCAAAGACTCTTTGTCCTACCAAGGTAGGCTTACTTGCCAGCTTATCATACAATCTCAAGGTGGCTGATGGAAGTTATAACCCCCATGTGTCTGGGGGAAAGCCAGAGCCCACAACACCAGAGGACTGGTGATGTCTTTAGCTCTGTTCGTGGGAGAACTGATTCAAGCGATCATGAAAGCTGGAGCTTGGAAGACCTCAATGATTTTTGTAAAGTGTTACTTGACAGACACTCTGGTGTCTGATTCAGCATTTGGATGTGCACTTTCTCTCTCACTTCCCTCCTCCCTAATGCTTTGTACTATAACAGGGTATGTTTATACTTACAGCCTAAAGCTTAGTGGAGATGTGTGGGTGCATTTGTAGGGGCGTGTCTGCACCCAGCACACATTTTAGTCGATATTCACAGACTGCGGACTACTTGCTGGCGATCAGCTAGTCAGGTTGGAAGCACTTCCTACATTGGTGGGAAGCATTAGGGGGTGTCTGGAGGCTACCTCTCGCCCAACTCTCGCCCATAACAATAATTGTAGTACATCAGGATTAACCATGGCTTCATGTTAAGAAGGTGCTAGTCCGGTATTAGCCCAGAGGGAACCAAAGGCGGTGTTAAAGGTTACCAGCACTCTTGTCATGATATATGGAAGTGCAGTTGTTCTGTTGAGACAGTTAAGTGAAGTTGTTCGTAAATAATCAAATCATGTAAGTTTTGGAATCTCTGTTGGTTATCTAGGAACAAATGTACACAATTACTTCTAGAAAGTACAGTATGTTAATGCAAGCTAAATATTTTTCATGTAACCAGTGACATCAGAGTTTTCTTACTTATATTCTGACAAATTATTTCTGAAATAGTAACAAATTATCAGGGCAAGTGAGTCTTGAAGCTACTGTCCTGACTGACCACAGTTTTTGTAGAACTTAATGTTCAACCCTGAGAGGGTGTCGAAATTACACAGAATATAGCAGCCTATGCTATGAAATGGCACTGAATATAGCAGCCTATGCTATGAAATAGCGCTGATTATAGCAATCTTTGCTATGAAATAGCACTGAATATACTAACCTATGCTATGGTTTGTGCATGATCATTTCTATGTCTCATCAAGTCTCAGGATTGGGTTAAAGTCATCCTTTGATTCATCTTTCGTTTCACCCAAGTGCTATGCACACACGATACATTTGACGCAGTGTTCCACCAATGTAGACCGCATATTTATTAAAGGTGAAGATCAATATATGGCACAGATGGTGCAGTTACAGATTGAATTTGGAAGACAATAGTACCTTGTGAACCTTGAGCAATAGAAATCCAATTCACATGATGTTTGCATCTAGGTGCAATCATTTGATTAGCACTGTACGTACACATATGAATGAAATAATTCTAAGCTTTCATTTTCCCATGAATGGGTCTGTGTTTTTAATTAAATGGCCCATTTTCTGTAAGGAATGGTTAAGATGGGCATGTGTAGAATTTGAGGAAATAATTGTAAAAGAAGATAAAAAATACATTTTTTTGTGTGTGTGTTCTTTTTGATTCATAAACTTCTTGATTCTGTGTTTCACATTTTAATTGATGGTGTTGGAAAAGGAATGTTCGTACTTTATGTTAGAACTGTTTTTCGACTAGATCACTCTTGTTCCTGAATTCACCATCATTCCAAGTTGGATTTTTCTTCATTTCCAAAACCATTTTGAGTTTGCGTTGTTTGCTCATATTCTGCTACTTGTGTGCAGTGTATTCTGTCCTTGAACGTTTGCAAGAACAGACTTGGTGAATTTATGCATCATGTATTTTTGTTCCATTGCAGGTACTAAGGAGCGAAGATGACATCATCGGAAACAACAAAGTTATCGATGAAGATAAGTTAGTGAGGATAGACTGGCATGACTGGGAACATATTAACCAAAATAAGTTGAGGCAAGGTGAGGAGGTATCCACAGGATTTAACCATTGTCTAAAGGTTTTAATTCATCATGACTTATCCACAGTTACTAAACAATTTTCTAAGCATATTAGGGCAAGGTGAGGTATCCATACGATCAAACCATTTTCTAAAGGTTTTAGTTCATGGTGACTTATCCACAGTAAATACACCATTTGTCTAAACATATGAGGCAAGGTGAGGTATCCACAGAATCAAAGCATTTTCTACAGGTTTTTTGGCAAGGTGAACTTTATTAAACCTTTGCCTAAACATATAAAGACAAAGTGATGTATCCTTAGTTATTTAATGATTGCCAACCCCAGGTTGAGACAAGGTGAGATATCCATAATTATAAGGCAATATAGGGTATCTATAATAAATAAATCAGTGCATAAACATATCAAGGCGAGGAATCTGCAGAATTAAACCTTTCTTTAGAGTTATTAAGGCAAGGCAACATATCTAAAAGCCATTGTTTAAACTGCATTTAAAAAAAAATAGTTCATTTCCTATTTATAATGTACAATGTCCTTTACTTGCCTTTTATGCTGATGTAGGTTTATTTTTCATTAATTTCTGAGCTGTAGTTTTCCAGATATGGGATGACTACAGGTATGAAGTAATCTGTTGATTTTGATATCGCTGTTGACTCGATAAGAATTGACATCATAGACTTACAAGGTAGTCACTCACCAATCCAAGTCACATTGTTGGCTAGGGGTGTGCAAAATTTCCAATTGGTTCTGCTCTTTCATTCATGGCAAATTCAAAAGATGCAGAGTAGCTCATATTGCACAGAATGTAGAGGCAGAATATTTGGATGTGCATATATGGTATATGGTCCTTGGATGATCAACAGGATATGCAACACTAACAAAGTTTTTAGACAGTCTTTGGTAGGGGCTAGAAGTAACCGGTTGGGAGAACTGAAAGGTATCTAGGGCAATAATATACTGCCTTTAAAGCTTTTAGCATGTCACAATTTGTATTTATTCTTATTTCTTGTATTGTACTCATCAATTATCTATCTCCACACCATGTATCTCTCCACTCTGCTAGTAACGACATTCTTTTTCATATTTTTGGTCATTACAGTATGAAGGATGTGTCATGGGTAGCAATTCCTGTTTGTTTCTTCAGTCATATGTAGACAAACCAGGGGGGTTTTGGGATATCTTATTGAAGTTTTCTGACTTCAACAAAACCCTGTTATATATTGCGGTACATCTTCCACCACAGAGCATTTTGTTGCTTGCAAGGCATGGTGACTTTACAAAAGTCATACCATATTTCTCTGGGCAGATGCTAAAGATGTTAGATTGTCCTCTTACTCTTCTTCATCCTTCAATAGGTCCAGGAGAGCAAGGCAGGAGAGTCGAGTATACCAAAGAGCTTGAGAGGACAAAAACTGCAGACACAAAGGAAAATGGCTTCAACGAGCGAGTGTCTAACCTAGTATCTCTGGATAGAGCCATACCTGATATACGACATCCAGGGTAAGTTGATTGCTCTCAGTCAAAGATAAGATGGAAAAGAAAAAGAAAACGAAAAAGAAAAAAATTGTTTTCGGTTCTGCACCATCAAACCACCTGCCATCATTTCTGCTAGAAGTTGAAATCTGGTCACCTTCAGTCAAATTCTAACACCTAACATGTATGTTCCAGCTGGCCAGTTACCGTTTCCTGTCAGGTTGCCTAGCAACTCTGACTGTCTGCTCTGTGACTGTCTGCTGTGTGGTACTCTGTTGAATACATTTTGGAAGCTTCCATTGGATTTTCGTCATCAGCAAAAGTTTGGCTTTCAGCAGCGACGACACTTAATGATACAATATTGATCAAAGCTGTTCAGTCGTACAGCACACATACTACACTTAACTTGAATAAAATCAACTTCTTAATTATTAATCAGCTGTTTGTTTTTGACTGCATCTTGATATCACTTTAGCGTTTGGTAATTAAATTTTCTGTTTCAGTGAGCGAAAGAGTTCTGTAGGGGCTGGGAGAGCCGAATATATTGTAACCTTGAATGTTACAGTGGTGAATGTTGGCTTCATGCTTCCTTTCCTACACTCATGAATAAAGGCAATACTCTGTACAATAGTATGTTTGCCTTTTCTGTCAATATTAATGATTGCTTTAATTGCAAATGAATCGCAACTTGTCGTTTCGCATAAGGGAAACCTGTTACCTCACCTTATACGTAGGTGGGAATATCAGACTACGTGTGTTGTTGATGCTTTTCCCACTGACTTGTTTGTGCTCTGTTTTGCTGACCTGTCGTATGCAAATTCACACTCACCCTTCTGTCATGTCAGATCTTTGTGGTTTTGTTGGCCATGTAGTACTGTCCTCTGCTGATCAGTTACTCCTGGTCACCTGTTCCTTTTTTAATTCCCATTCACTGTTTTCTCTTCTACTGATCTGACAAATAACACTAATAGTATCATACCACCGATGAAAAAGTACCGCTGACAATGGTACCATACAGTACTGTGAAAATAGGCCTATCGTTAGGCTTAATGTTACACTTGTGATGTTCATTTTAACTTGAAAGATAGTAAATTTGCAAAAGGGCTTTGCTTGTTGTAGTTTTAACCCCTCAGTCAAAGTTTTAAACAATGATGGAATATATATTGTAAGCAATATTACAACAATATTGTATGAAAAATCTTGGAAAAGTTAAAAGCATATATTACAGCTTTGTCAAAATGAACTTACAACATAATGGCTTCGTAAGTGGCCTATATATAATAAGCAGTATGCACTGTGCAGATATTTAGTAACGTACTGGGACTTGAGGAGTGTAGCACCCAGTGAAATCTTGCTGGAAGTGTGACCAGGTGAGTAAGACATTTCGAGAAAATTACCTTTAATGAGTGAGAGAGGTCTGTGAAAATTCATCAGATTGATATCATTTACATAAAATTATTTCATGTGAAAAGAGAGGAACATTTGTGCATTTTAGAAACATTTTGAATATTTACTTTTCTCCTGTTGTCAAAATTACAGATAACTTCAGGCATTAAAGATGTTATGTCTATAAACTCTCCTAGAAATGTTATGGGAGGTGTTAAGCATTTTTTTGAGAACTGTACACCGCAAAAAAAAAAAAAAAAAAACGGTTCTAGTTACAAGAGGAAAGCATCTGCATCACAATTGCCACAAACCCCATTAGCAACATCATGGCACCCTTAAAGGATAAGAGTTGGCACTCTGTTCCATTCCTTCTACCATAGTACCACTGTGGACGCATGTCGGGCCAAGTCCGGGGTAACATACGGCGCAGCCACTCCATAAGTATTGCTAATAAGAGTCCAAGGAACCATTAACTGGCATCCATGTACCAACATTCCATTTTCAATGGTACATAGTCGGGCCAAAGCCAACAGTCAGGGGAATGGCAGTGACACGTTACTCTAATTCTATGTACAGTACATTAAAAGTTTTCACATCTTTCTGTTATTATTGAAAATCTAGTTTTTACTCTTTTTTTCATGCATTCACACAGAAAATAAGCTGGCCTTGATTCTAGAAGGGGACTGTAATAGACTGTTCATTAAGAGCAAAGGTCATTCTTTCCTTATTCCACTTTCCTTGAACTTCCTATGGAATATTTGCTGGCATTCACTGTTTCAAAACATTTCTAATTCAGTCAAGACAAAATCTGTAGTCGCCAGAACATACACTGAAATAATATGCCGTTAGTAACGATACTCGTGGGACAGTAATAATTTGAGTATGATCGAGGCAGTCTTGTGCAAAATCATGTTATTTGATCGATCCCAGTTGTAATTGAGTACTGTATACACCTTGCAGTTGTTACGAATCTATGTGCTATGCAAACACCATACAGTACATCACTGAATTGACCTCATTACTATTGAAAATCTCTTCCACGTAGGTCTAAATGAGAACGTTGGGTTGGGAATTCTGGAGATGCATGCATAAGCAACAACAAAACCCTTTCTAGCTAGCCTTGCATCTAACTATGAAAGTAAGTCCTGCATGCCACTCCCATTATAAACTTGTGATTGGCTGTCAAAAATCGCGAGAAAAAGGTCAATGAATTGACCTATCAACTTGATACATAGTATCATTCAGTTCATGACTGTCAGTCATTCTAGAATCTACAGTACCTTGAGCCTCGAGGGCGGGGCATAGCTCACTCGACTCGGTCAGAGCAGGTGAAAACAGCTGAAAATTTGCCAGTGAAAGAGTACAGTGATTCACTCCCTTTCAGCAGCAGATTTACTGAACAAATTTACGTTCAGTAATGTGTGTTGAATGTTCCATAGACGTTGTGGTATCTCAATTATGTTGTTAGGGTATACAATCGGCCGGCATAAATGGCACGTTTGTTTTTATTTCTTGAGACTGTTTTTACAACACAAAACAAGTTTTCAGGATTTTATGCTATGAAGTAAATTGTAAGTATTGTACAGTAGTTAGTACACTATAAGTACGTCAACGAATAATGTTTTCAAAGTATTTGCTTGAGTTAGAAATCGGACTTTTTTCTCTCTCTGGGTACCGGTAGTCCTATGGCACCGGTACCATTTGTGGCTGCACTGATGGTACCAATTTTAGGCAGTACTGGGAAATGTTACTTTTTCGGAAGCTCTTCTCCTTTCTTGTGTGGCTTTCTTAGTGAAACAGAATAGCAAAGGATACAGTGTGAATGTTTTGAAGAGCTATGCATCATGTAGTAGCCCTCCACTCTTATTTGGTATCAAGACAAACAAGGGTCTAGATTGATTGGAAGTTGCTTAGGCTTAGAGGGCTCTGTGTCAGAATTGATTTCAAATGCACTTTGAGCAATGTCACACTTAATGCATTAGTGATGCAAGTTGGTGATTACAGTCACTGGTGAATACCCACACCAGTGATTTATGGGAAGTGTAGATCGATTGAAAGTTGTCATTCATGGTTACTATAAAATGCAGTGCTGTCAAAGGTACTTTAAGACTGGCTATCATCTGTAGAGCTTCTGGTTGTGTAGTACAAAGGAGTACACTTATCTCATGAAACAGAAATATTGCATTTTGAGTGCACCTACATGCCATACAAAGAAAATGACTTTAACCATTGTTAATTAGGTGTTAGGCTAATTAGGTGTTAGGCAGGTTATAAGGGTCTTGGGAGAGTCATTAAGTCACTGGTTTACCAACTGTTCTTCAGAGAGTTTTGACTCTTTGCTCTGAGTCACAACTCGACTCCAACTTCCTTTGAAGTCATGACTTCTGTGGAATACAAAAAAAAAGAGCATTCATGAAGATCATATTATATTTGTATGCTGAACAATTTGAAGTATATTCCTTTGCAAATCAGCCTATGTCTGATAACATATATGATTATAAGCTAGAAATTCAGTTCTTACCTACCAACACTGTTTCGTCCCCGTCATCGTCTACATACGTAAATCGCTGCTCAAAATGTAACATTATAGAGTTGAGGTTGAGACCAGCTTCAAAATTGCAGCATTTCATGCCATGGCTCCTGACTCCAAAAATATCAGAGTCGCCTAAGCATAAAGATTAGGATATATCCCCTTTGACTGGGATTAATACTAAAGGAAATTACTGTATGCCATTATTTTGGCGTTTAATTGTCCCATTCGGTGACGAAATTACACGTCACTCAATGGTTTGGAATATTCAGCAGTTCTATCCATAAGGAAGTGGATCATCTACAACACTGTGCACCTTACAGAGTACCTTTAACATGCTTAGAATCATATCATGTGCGAATGAGGGATACTTAAAGACTCATAAACTCGGCGCGAAACTGGTCGTTAAAATAGCTAAGATGCTGTCGGTAATGGTGTAGTTTTCCCTTATTGCTGGTGCACAAAAGAATTGCAGAAGTAAAGTTGGTAAATGGTAGTGCATTGTGTACACACACACACACACACAAATTGCCATATGCTAGACCATGGTCAATACGGTAATGCATAGGTTATACGAGGTGAGTACGTCGCTAGCGAATTCCCAAACCAGTAAGTTTTGGGGAGTGCATTGTGTACTGACATATTCTTTACATCCATTTCAAAGTGAGCGTGAGTAAGGATGTGCGTAATAAAACGTGCGAGAGAGAACAAAATATAAGTGAAGCAACATGGATCGAAGGGATGAGATTTGGATTGCCATAGACCGTGTTAGACTACTTGTGTCCCTTCGTAACTGTTGTCATACAGATCGTGTTGTATACTTGTAGCTGACCAATGCAGTTAATATTGCAGTTATCTGAATCAGCACACTACCTACTCGTACTTGTAAAAATCACTGTCAAGAACTGGACTTGTGGCATCTTTGTACCGAGATGGTCAATCAAAGTGAAATGAGCAAAGTTCCATCAACCAGAACAATGTATCAGAATGGCTTCCTCACAGATCCATGAGGTTTCTCTTTTGTGCAATGCTAGTAATTTTAAGGAGTTGATCGCAATGGTGGTAACTTACAATAAAGAATCTATGAATGTTAGAACCATATCCTCTTGACCAACCCTTCCTCAGAGGTTAAATCTCAGTTCAGTCGTTGCATTTTTTAACCAAGTTCCCAAAAGATATGACGTAAGACAGGATTTGACTGGATCCTGGAGATGCTACAGTATAGTGCAGTATGTTTGTCCATCTGTCTGTTTGTCTCTTTCTTCCTTTGTGACTTTCTGTCAGTCTGTCTGCCTTGTTTGGTGATCATCAATACTTGTCGTTAGTAGTTTTAATACATTAATGTGTCATACTATGTTATCCTCTACTAATGCATAATTCTGATATAGTGTGTTGTTTTGGGAGAGTCATCTTTGACAACCCCTTTATCCATCATGACCAAAGTTGTTTATTAATCAGACTCTCTCTGTTCCATCAGCTGATATATGTGATGTAGTGGGTTGCAATATCTGTTGAGACACAAAGTTACTAATTATGACTGAATTTGATATCAAACCAGTTTTCATTGCTCATCGAGGTAGCTTAGAATTTCACCTGTTCAATGGTAAATAAACTTTTTCTGAGAAATCTTCAATTTTTCAAAGTGTGTGGGGTTAATTTCAGAATAGTACAAAGAAGTATGTCAAAGTTCCTAAGTGAATGGGAATCTGACACCAAAAAGAAGCTCAAAAGATCTAAACTGCCTTTGTGCCCATAATACCCACAATTTTCATCAGTTTGGCTGGATTTGGTTTAAAATTTCTCTCACAAGACTCTTGAGTCACATCGCTTCAGAGGCAGTAGTTTCATCTTCTCATGTTTCTTGTTGCATTCTCTTCAAGCATCTGGTACATCAAGAGGAGTAGCAAATTTCTCCTCGATGTAGGCTTCCGTATGTTGTGGATGAGGTATCATGTAACTTGCATTAAAACACGTGTCAGATAATATGGTAGTACATGTTCTTTCATTTACTGCAAAGTCTTAGAAAGTTTTTCATTCAGTTGTTATTGACATATCTTTAACTGTTAGTTACCTCTTTGCCAACGCTTCATTTAAAATATTTTTTCATTGAGATATGATAATTGAAATCATGGTGACATCTTAATTGTATGTGAGTGCCAAGGGTCCATGAATTTCTGGCATCTATTTATAAACTGTATTTAAAATAATTTCATCTTCTTTTCATTAAGTTGTTGTACCATTAAATGGGACATCATTGCATTTAATACCTGCAAACCCATTGGTTCTTCTGCAGTTAGTCGTAGCCCGCAGGATGAAACATTCTTGAAAAACATTTGCTGCACTATACGTAAAAGGTTACTGTAAGTTTTGTCTCATTAATTTATCCTTGTAGCTTTCTAGTCACACATCATTAAACTTCTGAACCCTCTAAGGACTTAATTTAGTGGCAGTGAGAGTTAAGACGTAGAGTATCTTGTTAATGGCAGTGATGAGCATCTGCTACATGTTGGGTCAGAGGTCATGTTGACTTGTGAACTCATCAGCTTCCCTAAATACTGTTATCTCCTTATCAACCAATTTGAACAGAATGAAAAAATAGTTCACAGTATATGTACATAGCTCATTAATTTACTTTGCATTTAAGCTACCCTCTACATCACTTTTTTCCATGTCTAGATAGTACAAGCATCCTCCACTGGGATTCCATCATTTTCCTGACAAGTATGACTGCATTTGTGTGTTTTACTGTTGCTGTGTCAACACCTACTCTGTGAGCCATGTCTTAAAGTTCAGACCGAAGAAATTGACATACAGTAAATGCAATTGCTCGCTATTAAATTGTCAGTATGGAAACATTTTCACATTGATTGTTTTTCTTTTCTCATTGTCAGGTGCCAAACTATAAAATATCTCAAAGATCTTCCAACGACAAGCATCGTAATTCCATTCCATAACGAAGCTCTTTCAGCCCTGAAACGAACTGTTCACAGCGTCTTCAACATGTCCCCACCAAAACTAATCAAAGAAATAATACTTGTAGATGATTTCAGTGACAGAGGTGAGTCTGACCTTCTCTGCCCGCATTGAAGGTCTGGTGTGATGCCCATAAAATGTCCAAATATGAGCATCTGTGTTCATGATTCCTCTAATTTCTGCTCCACTGCTTCAAGAGCATTTTGCGGGAGTGACGTTTATACCTTGGGCATACCTTTGTAGTCTCTGAATCTTGCCTCTGCAGTTTTACAGTCCATATGTATCTGACAGCCATCATATGATAGTTGTTTAGTGGTATGCATGTGTAGCTTTGCCTCCATCAGAGAGGAAACTTTTGAATATATCATGTCCATATACTACAGGGGCCTTAAATATCCCCGTCACTTTGCTTTTATTACCATCAAAATATCTTAACTGGTGTACCAAGACTTTTCATAGATGTATGAATTGATGGTGCATCAAATTATTTCATCATTAACTCAATGAGATGTCATTTAAACTAGACCTTGGTATTTATGTAGACCATAAGTTACATTAATTGCATCAAAGTTGTTGAGTAGGTCTTTGTGTTGGTATGTTTGCAGACCGCAGCATCGCTAGTATTGGACCTGTGACTGAAAGATGTTCAACATCAGTTTGAAAAACCAGAATTAACTGAAAGCAGAAAGTCATAATGAATTTACTTTTCTATTACCTTACCTGTATCGATACAACTCTTTCACTTCACACTTCAATTTTAGAACCAGCAGATAGTCTTTGACAATATCTCTGTGTCACATAGTTTCAATCTGGACTAGTACATCCTTTTCAGACCGTACCATCTAAAACTACTAGTCAACTGGAAAAAAATGTCTTCCTACATTTTGGAAACTGTTCTCAATCTTTGTGCTTGGATAATTTTTTTTTTTTGGGGGGAGGCAGAAATTCTGATCAGCCTTTCATAGTTGAGTGCATTCTATCTGCCTTGAACATGCAGTGTGTCCTAGTCAATTTGTATAGATAGTATTGCTTCTTGCACACAGGTGAGTGTAGTCACAGATAACTGAACATCCTCTGCCTTGCACATGCAGTATAAGTATAGGAGAAGAGTCAGTGTAGTCACATATAAATGTACAGTACATCCTATCTGCCTTGTACACACAGCAATAGTGTGGCAGATAGGGGAGAGTAGTCACAGGTAAACGTGCATCATATCTGTTTTTCCTATGCAGTATTACTGTAGGAGACCGCACAGTTAAATGCGGTTTCAGATGTATATGCAGCCTATCTGTCTTGTAAATTACACTTGTAGTGTGGAGACAGGTAAGTGTATTACAGATAGTTACGTACACTGGCATGTAGGTTTTGGAATGGCTATGAATACTCGCTGTCAGAGACACGGCAGAAGGAAGTAAGGATACAGTATGGCATGTATGGAGAGTGTAATACCTAGTTCTGTGAACCGCTGACTGGGGAAGATGGGGACGAAAAACAAATGGCAAGGCCAGCAATCGACTAGGGTTCTGCTGGCAGCCGTTTCAAAGGTTTTATCCTTTATCAGTTATGTAGTAAACACATGTATGGTAATCACTGGTTAATATCAAATTCAGGTAAGTTGTGGTATTTTAGCAATGTGACCACTCTGGCAATGAATGAGTCCTTAAATCCAGCAAGAGATAGTTCCATCATTTTGCAGTACCTCTATTAGTATACCAGTAGGATGTCATCAATATATTCTCATGGGTAATCGATGGATTTTACAGTGTACTGCAACATGAGTGAACAATTATTCAAAAAGTCAGGACCTATTTATCCCAAGATGAAGTGTTGTTTTATACATATTGTTCTCACAACCTACAGAGTACTTAAAGGATGAACTCAGTGAATATATGGCACAGTTTCCAAAAGTTCGCATCACCAGAAATGAGAAGAGGGAAGGTTTGATACGAACAAGACTGAATGGAGCTCGGATTGCTGTTGGAGATGTCCTCTTATTTCTTGACTCTCACTGTGAAGCCAACGTAAACTGGCTTCCTCCTCTACTCGGTGGGTTCCATGGAATAATTACCTCAGTAAGATCTAAGATTAATCAATATTTTGCGGTGACCTTTCGTGATGTCGGTGATCTATTAAAACCAATTATGAGGTACTAGTCTTCAGGGTACTGCATCTGTTCTTATTGAAGAAAGATCTCGTTGTTACATCTGTTGGAACTGTTGAATGGCATCAATTAAGGGAGAAGAAGGAATATGCCAAAACTTAATTCAGCATCTGCCCAAGCAACATAGATTCATTTTTCAATTGATAAAGTTTTCAAAGGCAATAGGGGAATTCTCATTCCCTGTCACGAGGCATGTCATTTGCTATTTCAAAAGGGAATTCTGATATGTGGACAAGGTGATGGATGATTGCTAGCTCCTGAAGTACAAATATTGAATAAATGGGAAGTCAATTTCACACTGACTTCATTTATTTGTCATAATTGCAGAAAGAATAGCCCTGAACAGGAAACGGATTGCTTGTCCCATGATTGACGTCATATCTAATGAAGATTTCCATTATGAAACCCAGGCTGGAGATGTGATGAGGGGGGCTTTTGATTGGGAGTTATATTACAAGAGAATACCAATAAATGATGAGGAGATGAAAAGGAGATCAAAAGCTACTGATCCAGTCAGGTGAGGACTGATAAATCAACAAGTGTATCATCATCAGAGAAATATATTGTTAACTTTGGTAATCTCTTATCCATCTTCCACAACACATACAGGGGTACAATCATCACTAACTCGTAGTTATCATCATCATTGTCAATGCCATTGTCACTGCCGTCATCATCGTCATCATCCATATAACGTACACCAAAAGACACAGCATCAATGCAGTCATTGTCACTAAGACAATAATGTCACTACGGCTTATATTGTTACAGTATTATTATTTATTTTTTAATAACAGTGACTTGTTAATTACTATAAAAGCGTGTATATCATCGTCACTGTTACATTGTCACTAATACATAATCATCCTAGCAGTATACACGGTACTATCACTACCACATACAAGGTATCATCAGTACAACATACAAGGTATCGTCACAACAACATACAAGGTATCGGCAGTACAAAGTACAAGGCAACGTCACTACAACGTACAAGGTATTGTCTCTACAACATACAAGGTATCATCACTACAACATACAAGGTATCATCACTACAACATACAAATTATCATTACTACAGCATAAAAGGTACCATCTCTACAATACACAAGGTATCATCACTACAATATACAAGGTATCATCCAAGCTGCATACATTGTATCATCACTACAACAATCATTATCATCATATTTAAGTCATGTCATCTTCTTAATGTAGTGGCCTTAGTCTGGTGTTTGGCTTGACAGTGCTAGATGCGGTGGTAAAAGATTACCAGCACCCTTGGTACAGTAGATGGGAGTGCATTAGTTTTGTTAAGACAGGTAAGGGAATCGTTCCTAAATTACCTTACCAGGCGAGTTTTCAGATATTGCAGTGAAAGAAGCATGTAGTAATTATCAATTATGGCAAATTATTATCCTATGTGGCATAAAGTGACATTCGTGATATACTTAAGTCGTATGTTCAGTCATACTTATTAAAAATTAAAACTCTTAAGTGCTATAACTATTGTATGTATAATCTATGATGATTTTTTGTTTTCCATAAAATTACTACTACATTACCTAATTGGCATCATTACCACACCATACTATCATGGGTCACATATCATCATTACTATTAAACAATGTGTATCTGTTTGTCTGCCTGTGTGTTGGTTAGGTGTAATAAACTAATCTTGTAAGTGCCATCTTTTATCCCTATCAGTATTGCTTCTGTTTTCTAAGTTCTTTAATCTGTGACCTATATGTTGAAAACTTAATTTCCTACAATGTGAACATACAGTAATCTTTTAATACACATAAGGCTATAGGTGGTTTAGAAATTTATTATTTTTTTTGTATCAACATGCTAAGCATTACATGAAAAGCAGAAAAATTCAGACATTACTTTATGTCAACAAGCAAATATTTGCTTGTATCCCTCGAGTTCTGAAGTTTGTAAATTTTCCCATTAGTGTATTATTTGTTTGCATCATGTAATACCCTTTCATTCACTTCTTTGTGCATCCATCTTGTTGATTTAAGCCAATCCTCCAAGGGCCAATCACCCTAGCCAGCCATCTGGTTGGTTTCCTCTCGGTAGTTATCTTAGATGCATGATGAGTTTCGGGAGGTGTTAGAGCAGAGACAATGACGTTTTTGGTTGGTTTATTCTCTTTTTCTGTCTCTGAAATGTTCATGATGAGGCAGATCCACGGATCATGAATGTGCGAGACTCTTCTCCTTTGTCGACAGAATCAATTTGATCGAAACGAGAGAACGCACACAGGCTTTGAATTTTTAAATCAATTTCTAGTATTTCATTCACTTGTCTCGGCTGAAGACATCTCAATCGGGCATAATTTGACTACCTTGAGTAAAGACTGAAGATGTCCAGACCCCAGGAAACCCGACATGACTGGTTTTTCTGATCATTAGGATCTTCATCCAGTCAAAGTATAAAATTTAATTATTTTTGACCAAATCTGCATTTCGAGTTCACATTATTAGTTGATGTAAGTACAGTAGATGACCTAGCAGATAAATGTGTATATCTCGATATGAAGATTGTTGACGTCTTTCTCCTTTTGATGTTGCAGATCCACTGTGAAAATGAATTTAAATGACGAGATATGTAAAGCCAATTTGATGACAAAATTCCAATCCTACAAATGTCCTCATTGGTGAAATGTTGAGTGGAAATTTGTGAAAAAAGAAATTGTCATAAAATGTCAAAGATAATAGAGAAAAATCGAGGTGATCACTCCAAGATGAAATACAGACTATTTAAAAAAGTTTCATTAATAGTAGATCAGGATTTGTCACAGCGTTGAGGGAGGATTGTAGTAGAGAGGAGCGGGGAGGGAGGGGGGAGCGGGTGAGGGGAGGAGCGGGGGAGGGGAGGAGCGGGGGAGGGGAGGAGCGGGGGGAGGGGGTGGGTTGGGAAGATCAGGTGTGGAGAAGGGGGAGGGGGTGTGGAACAGAAGCGTAGAGCTCTCTCTTAAGAAATCAGAACAAAGGCCCACTTCTTGATCACCTCGTCAAAAAGTTCCAAGTTTCTAGAGGCTTCGGTACATCCAATTTGTGAAATACAGTATTTTGGAGACATGCTGTGTAATGAGATAGGCGTGCAACCTGTCAGGTGATGTATCACGTGCTACTGCTGAATTAACAATCACTGAAAGTAATCTCACCTCTCATCAATGTCCATTTCTTGTCCATCAAGCTACCAGAGGACATAATCACCATGTCTGCTCTGTCATTTTTGGGCGAAAGTCGGTTGTTTGTCGGTGAGATACGTGAGGAGTTTGGAATGGACGGACTATGCAGATACTGCCTGATGGCTTTGGATTTGTGCTTGAAATTCGCTCAAACACCCTCTCACACAATTGTTCATTTTTAAAGATTATGTTGCCAGAGTAGATCCGGGATGTTAGTGGATAGTCTAAGACATTACCTTTTGTGATTGGAAAGTATTCTCTGACATAATGAATCTGTCACATCTCCCTCACCTGGAAATACCTCAGGTTTCACCTTGCGTTATATCCTTTTGAAAATTGCGACAAAGAAATATCAGCCGGCATGCCATAGTTGACAATTGTTTACAGTATAGGTCTCAAGTAACGGCAGCGACTCTTTGAGGGAGTAATGAACATCATGCATGGTTAATAAGGCAGATCCAAATGTTGCTGGCTCGTGGCATCAGGAATACCTTGATGTAAACATAACGTGACAGTATCTTAGTTGCTAGGGAGCTTGAGATTTATGTCTTCGATAAAACTGATGTTGCAATTATCATATGCTAGGGATGTTACTTTCTCACTCATGCAGTAGAGGTGAATCAATATTTGGTGCACCGACCATTATGAACAAACAGTTCCTATCCAAGCAATGAGTTATAAATCAAAACCACCTTTTTGGGGAGCAACGTCTTTGGTTGATAATCATCTGAAGTTCACCAAGAAATGATCGAGTAGTTCATCTGGCATGCACACAGTTAAGATTGAAACGTACAAATGATATTATCGTCGGACTTAAATGTCTTTTGTATTGGCCTCCAGTGATGTGAATGCTGTGCAACCTTGGGTTTATATTTGCTTCTTGTGATGTTTTGTGATGTGTATTTACAAGGTGATGAGGTGTTTTCTTGATGGTGTTGAGGTTTAGAGGTCATAAAGAAATTGAATAATTATGAAGAATTAGGCTTTGTCTGAGAAAGCCATTTTGGTGACTGGTCTCCTTCAGTTTGTTATCCTTCTCTTTAAAGCTATGTTTTCCAACCCTTTAGGATCATTTCTCAGTATTCTGGTGACAAACTGTTGAATGTATCATTCCATCATAATCACATATTATGAACCAATATTAACCTGAAGATGCCATTTCTCATTCTGTTACTGATTTAAAGATCTATCAATCAGCTCAACATTATAATTTGTGTACACTTTGCATGATGTTTCTTGCATTCCTCTGACTTTAACCTTGTTTGTGGTAACATACATACATACATACATACATACATCATACATACGTACATACATATATACATATATACATAGATACATTCATACATATTTTCTGAGACATCCAGCTCAACAAGACTTGTGAGGAATTATGATATATTGCTTCCTCTAGCATCAATGGATGTTTTCTTTGAATAATGTTTCTATAGTCACCATTAAGTTTAATCTTCTTACCATTTTTAGGTCACCAATTATGGCTGGAGGCCTGTTTGCTATTGACAGGAAGTACTTCTTGGAGGAGTTGGGTGGCTACGATGATGGACTAGAAATCTGGGGAGGAGAGCAGTATGATCTCTCCTTTAAGGTATTATAAGCGAGACTGCTCGTTTTTAGGCATCCAAGCATTAAAAATGTGGACAAAATGCATTGGGACTACGTTAGCTATGAAATTACCTTCCCTAATTTCCATTTTCCCAAAACATTGGGAATGAGAACAGGACTTGTCATTAGCCCCAAAGAACAGAGACCTAGAAATATTTATGTTGTCCCAACAGTTCGTCTGAGTTTGTATGTTCTGTGCGAAGGAGAAAGACTTGCAACCTCTGGGAGATACTTCATGGAAGCCAACCTCAAACCCAGAAGGGAATGAATAGACAGAATAGCTTCTTCTGAAAAGGTTGGCTTACATGAAGTATATACCAATGTGAGCAAACTTTTGTTTCCTTGCATTTGAAGTCATCAAACTGTGTGCAAGGTTTCACCCATTACAGACATAACTGTTATCAAAGTTTGCAAAGATCTACCAAGTGGCAAACTTAGCAGGCCGACAACATTTGACATATTGTCAAGGATTTGATATCCCAAATGATAAACTGTTACATTAATATTGCACACTGTTTGCAAGGACAGATTAACATACAAAGACATCCAGCAGTGAGGCTAACACACAGGAATTGTGATTAGGTAATTATAGAAAATGTCTTGGATGTAGCATGCTATTGTTTTGTACCAGTACTGCAGATCGTTAATACAACCATTACCAATATGCTTCAGTACCATTGTATGTGCTCCTGCTCTCTCAAAGAGTAATGAGACAATTATTTCATATACATTTTATCTATGCTCGTGGATGTTATGTCCTGTATCCAATCTACGTATATGTGTCAGTGTTTCCTCTTGTTCTTGTCATCTGAGTGTTGTTTTTGGATTGTTAAAGTCTTTCTCTGATTAGCTCTCTCTCCTTATTCCCATTGTTTTATTTTATGGAATACCTGTCTGTATGATATCAGATCATGGTCATTAGTCACACGTTTTGGCTTAAATTTAGAAAAAATTGATTGCAAATTGTTGCAATTAATATGTGAATGCTATCATATTTCATTTGTACCTCTCAGAAAAAAAAACAAAAAGTAAATAGAAATGGTTTTCATTGAGGGTGACTTTAACTTTGTGTATTACAAAATTAATATAAAAGCTGCAATTTATAAAAGGGCAATATGAACTTTAAATCTTAACCATCATCTGTTAATTTCGGTCGCCATCATTCTGAAATATTTGACCTTCTTTTAACGTTTGTCTTTTAAGGTATGGATGTGTGGTGGAGAGATGGAAGAAGTCCCTTGTTCAAGAGTCGGCCACATTTATCGCAAGTTCATGTCCTATTCTGTCCCAGGCGGCGGTAACGTAATTGGAAGGGTAAGTCATATCAGGCTCTCTGTCATACCTCGTAGCTTGACCATAAAAATCAATCATTCTCATATTGGCTTTTAGAACCATACAAAAGAGCAAATTAAATAAGGAAAAATTTTTGAAATGCATGTTTTACAAACAAATGTTTTCAAAGATTCAACGGCTCCTCATCAAGTGATATGTATGCGTCTATGTGTTTGTGCAAATGTAGCCTAAGCTATCTAGGTTGCATGTTCTTCTTGCTCTGTGTGTACGGTGGGCCTGTCATTCGGTCTCCATGAAGGCTTGAACCTTGCATGTGGCCTTTATTGTCTGAGTCAGCAAGCAATAATGAAAAGAAGCAAGCTGTTTGTAAATTGGGCCAATAAAAAAATTGGCAAAAACATTGTCTTGTTGATGGGGATCATGATGTAGAACTTTGCTCTGTTTGAAGTTACCTTTTTGTGCAATTATTTTTTCGTTGGTAGCTTCCGAGACATTTTCATGGAACACTATGTTAGGCCAGCATTTGAAATAGCTGTGGGAAATTGCCAACTTTTTTGGAGGCTGAGCAGAGCTTATGCAGAGAGACTGCTATATTAGTGGGTGACAGTTTTCACTGAGGTGGACCACCCCACGCCCCCCTCATAAATCTCTCCAGGAGAATCCTGGCTTGAAGGATCTCTCAATGACATGAAAATGAAAGGAAATATGTGCATGATAATAGTTACATGAAAAATTAAAAAACATTTGCTTTCCTCCTTACTTACATGTCTCAGCGCAACAACTACAATTTGATCTGATATGCCTAGAATTTGGTAAGCTTTTAACACCACCTAAAGTGTATTCCAACCCAAATCATAATAGTGTCCTCTTCTTTTGCTTCTTGTGAGTTGTGTAGAGTAGTGAGGTACCTCCATTGATCCACCAAAGTATTATGTTTCTGGATGACGTGTGATATAAATGAACAGAAGTGTCATTTTAGCAGTCATTGGATAGTGTCATAAAGACGATGAGCTAGTTTTTGATGATTTATGACCATGACCGATGAGGTTTTTCTGATTTAGTTCTTACAATTCATTATTACTTGAAAAAAGTATAATAATGGAAACAAAATATGTTAACTAAATGTATGGGAGATGACATAAAATATGTCTACTATCAAAAATGTTGAATAGGTGGTTTGGCATGAAATATTTAATGATTTAAACTGATGTTATCATCGGTTATCCAGTTTGTAAGGTAATAGTACCACAGTTGATACAAGTCATTTCGTTGTCCCTTTTAATTCAAATAAACATTTTCAAGTAGATATGAAACATTTGCAAGATCCTTATAAGTAAGTGAAACAAGGAAGCACTCTTAATCTTTACACCTCTGTTATTATATGAGTGTTTGCTAACAACCATTTTGCCATGATTGCAGATCAAATGCCTTCATTTCTTTCAAATATTCAAAGTTATTATTTCTCTTCAGAATTTTGGAAATGTCCAACATTAATATATCAGCTGATATTATTTTCAAAAACAAATGGTCGTTGGTGAGATTTGTATCTTCTCAGTGAAAACGATATTACAGTGATGGAGCGTGTATGGGAAAAAGTGTAGGAAAAGATTGTTTGATTGTAACTTTTTCTATGTTTGTAAATGTACTCATGAGGTTGTTCATGGACACAAATGTCATTCAATGAACAAAAATGACAGTAACTACTTTGAAAGCTATGGAAAACATTAAAAACATTGAAAACCAGACTTTATTTTTTGAAAGTTAACTGACCTTACTGTGTAAGAAGCAGAACGTACCATCATAATGAATATGCAACAGTACATCTCTCCTGGTGTATCAAAAAACATGCTACAGTATTCAAGTTGTAGCTCGTTCATTGTTATTAGGAATTGTAGTAGCACTGCGTATACATAAAGACATACAGTTTTGTAACTGATCACCTCATAACGGCATCGGCAATCATCTGTTTTGACGAACTGAATATTCATGACATGTATGCTTCTCATTGGCTCATTCAAAAAGGTGCACAATCAAGTTGAATCAGGGAGTTGTTAGAAGATTTTATTGCCACTCCATCTTGTAGCAACCCCCTGGTTGAATGAAACTGTCAACCACTATGACATCGTATTTTACACTTTTGTTGTTATGTCATAAGAATTTGAAATCATATGGCAGAATTCACGATTTGAAACCGACTTATGGCCACAAATTGTCTGAATGGTGCAATCCAAAGACATACTAAACATTTGGATGTGAAATTGTTACTTTTCTTTACTAGTGCTTACTCTTTTTGCATGTCATTCTTTTTGAAGCAGTTCAGTATTATTCAGTGTCTTGTTGCCATTGTTGAATGGGAAATGTTGGCTAAAAACCAACAGAACTAGCCTTCATATTTCATTTGGGTGAAGGCCTTCTGGTTTCTGTAATTGCTTGGCTTTGCATCACATTTTCAGAATTTGCAGCGAGTTGTAGAAGTGTGGATGGATGACTGGAAGAAACATTTTTACAAAAGGAAGTCATATCTCCAAGGTAAAGATTTTGGTGACATCAGCAAACAGCTTGCGCTACGGGAGAGGCTTCAGTGTAAAAATTTCACCTGGTTCATGACGGAGGTAGCCCCAGATATATTGAAGTATTATCCTGCAGTTGAACCAGAGCCAAGAACCCATGGAAAGGTAAAGTTAATATGAATAGAACAGACGTCTTTAACAAGGGAAGGGTTTGATGTTTAGAGTGTGAATAAAATGATGAAAATACTAAAGTTTTGATTCATAATCCTTTCTTGTTTTTGAATGTAATTTATCATTAATTTTGTATTTCATTCGTAATGGTTGTTTCTTATTTGCACTACAGGGGGGTATTGTTTTGTAGACATATTTTAAGATGACAATACATTTTTAGACTGGGTACTTTTTGTGGTGTTAGCATGTTTTTTTGAGCCATTATTTTATTTTTTGTTGGAAAGGACATGTTGCACACTGTCCTTATGATGATGTTTTGCTGTTTGCAGATTACTGTGTATGCTAAATCTTGAGGATTAATATCCAGGACACTGTTCTAGAAGGTGGGGGATGAGGAGGCTGATGAGAGAGTGGGTAGATTGGTGGGGATTGATGGACTGTTGGGGGATGGATAGACTGGTGAGGCTGATGGGAGAGGGGTCAACTGGGTGATGGGTAAGAAGGCGGGGGATGGGTGGGCTGTTGTGGATATGCTTAGGTTGGTGGAGATTAGGTTAGCTGCTGGGAGATCGGTAGGATGGTGTGGATATGTTTAGGCTGGTGGGGAAGGATGGTTTGCCTGGGGGATGGATAGGCTGGTGAGAGATGGGAGACTGGTGTGGGTATGTTTAGGCTGGTGAGGGGGGATGATTAGGCCAGAGGGATGGGTAAGCTGCTGGGAGATGGGTAGGATGGTGTTTGCATGTTTGGGCTAGTGAGGAAGGATGGTTTGCCTGGAGGATGGGTAGGCTGGTGGGAGATGGGTAGACTGGTGTGGGTATGTTAAGGCTGCTGATGGATGGCTAGGCTGGTGGGGGATAGATAGGTGGGCTGTTGTGGGTATGTGTAGGCCAGTGAGGATGGGTAGGCTGGTGTGGTATGGATAGGCTCATGTGAGTATGTTTTGGCTTATGAGGGATGGGTATTCTGGTAAAGGATGGATATGCCGGTATCGGATGGGTAGGCCAGTGTAGGATGGGAAGGCCAGGTGAATGTATAGGCCTGTGTGAGGTGTGTTTTGTTGATGGTTTGGTTGATGGTTTGGTTGATGGTTGATGGTTTGGTTGATGGTTTGGACAACTGCAATTGCTGCAAAAACATTTTCATTTAGTTCACTGGACAAGTGGTATAGAAGCTAGGAATCAGTAATGAATGAGAAACCACATTATTGGTCATTTCACTATCATCAATGTTTTAAGTTAGACATTTGTCTTCATTGTTGTAAATGCATTCATTGCTTGCATTAGAAGCTTTCATGTAATTTTTATAGAGCTTTTAACTTTATTACATTATTTAGGAAAAAAATGTCTTCCATTGTCAAATGTAAAGATTGTTGGCATAAATTGGCGGGACATTTTGATTGGCATCACTAATTACCTAATTGTTTCTATTTGTATCCAGGTGAAGAGCATAGCAACTGATCAGTGTTTATCAATGGTCAATACATTACTCCTTGAAAAGTGCATAGACAAGCAATCTCAGGTAATTTCATATCCAATGCGAAATAAGTCAAAACAATAGCACTCACGACTCTTATTGGATATTGGTTACAATGATGTCGTAACTGCCATCTACATGTATATAAAACAGTTGTATTTTAAACAGGACCTATTGTAAAGACAATGTAAGGTCCCAAACCAAAAATAATGAACTATCAGTGATAACTGACAACTTTATCTGCAAAGAAAGGAGAGGTAGGTGTGTTTCTATTTTGTAATTTTTTAAACCAAGGAAAGGGGAGTTGGGTCACGACCTCTGGCCAGGAGTCACGACTAAGAAGATGAGTCTAGTGAGTGGCCCAAGCCTTCTCTAAAATGGTGGAAGTTACAGAGTACTTCTATGCAATCTGATCTTGATTTAATTCCATCGTGAATGAAACTATTTTCAAATGGTCACTAATATAGTTTGACCCTCATAGCTACAGATGTAATATAGTTGTGAAATTATGGAGAAGGTTTACAAATATTGGGTCTTTTTGTTCCTGATCATGCAAACAAGTGTTTACAGTAGGTAGCCCAGTACCCAACTGACAATGTCAGGACACAGTTTTGAGACTACTAGGGAGATCCAAACTTCATCAGCATTCATTATACTGTATTTAAAAATTTAGCATGTATGTCTAATCAACAACATTTCATTGGCATGCCAGTGTGTAAGATACATGATGCAAATTACGGTGCAAACAAAATGTTGACTTCACAATGAACTTGTAGCCTAATGAAGTCAGATTTTTGGATAATTGACTGCCTGTGGATCCAGGTCCAATCTACCGTGCAAGTAAAACACTTATCTTAAATTCTTGGAAGATTCATGAATATGTATGGTGTCTTTGAACACCAATGCTATCTTTAATTCTTTGAGGATTCATGAATATGTATGGTGTCTTTGAACACCAATGCTATCTTTAATTCTTTGAGGATTCATGAATATGTATGGGGTCTTTGAACACCAAATGGTATCTGGATGGTACTATTATCAAAAAGATTGTCCATCCCTCTTATTCCTCCTGATTGTAATTTTGACATCAATTATACTGTCCGTCATGTGACTGTCATGTTTTTGCTAGATGCAGAGATGCAGTTCCCATTTATAGGACTTAAGAAAACATCTTTTTTGATGGATAGGGGTAATCTAAGGGAAATTTTTATTTCGTAAGAAAGACAAAAAGTTTTATGTGTGGTCAGCTGGTCTCCTTCTTTGATTGTGGTCGTGTTTTTACTTTAGAGTCAATTTCCTACTCTCTAGGGTGATGTTATGTATGTTTTGTTTCTTTTCATTTATTTGTTGTATTCTTTGATTGTCAAAAAGGGGGGTTGTGTGGGGGTTTGGGTAGATGTGGGAGTGGTGGTGGGATGCTGTTTCACTTTTGAGTCTATTTCATTGATCTTTTTGTAAATATTTTGAAATCTCAGAGAGATTAAAAATCTAATCAGCAGTGATCCTATGTGATCACAAGTGATCTTTTTTTTTTTCTTTTTCATCAACTTTTGCTTGCACAAATGTTCTAACCTTTAGTCACCTCTTTGTTATCAACTTTGCTTTAGTTGACATTAAAACTGAATTGTTTTCAACATGTTTTTGAGACGAAGCTTTTCTTGATGACTGTCGTGCTCTCTTTCAGTTTCATCGATAATTTGCTGTGTGACAGAAACAAAACACTTTTCATGCAGTGTGACTGGAATGAAAATGTTGTTATATCCTTTCTAGAAAGTCACAATGCAATGGATGAAAAGAAAAGTGGTCACACGCTTAAAGTCAAAATTGGAAATAGAGAAGTGAGATAGATGAAAAGCGATCATTTTTGTGCGGGTGATCATAATTTTAACATTTTACTTCTTTTGTTTTTTTACCTTTTAGCATGTAAGTCTCCTATCGATTTTTTATGTCTCCAGATACTTACTATCACTTGGCATGATGACTTCAGAGTAAAAGGGCTTTCAATGAAACAATGTATCGACTTTAGTAACTACCAGAGGGGCAAGCTACCAACATCTTTTGGGTGTCACCATGGTGGTGGTAACCAATTGTGGGTATATCATCCTGTAAGTAGTTCAGAATGGTACCTTTGTCCTGTTGTACCTTGTCAGATTTTATCCTGTGCCATTCCAAACCAATTTTAGTTTATCCCAAAAGCCACATAGTGTATCCTAAGCTATTAAATATGTTCCCACTTAATCAGTTTCATTGAAGCATAGTCTCCCAAGTGCCTCCTCCAATTCAATATTATCAAATCCATTGTATTCCTTCATATTAGCTACCATTCCACTAGGTCCCTTTCCATTAAATTCAGTTCATAGTATTCCTTACCACTGAATAATTTCCAGTATCCACTCTTTGATATGCCATGGTATCTCTTCCAATTACCTACCCTATAAAGGTTCACAATTTCATCAACAATCGTATCCCATCCCATAGTATTCCATCCTATCGGCTACCATCCCACTGGGTCAATTTTCATATGATTCCATCCTATAGTATCTCATACCAATGAATACTTTCCATTGTTTGCTATGCCATGGTATTCCTCCCAATCAACCAAACAGGATTTGCACAGGGCCTTGAACACTGTAAAAGTACAGTACTTTTAAATTGTAATTTTTTTCATTTAAATTTGTCATTTTCATATCTCAAAAATGCTTGTATTTTGTTCTCTTGTATCAAACTCCTGGAAAAATTCTTGAATTCTAGTGAATTGAAATATCATTGTAGAGGTTTTAGTTTTTGCTTCATTATTATCTGCAACAATTTTTTGGACCAGGACAAACATTTGTTCCTGCCAATCTCAAGTGTGTGTAAGAAGTTCAGAAGACATTTTCAATGGGTTTTAAAAGTGGTTTGATGTCCTTGAAAAGCAAAAGTTGTGCCTTTGAAAGACCTTTAAAAGTGCTTTATTTGTATCCTCAGAAAAGTATCCGAACCCTGACTAACATCCACCTGTATCCCAACTCATCAATGTTAGTGTCCCATCCTGTCACCATCCCAATCAGTGCCTATCCATTTTATTCCATCCCAAAGTATCCCAATATTAATAATGACGTTTCTTCATCACACACATCAACTGAAGTTACATGCTGTGAGTGATCTACAAAACAAACACTACTAGATAAATCAATACTTACACACAGGTAGGAGAATTAGTGGAAAACCTGTTGGAAGTGGTAGGTCTTGTTTTCAGTTTCAGTCATCAGGTAGGTTTTTTTTTCACTGTTGGACCTGCTGCACAAAAAGTCCCATCACCGAATACTCACTTTCCCAAAAAGGATTCTGCAACTTATCAGAAGCTAGTGGATTACTGAAGTAGACACTTGGTGGCACGATTGAGTTTATGTTAAATATCAGCCTTGTAGCAAATTTGCACTCTTTTCAACTTATCAAGGGAAGAATTAGGTAAACCATACAGTAAATTGCAACAGTAGTCCATCTCGGATAAGACCAAGGCATGTACAACCATTTCAAGAAAAGTTCTCCCTAAATGACTGAACTCTTGTATGATGCAAATGAAACGTAGCAGTTTTTTCCTTTCTTTACGTGCTTACACAAAGAGATATCGTTATCTAAATGAAACCCTCGATGATAATTTATGGAAGTACTTTGTCATAGATATGAGTGTCAATAGTATCTATGGTGTCTTTCACAAGATAAGTTGAGGAACCAAATTTAAGAGACTCTGTTTTGCTGCAGTTTGATAGCAATCTGTTGAGATCCAATTGTCGACAGTATCCTTGCACAGAAAGCCTTTTCATCTCCACAAGATGACTTGTAGTAACAATGCTGAAAATTGTAATCAGTCTAATGCAGTTGAGATCATTCCCCCTCCCCCCCTCCTCAGCAGGTTGTCCCCAATAAAGTGCCCTTGGTTATTACTGAATACCATTCACTCTAAGCTATGCCAGGGTATCACCTCCAAACAACTACCCTGTCGAGGTATCCCATTTCCTTCAGTTTGGGATTGTATCTCATCGAATGCAATCCCATTGTATTTCTTCCGTTGTAAACATTTCATTCCATACTTTCAAAAAATTCAACTGTATGTTTAGAAGCAGTGCTAGTAAAAGTAATAGTAAAAGGTGTGTTTTCTATGTTCCTTTCCAGACAACTCGTCACATTTACCACCCGGTCTCTGCTATGTGCCTTGATATCATTGAGTCAGGGCTGGGTATGAATCAGTGTGATAAAGATGCCAAAACACAGAAGTGGGAGTGGCCAATCAAAGATGAGAAAAAAGTGCTGGAAATTGCTAAGAAACACCCGATCAGATATATTAGGTAACAGTCATAGAAGGACCTCACTCCATCTGATAAATGAGGTTACAATCATATGAAAGAAAAAAAAAAAGAAATATATACATCAGATCAATGATATAAACTGAACACTCCATCTTTACCGTTACAGTGATAGTAAGTACTTGCTTTATCTTACGTATTAAGTCAAGGACATATGAAGGAAATTTTGCATTTTACAATTATATGAAGGACATGCTCTATCTTTTAAGGACATGCTCTGTCTTATATATTACGTGAAAATCATGTTAAATAAATCCTCCATTTTATGTATGAGGTTGAAGTGAAACAATGTACATGCACCATCTTATATATCAGGTTGCAGTCATTTAAAAGACATGCTCTATCTTTGAAAGACAATCTCCATCTATGAAGGACATGCTCTGTCTTATATATTAGGTTAAAAGGATGGTCCAACCACAAATGTAGCCTTGTTATGTTTAACAGTAGATAAATCTGACCATTATAGTGAAACTTCCATTAAGTTTCCAAATGTGGTTCTCAAGAAATTAGCAGTTGAAGTTTTCCTTTAAACTTTACACCAAATTTAATACTTCAATAACTAGTGCTATCATAATGTGTGAATATATGAGGGTTATATCACATAACCACTAGTTGAGCTGACCACCCATTGATTTAGAGGTCAAAACAACAAATTCAATAATGAAGAAAACAAAAAACTGTCGATCAGTGTGAGGAAATGATGTCACTCCTGCTTGCTTCAAGTTCACATTTGGTAGCAAACAGGGTAACTCAAACTGATAATATATTGAGAACCACTGGATGGAAGTTTCACCTGAGTGGTCAGATTAATTAATTCACTCTTAAACATATCAAAGCTAAATTTGTGAACTGGACCATCCTTTTAAAGCCATGTGACGGTATGTTTCATTTTCTTTATGAGGTTACAGTCAAAGGGAGAAACACTATCTGATATATTAGGTTACAGTCATATCGAGGACATACCTTGTAGGGTATATTAGGTAACACTCATTTGAAGGAACCACTGCATAAATACGTAGCTGAAAAGGTCAATTGAAGAAAACAACCATTACATTCGTGGAAGTTGAAACATCATTTCGGAGATAAGACCTCAGTTTATCTTCCACCATGTAGACATGTTATGATGCCTAAAGCAGGAATACTAAAGTATGGTGATATCCAACAGTTATGTTGTGATGAGTAAAAATTTGAAATTTGATGTACTTAACCTCCTTATGTGAAATAGAATCTCTATTTTAGATTAAAATAAGAGAGCTTTTTTTTGCATACACTGTTGACAAGGACTTGTGTTTGGCCTATTCCAGCATTAATTTTGTGCATGTAGTTACCATGTATGAATAAATTGACTTCCCAGAGGAAGTCATCCACTAAATAATAAGGTGACATTTTGTAAAGAGTCACCCTAGGAAATAAGGTGACTTATTTCAAAGAAGTCAAATTATGGGTTCCTCTTTCCATGTGACTATGTAGCCTGATGTCTTTCCCATTAGAAGGGTGTGCTAATACCTGTAAGGAGCCATACTTCCTGCTAGTTGCTTTGTTTCTGTATCTTTCTCTAAAAGGAAAATTAATGAAAACTTTGATAAAAGTATTAGAAATTTAAAAGGGAAGTGGAAAGTCAACTACAGTCATAGTTATATACTGTGCATCACATTAAGAGTTGGTGACTCCAGCTGTTTGAGATACAATCCATCTAGTGTTTAATTATGTCACAGTATGGAGTGACATATGGTAGAACAGATTCACTCTGAGTAACATATATGATAGGATGGTGTTTGATCTAACATTTTTTTCTCCCCAGTCGTGTTTGTGACTTTAATGAATTCCTTCTTATCTGACTGTGTCTTTTTTACATCTTGCTGTGAGAGGAGTTTAAGCAAATATCCAAAACCCTGTAGAGAAGTTTTGCAATTGCAGCGGTAAACCTTGCATCCATAAAGCCAGACAAAATGAAGACTCAGTTCATATTACAGCTATGACAAGTTCTCATTGAAATTTAATATAAAACTGACCGGTTGTTTTGTATTTCTGTAGGCTGTTTGTATCATGACAGTCCCAATAGTGGAGTTAATGTCATCTTTCAAAGTGTGGTGTATGGGTGAGTACAGTGTTATGGTATGCCAATGGTTTCATGTAACCTCCTTTCATTGACGTATAACATTAACTCTGTCCGAATCCTTTCCTTGTTGTCCTGTCTTGTTTCTCTGTACACTGTACTGTGTGTATCAGTAGCAGCATTCCTGCATGAGCTTGGCCTTAGTCTAGTAAATCTCTGGCAGTAATCACCGTTTCTTGATTTGGAATATGGTACACTTGCCCTTATAGTTACCATGGCAACGATTGGAACTGTTGTCTGGTAATTGCTTCTGCTGAAATGGTGTGAAAAGGAGCATTGCTTAGGGCTTCAGAATGAAAAAGAAGGTCAGAAGACAGGAATAAGGAAAGGCCATTAACCCATAACAGAGTTAACTGCAGAAATTTGTCACCATAACTGACCACTTTAAGTCCCTCGTGCATATTTTGGAAATGCTTTACAGAAGATTCGTGGAGATTTGTTAGAGTAATGACCTTTATCCTTTACCTAACCTGATTATCTGGGAAAATTAAAATGTGTCACTTATAACAGAATGCATATCCTCCCTCCCCCCCCCCCCACTCTGGAGATTGTTTCACCTGGCATCTGTAGGACTTTGGGTTTCCAAATTTCAAGAGCATTACTCTCAAAATAAAGTAAACTTAACATTTTTGCAAGGTTTTCTGTGTAGTACTTTCAGTGCAGATGATCTGTAAGTGGCCATGGTCAAAGGAAACGTTTTTAAGTTTGCCAGTCATTGTATCTTATGTCGGATTGTAGGAAAACTTGTTTGTAATATGTGCAAGTAAAATCTTTTTTTTTTTTTGGGTTATGTTTTGAAGCTGTATTACATGTCATTTTGTTTAAGATTTTAACACTTATTTGCAAATTTTAATGATCATATAACCACACAGTCCATTGTTAGAGCAGTATGCATTTTCATTCCAAATGTTTGGTGTTTTGGGTTACTCTCGTCCTGAATGAATGTACTAGTTTTCTTGTTTTTGCATTTTTCATTCCTCTGATAAGTTAACAAACAAGTTATCTTTGGAAAATGTAGCATCTTGAATGGCAATGCATTTATTTTTATCGCTGTGCAATTATGTTTAAACATGTTGAACCTTTATAATTCTTTACCTTTTTGTTTCTGAAATTCAAAGGAGTCTTGTCCATGCTCATTATTACAACATGAATGCTACTACACTACTTTATAAATTTCAATGATCTTTTTATACAATTTAACAATAAAGTCATCTGCTATAAGAATATGATTGATGGCAGCATCAACATATATTTGAATTTAGATATTGGATGAATTAAATACAGGATTAAGTAATAATGCAAGTTTGGTATCCGATAATTTTGTTTTTCCTTGTATAATTTACATGTTCCATTGTTGGTGCTTTGTTAGCCTCAAGAACAACGAACAAAGTAAATGGATTTTGTCAGTACTTATCATACTCGAGTGTTCCATGCAGCCATGTAGGGTGCATGCAATTGCTAAATATGTACAGTGGTTCTTTCAGCAAGGTCCTGTAAGGTTAGGGCTAATGATGAAAGATATGGTTTAGATTTTATCCGTGGTCTGTGTAGATAGATACAAATGTGACAGATGCCATGGTCACCAATTGCCTCTTTTTTGCAAATTATTGTTTCTTTACCAGAAAATGACTTCTAGAGGAGGATGACTTTATCTTTGCAACCCTACCTACACAGGTTAAGTTGAACAATTTGGTTTTTTATGAAGTTTTGTATTACATTTTAAGTACAGTCTGCTATCATTTTGCAACAACTCAAATTGCCTTTAATATTTATGGTCAATTGTATGCTATTGATAGTCATTTAGAGGAATGTTACTTGCATGTCTAGAATATTCTGCAACAGATGAAAAAAATTTGTGACTGGAAGAAACTCTAGAGAGGATGGATCAAAGGCCTTCCCCTTACAGCATCAGTTTCAACTGGATGTATGGATACACTTTGCTATGGCTGGCTGTTCTCACGTACGAACATACGGATATATGGAAGTGTCTGTATGACTTCTTTGATACTTAAGTATGTGATTGTGATGTGTTTTTGTCAAGTGGTTTGTTTTCCAAAAAGGCAGGCCAGCAAATATTATCAAATCTCAGTTACTTAGAACTGGTTGTAAAACTTTTGAAAACAACTTTGGCAAATTTCCACCAGGGTGAAAGTTGCAACACAATTAAAGAATAAAGTGTGATGTAAGTGTTGCTTCTTAATCTTTCCTCAAGTTAGCTTTCAAAGATATAGTATATGGTGATATCCAATACGCTATTATTCTTATCACAATTGTTGGTGTATTCAGTGTTGCTTTAAAGTTTTAATTCAGTGTTTTTTGTTTTTTTTTCGTTTTCTGCAGTTGACCATTGTAATCTTATTTCCCTTACTTTTCCTAAGGATAGGTTGTTTTGTATCACACATCTTACAAATGAACTTAGAGGGTCTCAAGTTTACATTCCAATAGCTTTTTGAAAGCCATATGGAGGCAATGTTTGGTTGGATACCTTCGGTGCTGTAGAGGATACAATGTATAGGCCGCGTGTGTATTGTGTGCACCTATGCTGCTGTTTATGTACAACCATGATTTACATAACTCTGATATTTGTACTGTCCATGATGTCATGGACAGTACACTCTTCAGTTTGAGAGGCAGTTCTTTTGTTCAATGTTTCTTGATTCACACTGAGTGGTTTGCTCTACAATTGAGCCCATTGTGTTGAAAGAATTATGAAGACAGGAAGGAGATTTCGTTGTAAATTTTGTTTGGTATATGGGCCCATTAGACCAATTTTGGCAGTTATTTTTTTCATTGTTTGGCAAATAAATGTCTTGAGTGAGTCAACCTCGCAACGGTGTACATGCAAGCATGATAATCGTTTACTTCCTTGTAGCACATAGCCCCTAATATACCTCCTTGCCCTGAACGTTGCCACTACCCACTGGGGAGTTTACATACCCTCTGCACACAGTACACATCTCTATACAATACCACACCACGACCCCATGGCACCGATACCAATTGAGTGCTATCATGGTAGTTTACAACTGTATTATTAACCAGGAAGCTAGAACGTTAAAAAATAACCTGGTGCAAGACCAATTATTAACAGTTAAGTAGTTGCGATTTTTGTAACCACATGTTCTAGTTACAATTGAGTTATGTCTTGTCTTGGTTTAGTAAGGATCTAACTGTAGCTGTGATATGTCATTCATCTTAATTCCATATGGTTAGAGATATTTGGCATTCAAAATTATCTCTGCAAAGTGGTTACCAGAATACCGGTGTCTGGTACAAAATGGATGGAATGTTAGTTCTCTGAGGTCTTTCATGAAGTTATAAAATGGAAGCTTCGAACCGGTGCTATTACTTATGTGCATTGAAGTATAACTTATGTATACAAATCTTGATTGTTGCTGGGTATAACTGACCGTTTCCTAGAAATAAAAAATTTGTGTCTTAGTCTGTCACTAGATTTAATCTGAAGCCAAATTTGGGAGTCGGTTCCAAAGGACATTATGATTGCCCTGAAATTGTGAGATGAAGTGGTGAACACACCCAAATATGTTATTTGTTCATTTTTCTGACTTCATTTAATTGCTAAAACATATATGGTTAGCCATGATGGGCATATTGTTTATGGAGTCATTATAATAAATACTTCTTTGCATGCTTTATGTGAAGCTAATATGCAGGGTCGTTGTTAGAGCAAGAAATCCTTTACTTAGTTTGATACCCTTTAACATTGCTTAATGTTTGTCTGTCTGTTCACTTTGAAAGGCAAAACAATGGAAGGCCACTGCAAATCTCTTTCAAATGTACATCAGTTATTATGTAATGATTCTGATTTTTGTCTTCAAAAGTTATCAAGCTACCAATTCTTTGTGGGATTAGAGATTACAATATGCCAAATTGCCAATTTTGGATGAAAATAACTTTGCATTTTGTAGATAGCGAGTTAGTTATCGTACAATCAAACTTTGTGGACCACTTCCAAGTGTGTCACTGACAAAAAACAGCTGTTTCAATTATCTGAGAGTATTAGGTGATAAGAAAAATTGATAATGTAATTAGAAGGAATGTTTCAGTTGTGTCATGGTGGCATAAAAAACCCCTTTAAAGTAGAAAACTTATCCTGGAACTCTTCATCTGTGAAGATGGACAGATGATATCGAAACCAATGTATGATACTACTATAGCGCCAATGGGCTTTCAATCTCAAGTAAAGGTAACATTTTGGTGTAGCATACATTTTATTAAGTTAAACTTTGACAAATATCTCTACATTGGACCTCTTTCTTTGGTCCCCCTCCTCATCCTTCTCTTGTATCATCTCTGCCAGAATGGCAGGGAGAAGTCTGGGATGCGGAATAATGCCCATCTCTGTTAAATCCCTGTCAGTGCAACTAGGTCAGTATAACACCAATTGTAACTTTACCATGTTATTAATGTTTGGATACGATCAGGTACTCTTCTGGTTATATTTTAAACTAGTTTCTCTTCCATAGGAATAATAGATTCGGGATCTTTGTGTCTCATCAAATTTGACGCATAGAGATTATTTCATTACGATGGCTCATTGGTCATCGTGCAATAGTAGGTGATATTACATAGGAATTCTAATACTATACATGCTAGACAGTATGACTACTTAAAATGCTCAGCATGATGATGGTATACACAAATTGAGATTGTTTTATCTTATATTTTTTTAATATGTTTAATTTTGTGTATTTAGAACAGGGAAGGACTACGATACCACTAATGTCATGTAGATTTAAAGTACATTTTTATTTAAGAAGGGATTTTATCAGTTGTTCTGTGTACGTCTTTGTTTTCTCATTTTCAAATTGTTCGGGTGTTCGTCATTTGTGCCTTGCCTCCTCTTCAACTCAATACATTGGTATCAATATTAAAATATTTGTCTCTCTTTGTATTTTTGCATTGGAATCTTGGTTCAATTGTTGCAGTGGCTTTTTTGATGGGAGTGGTGTAACACTCCATAATTCTTTTCTACCGTTAGGTACAAAATTCAATTTTATAGAGTTCACTGCATAATGAAATTGAAGAGATGAATTGGAAAATATGTGAAAATATTCATTGATAGAAAGCACATGGACACCTCTTTTAGCCATCTGTTCAATGACGCCGATACGACTTTACACCTTTATTTCACCAACTGATTAACCCATTGCTCATGCCCCCCCCCCATATTATTCTTGGTCATGCGTTGATCTAAGTCCCTTCAGAATCACAGCAAATGATGCATCAAACTTGGAAAACTCCATCTCCACACAATGATAAACATTACTCTGGTTGTAAACTTACCGTCACCCACCCTATCCACTTTTAAACTCTGTGATTTTCTGAAAGGCTCCCTGAAATTAAGAAAGCCACTTCCCAAGACCTCCAGCAGCTTTTAACATGATGAACACTGAAATGTTAAAAACAGGAGAGATATCAAAGCATTCCCCAATAATTGACTATAACACCCCTAAACACATACCTTTAATTCACTAAAACACCAAATCAATGTTTCTTTGCCAAAAGCACTTTCTGGTCTTGCTGTTGGCTAGCTTACCAATCTCCACAGTAAGTCTAATAAGTTTCATTATTTCCTCAGTTTTGACAGATCTTTGTACTTCATATTAAAAATACTTCCCTCATCCTCACTTGATTCACATGTGGCTTCACCGGGATCTGTAAATCTATTCTGCAAATTTAAAAATATTTGCAGTTTGCAAACCCTTACTTGTAATTTCACACCAGTGTCAACAATGTATCTCATTTTCAACTTTGAAATGGTGTGCATTTAAGTACATTGCAATTACACAGACAGCGATTAGAATCTGGGATGCCGAGTCCGATCGACCAGACCCTGGTGTCACCAGTCACGGAAAGATCACATTGCAAAACAATATCACACACTAAAGAAAAGAAATGAAAATCAAAGGCATACTGTTTTCATGACAAAATGATCCAAAAAATGCTTTATTACAGATAAACTATGAAATGGGAATGCCCACAATTAAAAATCACACACAGCATTTAACACTTCTCAAAAAAAATTACACCACATACCACAGCATGTAATGTTACTGTAAAAGCCATAACATAATAGCTTAAATATAAAATATGTAAACACCCTTGCAAAAACCAATATATCAAATCAGTTTTTGAGCTGTTCTCTAATAGATGACTTTTTCACACTAGGCAGTTGTATATATCTCTTGGCTATATATCTTGAAGATAATGTGTGTCAGAAAGATAACTACTGTACCTCTTCAACTGCTATGTGAAACACAGAAAACAAAATTCACCGAGCAAAATAAATTTTGGCAAACCATTACATGATCGTTTATATATTTGTCTCTATAATACATGAGATATATAAATGTACATCACACAAAAATAGCAAACAAAAAAAAAGACCAAATACAAGACATAGTTTTATTTTCTGACAATTAAGACTACTGCATTGTGATGAGAAAGTGGAGGACTGAAAGTACCTGCCAAGTGGACCTCTCAGCAACATGTTGCTATGGTAACAACCTGTTGTGACAACATAATGCATAGTTACATGAATAAACTATGTCCCCCCCCTCCGAATGAAAACCGAAAAAGGAAAAGAAATATGCAAGAAGTATAACCTACTATAAATTAAGCTGTCAGTTGCTTTTACAAAAAACAGTAATTTCAGTGAGGACTTTGGCTGTTTAGGACAATCTATAATATATCCAATCTAAATTTTACACTGACGTCAAATTTCAAGATAAAATATAAAACATCTCTGATTTAAAGAACAACAAAGAATTAAGCGCAGCAATTTGCTGCTGTTACATGCCATTATTATAACCTTAAGGCAACTGCGAATCTTTATTGGTCGGAGCTATTTTCGAACATCAATATCTTGAATCATGAACAAGACATCGTTTTTGGGTATTGAGTGTCTACAGTGAAAAAAATATCCTCTTTCACTTAAAAAGTTTGTCACTTGTCACTGAAAGATTCCTTTAACATGCTATCAATGCTTGTGACAGTTTCTTTCTAAATCTGCTTCCCAAATTGAATGAAATGTCAACATTTATCATCCTGGTAAAATATGAAGCTACGAAGGGTGTGAGATGGCAAGGATTTGCAAGCAAACATACCTCCAAAGTTCTGTGGTATGATGACATGGACTGCACTTTAAACCCTTCATCCTGGCAGATAGGCAGGCAGACAGACAATCATACAGATAAACATCTCAGACTCACCTGGTTTTTATCCATTTGGATATTTACCGGTGACAAACTTACTTGTCGCCACACAACTAATGCTTCAAAATACCAATAAGTAAGGGAATCCACAAAGAATAGAGTCACTACGATGTATGGCACAAAAACATGAAATTTTCACAGAGGAACCTTTCCAAATAACTAGCACTTTTGGGTGGTAGTTAGGGAAGGAGGGGTAGTACATTTTAGGCTAGGGAGAGGGTAGAGGCAGTGTTAAAGATTACCAGTTGACTCTGGCATGGTAGTGAGATATGCATTAGTTGTGTGGAGACAGGAAAGTGAGAAGCAAACTGTATATTTTTATCAGTGCATACCTCATTACTTGTAATGTCAGCACAATAGTATTTCCTCTTCATACTGAATAAATACCTCTACAGTTTGACTGTACTTTAAATAACCTACATATTAAAAATAGTGTTGCAGAAAACTTCATACTTACATAAAAATACATGCTTAGTTCCATGTATAAAAGTTAGTTTGTCTCTTATAAATATTCATTGAATTTGTTTTTGTACATCTGTTACACACACAGGAACCAGCTGACAATCAACGATGCAAGCGGCACACATTCCTACAGAAAAGTAGGTGGTTTGGAAATTTGCAGGTGCTGTCAAGCAAAACATGACCAACCACACATTTTGTAACGTGCCACTTTTGCCGAAGAGACAGCCAGCTTCTTTAAAAAGAAAATTTTCTTACAAACAAAATCTCAAGGTCTTGTGAGGGAAGAAAAATTTTCTTGGATGGCAGAATCATCAGGATTAGAAAACTCAAGGTTTGAGAATAAAATCATAAACTAATGAAAGATGATCAGATGGATAACTCCACGATGGTAGACGATCCTCTCCTATATCCTCTCCAGATGGGAAAAGCAAAAGTGAAACAGGTTGAAAGGAATCTTTGGAATGCCATATATAGTCTATCGTGTGACACATTTCACCCCTAGGTCTGATTTTCCAAGTAGTATACAAAGGCTCCTGATTATTCCCACCGGCCAATTTGTATGCACTAATGAATTCACTCTCGAATGCTTCGTATACAGGCTCTGTCGGCGCAGCATTAAAGTCGCCTCCCAATATGATTGGAGAGTCTTTGCTCATTGCTTTTGCAAGATCAATCAGGTTACGTCCTTGTTTGAGTCTAAGAGACTCCCATCCAGGCCTGGCCTTCAGATGAGTCGTTCCCACGACAAACTCCCTCTCCAGTCCCTTGGTCTGGGATCGCAGCTGTAACTTCTTCAGTATGGCGACTTGGTTTGTCTTCGTCATATTTCCCCGTCTCTCGACTTCCAAGACTGGCAGCGACTGATCCAAAACATCAAACTTGGCCTCCTTGTAGAACAAAGCACATCCATCCGGACCAACATTGTGAAGACAATCCAGGCACGGAGAGTCTGGCTTAGGGTTGAAACTACCAACGTACCCCATGCGATGCATCAACGGCTGGAAGAAGTCCTTGAAGTGGTCAATCTCTTGAAGGCAAATTATGTCAGGGTCGTAAGTCAAGATCTCCTCCATGCATCTAAACTTTCTGGTCTGCCACTTCAGAGCCTCTTTTGGACATTTGATGAAATTTTCTGTGCCATTACATAGAGCTGTAGATAAAACAAATCAAATAAAAATATTTTGAGATGTGATCATGTGTTTACCGAATAGATGATTCGATGAAATTGTTTCCATAATACCAAGGTTGCAAAGAAAATTTACCAATACATATAAGATTAAATGGAGGTGAAAATGTATCTAAACACTCAGTCAAATGTGTGGTAACTTGGATCCAACATATTAAGAAGGGCTCATTCCTGAGTATGAGAATGGTAGCATGTTGTTAGCTATTATTCATTTCTACAGTATTTTCAATAGCATTCTTAAGCTATCAGATCAACACAGACATTTTCTTTATTGAAGCATCACTGTAATTGGCCAACCCCTAACCTTCTTTTATAAACAATTAATTGGTGATAACATTCTGTGCAACTGCTGTGGTGTGTAATAGAGTTACAGAGTGCAAGTAGTCAACGCATCTTTTCCTAATAAAACTTTGATCAATAACTGACAAATTATGAATATGAATGGAAAAAGTTTTTCACAAATACACCCTGATAAAAAAACCTTGAAAACAAAGATGTACAATTTACAGTTAAATAGTTATTGTCCTCTTATGTTGCTGGTTAGTTGATAGCAGGGGAGCGAGTGCGACCATTTCTGAAGAAACAGCTCCCAGATCAAAGGCGTTTTTATTTCTTGTAAACATCAACTGATAATCAAATCAGACATAGGATAAAGCTGATGTTGATTACTATCGGTAAAGCATTGGATCAGCGAAAGTTACAGTAGATGACGCTGTTTGCCAATGTTCAGCAAACTGAAAATATATTCGCACCAGGGGAGGTACTGATCTTTGAAGCAGGTTAAAAATTGAGAAATGCCCCCAAAAGGCTATTTTCCATTTGAAAATGTAAAAATACACCAGCAAAATCTGTGCATGATTTTTGAATCATGATAAAAGCACTGCAGAGACTACATCATACATACTGTAAAAAGAAAATTTTTCAGGAGAGAGCACCCTTGATAGTGTTCAGATCAGTTTGAACGTCGACTGATGTTGTGATTAGAACATCACCTACATGATTGATAGAGGAAAGCCACTTTCTATATCAAAACTACAAATGTAACTTGAATGAAGTTTTCAAGTTGATTTATTTTTTGCGTCATAATATGGTTTGGGGTCACATGTCCCCGACCCCCTCTCACATGGGCACCACTGCATTCAAAACAGTAGTTTGCGGTTGAACAAATTGTAATCCAGATGTCCCTGGGATTGTGAGTCGACTAAGAACAGTCAATGTTAACAAAGAAAAGGTCTGCATAATATAGGCATGTAAAAGGACCATATTTTAATAGAACTATACTTTAGTGCATATCATTCATCACAATACGAACTGCTGCAACAGTTTGACATTTGTCAAATAAAATGCCACAGGCGTGTGCTTACCAGTATTCCAACTAGATGCAAGTAAGACAACATATTCCCTATCAACAAATTTAAAACATGTGATCCAAAATGAAACCTCCAGTTGATTAAATTGTGAAGTACATGATCCAGTTACTGGAGATTAGCTTTATACTTATCTTGATGGAAATATTGAATTCATTATTCCAGAGTAACTTATTCAAGACATCTGGTGTTAGGTTTCAAACCTTCAGGCAATGTAGTGAAGGGAATTATTTGCATTCTCCTTTTTGTTCTGGAGATGGACTGCAAACCCTTGTCAATTAATTGGGGGAGAAGAAAATGACACAAAGTGGTTTAAACAATCTCTTAACCCTGGATATTGGCAAGTAATCAGTCATAAAATGAAGGATATGTGCATTCCCTGGCATCATAAGTATTTTAGTTTTTAGATGCAATGAGAGGAACACAATTCAATGATGAAAAAACGTGACCAACATTCACTGCTGTCTGTTCAATTTCTTGACTTCAAATGGAAATGAGCGAGCAAGTCACTGATGTACCTCAAAGCTCTAGGGTAACAACACAGTTGTCAGGTGTCTTAGTAAAGGTATTGAAAATCTGAACAAACAGGTAGTTGTTATCAACAACACTAAATGAAGGAAAAGAATCAACTCTTCATACATTTTTTTTTTTTATACTGAGTCAAGAAAATTTTCTCTTTGACAGGATCAATACAACCACTACTAGTTAACCACATGAGTTGTTGAATTGCTGTTGCTATACCAGTATCTTTTGAACAAGCTGACATCGGTACATAAACGCTTTCATGTAAACTGGAATTGAGAACATGAGACCAAGGGCACCATGGTTCCTTGTATGAAGATGCTTTAACTTTAAAGAGAAATAGGGCATTTACATTACACCGACATTGCATACATAGAAAATAACATAAATCATTGTTAAACTATTCAGTTTCATCAATAAACATCTGCAAGAGCTTCATCTCCTCACAGCAATATGCATGTACAGAGTAAAGGAAGATGCATCATTTGCTTTTTGAAAAGTTTTGGTGAACAAATTGTTGGACAACAACTGAATTTCTTATTCTTTGAAAAGAAGGCTACAGGCTACTGTTCTCCCTTCTTGTGAATAATATATCATTCTCTATCAACAAACCTTGGTTTTAAATATGTGGATGTTTTCTGTGAAACAAATGCCTTCCTGCCCTTAAGACCCTGCCTCTGACAGGATCTGAAATTGCAGTGTAGTGGTTAAAATCAAGGTCATTTACCAGCCTACCTAACATACATCAACATTTGCTCCTACCATTGCATTTTTTTTTTTGGGGGGGGGGAGAGGGGGAAGACAACCATCAATGGAGATTAACCAGGTTCTACTGATGTGGATACAAGAATTACTCCATTCCTATGTACGAAAAGTACAGTACACTGGTTTTGTGTATGTGTGCCATCTAAGCAGAAGCAATGCAACAACTTGCACACCTGTGCATACATATATACACTGAGTCTGCATTCAGCACATGCTGCACTCACTTTCATGTACATCATAAGTTTTCACTAAAATGTCAATAACTTGACTTAGGAGCATCATAGGAGAAGAGTGTAATTGGATTTTTGGTTTGTCTTATCAAGAACTATCTACACATCACAAAAAGGTCAAATAAGGTCAAGTGGGGACATCGCATGCACTTCACATACACAAACAAAATTTTCCATCATGCCATCCCCTCGAAATGTTTTGTTGGAGAGATATGGGTAACACATCATTTTCTGACCTTTTGACCATTTCATATCAATGGGAATAATGTTACTGTATTTTCTCTTCCTACCAAACTATCTTATCCTAAAATTGTCACTGTTAGTGAACAATGGACACCAAGTTACAGCAACCCAAAGAAATTCACTTTTTTGCCTCCAGTGATCCCAAATGACTATGACCCCCACCAAAAAAAATAGGGCACATCTAGTCAATGTCATACAAATACAATGTTAAGTTGCTGCACAACATACCTCACATTCTTATGCGTCAATACATACACACAAACGACACCCTGGCTGCACAGGTTCCTTTGTTAACACAAGGAACCAACAATTTGTTTGGTCCATACTGTATTTGGATGTTCATTGTGTTCATGTTTCCACATTGCAACCTATCAATTTCACTGTGTTTCTGTCATGGAATCAGAGTGTTAGGCAGGCAGCCTTTGACCATAATCAGCACAGTCTTACCACCACCAAACATGGCCCAGATTCCTTGCCATGGCTTTTATTTTACAAGCCTAGGTATTCCTAGGCATGGTTTTATTCTACAAGCCCTGCTAAAACGAACAGAACTGACGTGCAAAGGTATGATAATTGCAAATACAAAAAGAAAATAACATGGACATTGCAATTTCCATATACATTGCCTCAACAATTTAATAATAACTTAATTCTGATTCATTGTGGAAACAATCAGGACAAATATAATTGCCATTGTTATGCATGGGAGGCAAATTCCAGCAAAACCATCGAACTTAAAGCATTTACACAGAAAACACCTTCCTGGTTTTCAAAATCACAGCCTACCAAGTAACAACACAATCCTAAGATCCTGCTGGCATGAAATATAACCAATGGTGTACTTTAAAGAGGGGTAAAGGTAAGGGTTAAAGAGGAATCATAGTGGGTGTTGCAATCTCAATCTACACTCATTTATTTACAAACAGTAACGATAGTAATGGTGCAATTTTCATAGTTACTTCTCTCTACATATAACATCAAACTTTCCACCATTGTTGAACAGCGTATCGCCATTTTGGAAAAGTATGATTTATAACATGCACCGGCAATACTATGTGATATGTGCAGGTTCATGTGTGACGTCACGATCACTTCACTTGGCAACAACATGGCGACTTGCAGGTGACCAAAAAGTATATTAAAAAAACTTATTTTTTGGGGTGTGAATTTATTGTACAACCCAACGGTGTCTTCTTATTTGAAAAGCAATACTTGAGTAATCAGGACTACTTGGAAGACTGTACAATGGTTTTCCTTTAAGAGTCCCCCCCCAATTTAATTAAAGCAGTTTAAAGTGTATAGTTGTTGAACAATAAAGGAAGAATAAATATGAAGTGAAATAACTTTGTGATTTCTGTCCAATTGAGAAGTAATCCGCAACTATGGAATATGAGCTTATCTTTCACTATTCCCTATATGACCCTGTGCATTCAAGGTTGAGGTGTTCAACATTCCCTGGTTTCATCGCATATTCATTGACTACTTTAACTTTCAGCAGTAAAATCAGAGATTTTTAGGAGACTACAGAATGATTTGTGTTTTAATAATACCTTGCTTGATATTTTCCATCATTACTCTGCATCTATCGCTTATTACAGACAGAAGAAGCCTCTGAACAAATGGACTTGTTCCAAGCAGACATTTCCGGACAGGTCTCGTAAGTTGAGATGGGAAAAGGAACCTTAACAAGTGACAAACCCGACAAAATGCCTACTGGAATAAAATGTGACATTTGATGACACCAAGTGGGAATTACCTGTCACTGAGAGAGAGGCCCCAAAACAAATTGCACAGATGTAAATTGTACTTTCATATCAACAGGGCAATATCCTCTTCTTTGCTTGCTTCAGCATGTCACTTAAAAGTGAAGGAAAAGTACATCCAAGAAGACTTTAAATTAAAAATGTGCAGGAAAATCCCACCATTTACATACTCTGAAATGTACGAAGTGTTGCGTGCGAGACTATCTAAATGGCAGTTTACAATAACTAAGTTAAGTTGCAGCAACAGTACCAATAGCATATTTACAGTGTATGACGCACTTGTCATTAACTTTGTGAAAGTGAATATATTATGCATGTGTCGCAATCATTTTAGGAGTCCTACTGTGCACAGTCCATGGTTTCCCAGTTAGAACCTCTAGTTTATCTGCATTAACCAAAGAAATAAATATTTCTTTGGTACTTACTCCTCTCTTCAACTGGCTCTCTGGCCCACCTAATCAAGAAAATCATGCACACTTAGACTTGGTACTATATCTACGGAAGTTTATCAGTAACATACTGCTCTTTGTTCACACCTTGACAAATGCAAGTGTTTACAGAAAGTTTTGGTTTAATAGATTACTGTGGTCAAGACCTGATCTTCTTTTATACTTCCCTGTGATTTGCACAGTTCTGTAGGAGCATCAGGATTTTTACAGCAAGGAAGATCTTACTCTATGTACTTGCTGAGAATGCCACAGAAGACAATTCTAACACATGCAGGGATTACTGTACTAGAAGATATGAAACTGCACGATTCAAATTTGATGACTTGACAAATATGAGCTACAGAAAATGCAAGTACCAGCAGGACTGAAATTTAAGTCGTCCAAGACAAGCAAGAATCACATTGGGCAACCGAAACCTTTCCTTCAGTTTGTCCGACAGAGAAATAACTATCTGAAACAAAGTTCCAATCTACAAAATTGATACTTAGTTTGTTGGTATTGTCCTTTATCTACATTAACAAAAGAAAAATAATCATCTATTTTGTATGCTTCCACAGAAAAAGAAATTCTCTTTCTAATAAAACCAAAATTATCGTTGGATCAGCACCGCTGCTCTGTTTATCAAATACACTTCAATTGCCTTGGCACTACTCACAGAACTGCAGCACATGTGCACAAATGATGGCATGCCAGTATTACGTACAGTATGAAAGAGCAACCTTACGCTAAACTGCTGGCGTGGAACAAGCAGTAATACCTACCATAAAATACACAAATCACACAGAACCAGCCTAACCCAAGCTGTTGGTCAGATTAACTTGCAATCGTATAAACTTAAAACTTCAAATGTGTCAAGTAAATGATAAAACTGCTGCACTTTAAGTTAAATTATACCTTCCTGCATATCTAGGGAGATACGCTTATCCAGATAGAACACTCCATCATTTTATCACCATGTCCTTGGTTTGTTGATGTCCTACACTCTCCTAACTTTATGTTGCTTAACTTTAGGCCTATGTCCTACACTTGTTACTTGTATCCACGTAGAAGTATCACTGCCACACGGTGTCTAGGCTAACCTACTTCCCTGTGTTTGCACAGCTAGTATCCTGCGGCAAGTGCACAAATTTACTTCAACTGTGTTGGAAGAGTGATATTGCTGCATAAAATGATATCTGCCTTGATTCATGATGGCAACTGCAACTAAAATACTTAGTAATGAGCAGGGACTTTTTATGAGGACATTAGTTTAGTTAAATAAAAGTAAAGCGTAAAGGGTCAGAAAGGGTCACTTCTTTACATACCTTCAAGAATTATCTTAAAACCTATTTGTTCTCTATTGCTTTCAATTAATCTTTTCTTACTGGTGTTTTTCCTATATATATATTCATGTTCTTTGTGATGATCCGTACCTTACCTTTTTGTGCCTCGGAATATGTTACATAGATAGATGGCGCTTTATAAATGCACAATTATTATTATTATTATTAAAGGTCAGGTAAGTCCTCATAAAAAAGACCCTGAAAAAAACAGACACTCCAAACCCCCTCATCAAAAACAATCAAAATGTCCCTACCTGCTGAAAATATTTATGAAGTGCATTCTTAAAGGCCTTAACACTCTTAGATATGACCACCGACTCTAACAGACCATTCCTACATCCACAACTCTCTGTGAGCAGAAGTACCTTCTAACATCGAGCCTACAGCAAATCTTTTATAGCTTAAATCTGTGACCATGAAAACTCCTTGATTTAGAACACTGAAAAAATTATCGATAACAAAATTATCAACATGAGCAACTTCAAGCAACTTTAATTTGAAGCAGATCACCCTGCTAAGCTCAAGGGATGTAAGTTTAGTATTTTTATTCTGTGATCGTAACTGACACCTCTCAAGAACTAATCAGCACATATTAGATCTTTTCTGAACATTTTCCCATTGTCCTTTATGAATCTTTACTAACCCAACTAAACTATGCACCACTACGTTAGACACTGCACTGCATGCACCTACATACGTGCTATACGGTCGTATGTACGGTACTGATCTGATTTAGTATGGAAATATCATTTGTTTGTTTGCTCACTGTGGCACTCACTACTTTTGTGAGCACAGGATGGCTGTTCCATCGAATGGCTTCATGTACAGGAAAAACAAGTTACAATTGGTACTTCATTCAGAAGCATTGATTTATAATGAAGACTACAAGGAATATGGAGCAGTCCATTTTTACTACCAGGTGAAAATTAGTTAATTATAAAAATAATATTCAGATGCGAGTAATTGAACAAACCTGAACCATAACAGAGATAATTAATTACAATTGTTAATCATCAGGTCGCCTACAACCACAAAGTTTAAATATTACTGTGAGAGCATTGTTTGTGTATTTCTTTTGGATCCCTACTGGTAGTGGTGAGAAATTTTAAGTAAATCTTTGGATTCTTTGTTCTTTCTTCAGACAACCAAAAAATTTTGGAAAACCAAATGTGGAGGACAACTTGAAATTTTTCTTAAAAACCCAGACTTGACTCACAATGACTTCTTTAAATATTTCCATCTCAAACAAAAGTACAAAACCAATTTCCCATTATTTCTTAACAATTGAGGTGTTTGCCTTGTCTTGAGTTACTTGCCAACAGAAAATAAAACTCAGTCCAGTGCATGAAAAAGAAAACAAATGGTCCATAATTTGAGGGTTGTAGAAGAAAATTAGTTCAATCATGTCAACAAAACATTCAACTGAATCTAGCTGTTTGGTGAAAATAGTAAATGTAGAGTTTCATGTTGCTTCTGTCACTTGAAAACTGCAACATTTTTTCTGGGAATAAATATTCATTAAGTATTTCAGTGTGTGTTATATATTCTTGACTGAAATCTTCAATTTGGGGTATGGTTATCAAATAGCAGCAACAAAATTGCGGGCAGAAGATGGGAAAGTGCTGCTACAACTTGAGCTTGAATGTGTCATTAACTGCTTATTCATAACAATAGAAACATGCCAGTTTTACCTTCATTACCAATCAATTAAGAGGGTTTTTTATATTAATTTCTGCTTTTAATTTTGTGTGTTCAAAACAAAAGCCACCCTTACAAGCTGTCAGAGTTGCAAAAAAGGTCAGGACTGTAACCAGTTTGCAAGACTTAAAAATGACGGACATCAACGGTCAAAGTTGATGCCGCTGTAACACACATATATGCAGCCTCACTAAACACTTGAGGTGTTGTCAATCTAAATGGCAAAAAGGCAAGACATGACTTGAGAAGTTTACTTTCCCAGGAGTAATAACCAGAGATTTAAAAGCAATCTAAAAACTGAGACGTGGGAAAATAACTGGCAAGATCATGACCTGGAGTTGGGTTCACTGCCCGAGGATTACGAAACATGATAGCCCCAAAAATGGTTCTGACAGGAGCAAGTGACAAATTAAAAAGTTGCAAAGGAATGTTGACTGGTCTAAAGTAGATGGGCCCCAAGAACAGTACAGATCTTTTGAAAAAATACATCATGTACTCGGATATTTTTAAAATTACAACTGAAATTTCTTTTGTATTCCAACATTTTTTCTTCCTTTTTATTTATTTATATTTGGCTTCAGAAGTTCTGTCAAAATAAATGTGATCCTAAGTCCAAGCAGTAACCATCTTGAACTTCTACTGATGAAAAGTGACACTTAAAAGTGACAACAGTGTACTGTTGTAAAGGTTCCACAAACAAAAGAAGATAAACACCCTGTTAATTTAAAACTGCGCCTGTCTTGCAAATTTATGATTTAATTGAGTGCTTTTCATGCAATGTAAAATTCCTGAAGTAGATGAAAACTGCATGAACAATTTTCAATTTGGTATGACATGGTTGAATCAGATTGTGAACTATTCATAACTTGTGATTATCTTTCCCCGGTAGCAAAAAATATAGACAAGTTGTCACACTGACATCTCGGGATGATGAAACATAATCTGACTGTATAATTGCTAGACAGAAAGAGGAATGATGAGGATGGACAGTTTGTAACCATGGATACCAGATGAGATCAGGAAAACACATTGTGAAGAGAGAGATAAACCTACAGTAGACTTACCATCAAAAGTTTCATGCAGTAATTAAACATTTAGCATAATTAATTCACTACTTAACAATTAATTTAGTACAGCAATCAGAGAAGAGGGAGAGGCAATAGCAAACTGACAACAAACTGGATAAATTTTTTCACTTGATGAGAGTTCAATCAATCAGTTTATACTCTATCTTGATCACTGCGGTAAAAGTCTTTGATTCCTGACTTTGTGTGTATGTTAGGGACCCATCCCAGGAGTTACAACTGCATCAAATGGTCAAATTGAAATCATTAGTCTCCTCTAAATACAAATCATTGAGCGAGGATGTACTGCAGGGTCAGTTCCATAACCAGTTTCTCTTCAGGACACTCATGAAGCAGTGTGAGGACTAAAATGATGAGTCAGACACTGATAATTTCAACTGGGAACAACCAAAGACAAAATACGACAATTACGATATTTGTAAATATGAAGCAAATACAAATATGATATGAAAAAATATGAATAAATGAACCAGAATTAACTCATGTATGACATTTCTTAGTATCTGAATACATAAGTAACATCATTTTTTTATTGAGTCTCATCAAAATTCAGTCTCCTCAAATGTTAGTCTCCTACAGGGACAGATACAAATTCACCAATGCTCTCATCAGGACTGGATTGACTTCATAGGGAAAACTATTTGTACTTCAGATTATCCAAATGAGTAAAAACACTTTAAGAAATGTTACATATTGATTTAACTTAGAAAGAAAAATATTCTGAGGGAGAGTATGTGAGGTGTTGTTAAGTACAAAAGGAACCTTTCTGCAATATGAAAGACTGTTATACCAGAGCAACACCAGACATCACTTCAAGCAAAGACATAACTGACTATTAAGACACACTTGAGTCAAGGTTGTTAAAAACTGCTTCTACTTCACCAATTTCTGAAGAAAGGACTAGCAATCTATATCTGTTATAAGTAATTGGCATTTTGAACCACAATGTTCGAAGTTTTAGGAGACAAATGCAGACGTTGAACTCAACACTCTAGAAAGAAATCTCAGAAATGGAAAAAAACAAGAGAAGTGGGCACTATCCTGGTTTAGGTGGGAGGGCATTTAAGAGGGTCTTAAATGCTTGCAAATACTCCTAGCATGGCAGATGAGAGGGCAATTGTTGTGCTAAGGTAACAAGGGCGGTGAAGTAAATCTATCAGGAATCATTGATAAATTTAATCAAGGGCCTGTCACCTTCAGATGTCTACCACCTTACACAAGAGTAAACTCTTAGAATTAGCTCCTCGTCAAATTCTTAGGCATAACTCTAAGAGAGGAATGGTGTACTTCATTTCCTACAACATGCTCTCGTTTAAGTCAATAAACCTTGCAGAAAATACACAAGATATTGATGGCTAACTGAAAGCCTTCAAATTCTAATGGAAATGTATTAAATTTTTACCATCGGCGAGAGCATTCCAAGTCATAAAGCGTATTTTCTGGTCAGATTCTTCGGGCGAAGGTGAAATGTTGACGAAGCTCCTGCTGAGAAGTGGTGGGTGGTCCTGGAAAGCTAAACGGCAAAGGTAAAGGAGTTCTTCTGAGCATGAAGCTTGAAATGGATCTACAGCTGGCATTGTGATGGAATGTCTCCTAAAAGAAACTCTGTAAAAAAAAAAAAAAACAGTATCAAAAACACACAGTCTTTGAGTTTCCTTGTCCAAATGAGTAACTTACTATACATCCAAGAATATAGAACAATACCTCTACCAAACTATTGGCTTTCAAATATTTTGAGACGGTAATGTACAGTACCATGTGTCAAGTCTTAGCGACCAGAGAAAATAAAAGGGTTTATTGACACAGTTTATCTGCAAATCTACTACATGTGCAGGTAATAAAATTCCTGGAACCTATGCATTTACACATTATACAATAGCAAATATGACAATTGGCTATTGAAGAAGACATTAGAAATTCTTATGACATGCAACTGCACTTTTACAAAGTTGAGACAATGCTACAAGAACAACACAGAAACAAAGCAGGAGAAATAATCCTCAAAGACACAAAAATGATATCAACTATTTCAATTATAACTGAAATTAGGTTTATGACTTTTTAGCTTTGTGGTTTTACTCAACTCATTGATGATAACATGTATGCTTGTACAATGTAATACTGCAATATAACACCATATATACTGTACGCAGCTTAACAATCGAACACATGCATAACTCACTTCAATCTATTTCAACATTTGTTCAAGTGTACTAATTTAAGGTAAAAATGACATCTTTAATAATAATGTCAATCAGTTGATTTATTACTAGGGTATACTAAAAAACTGTACCTCTGAAACAGTTGAGAAAATATCCTAAGAACCGGGAACAGGATACCACGATAAATAGTCTTCAGTGTAGCTTCCATGCTGAAAACAAACATCAAAGCATTTTTTTTTTTTTTTTTGCCTTTTGCAGTCTGAATTCGAATCCAACCTTCAATACAATATACTATTGACTTTGCCGTGGGGAGGCTCACGTTCAAGCACTAACTACCTAACCTTACAGCCTCTCATGGCCAATCACCTGTGGCTCCCACTCAAGTGCTCACTGTCCTGCCCTACAGCCTCCCAAGACTACTCATCTGTTGAGCTAAAAATAAGGTTACTAATGAAGAGTAAAATAACAGAGATCACTTCAATGCCTCAACAAGGAGGGACAGAGGGAGTGACAAAACTGAGGGGGGAATTTCTCTCTCTTAAAACATACCACAGTATTAAAGCAGTATAAATCCATACAAACAGCAAGTACAGAAGTGTAATCTTAGCTTAAACACGGTGACACAGCTAACTGTACCACAAGCAGTGCTACCACAGAGTATAGAACAGTATACATTATATTACATGCACAGTATTCAAACACAAGTTACAGTATTACACTCAGTACAACCAAACATATATAACATTCATACATATATATAACATACTGTCACCGCACAACCTCAAATTTTTTATACCTATTAAAACCACCAAGTTGCCATTCAAAGTTGCAGTAAGAAGAGAATTGAATGTTCTATACTGTATATTGATGATTCACCACATTTTTAGGTTTCATCATTTTGAAATTGGAGGGTTACTGGAGGTATCCCCCTTCCAAAAGTGTGAGGGGACACATCCATCACTCTGTTTTCCACTCCCCCCATCATCCATTCCAATGTATTGCTGCACTAAGCATAACTAGTGGAAGCATTCAAAACATACAGTACAGACATTATAAATACTATGTTTGTCATACAAACAGTGGAAATAAGTGTATACTACTATACAAGCAGTCCAAAGTTACATACACACTTCAGATGAAGGCATACTGTTGTAGTGCTACTCAACATGACACAATCAGTACAATGCAACATACCTAAACCACAGTACCATATGATTAACAACAACCAACACAAACCACTGCCATCCAGTTATACAGTATGTTTGCAGATATGAAAACAAACAGTTTCCTAGTAGTTACAATAAAACTTAAAGCATCACTGTGCTTAAAACAACAGGCTTAGGAAATAAAAATGTTTTCACAGTACAACCTTTGGTAAGAGTATTTTTATATAAGGAGAATTTCTGTTCTTAAAAGAATAATCCAGTGATACAGTGACTTGGAAGAGTGGACTTTTACACTGCAGCACTTCAAACACCTCACATATCAAATGCATGAAATCAATTCCACAAAGCACAACCCACGTTAATGAACATGATGGTGTGTCAAACAGAATTCTACACAGCATGTACCCAGTAAATGTGTCATTCACCATGGAATCAGTTCCACAAAGCATGACCCATATTACCGCACATGTTTACAGTAGATGTTTAACTTCAGTTATAATTAATCCCACAAAGAATGAAAGTAAGCGTGTTACTGCAGACATTGGTGTGCCATGTCAAATAGAATGAATTCCATAACTTAATCGCAACTACTGTTACAGTACATAAGAGTGTGTCATATCACTTGGAATCAATCCCACAATGCACAACCATGGCAACAGCACATAATAATGTGTTCTTTAAAGTAGAATCAATTCCAGAAAGTACAACCAATGTGACAGTACAAACTGATGCATCATTTCATGTGGGGAATGTATAACCCAAGTTGTTTATGATACATACACTTGTGGGTCATTTAAAATTGTCTTCAGTACAAGTTATATAATAACATAGTGAAGTGAAAACATATTACAAACTGCAACATCTACAAAGACTATGTAATTGAACATGTAACAAGTGCACTACAATTCTACAGTTCAGGTTTCTTAGAGATGCAGCAAATTTGCTGAAGTTCAGAAAAACAACTGGACTTTTGGTTTCAAAGTATGTTGAGTGTAGGTGTATTTTTAATTCCTAATAATATTTACAACCATGTTCTTGGTTACTGATTAAAGTCACACACAAGTGTCCACAACAGTTGTCGCTTGGAGCATTGAGACATTTGCTACTAGACCATTTTGCCAATATTCTGTCCTCTGGTACTTAACAGTTGGTCTCATCACTTGGCACACCAAGACAGGTATTGCTTTCAATTCAGTGTCACATCCACTTTAGTACGTAGAACACTAATATAGTAATAACAATTCCGAATGTTCTACGAAGCACAAGTCCAGATAAAAAAATGAAACAATACACCACTGATTTGATGGAAAACATCGATATATTAACAGTGTACACAAAGATTATAATAAAAATACGACATGTTTCGGAAGGTCAACTTCCATTGTCAGGTTGATGATAAGACTAAATAAGGAGAGGTGAACATACTACCAATTGGGTTGTCAAAGACAAAAATTTAGAAGTGACACTTAGATGAATAAAGAAAATAATGGGGATTCCAGTTGTTTGTTGAGATTGGGCAGATTCCAGTTGATATGAAGGCATTCCTTGAGTTTAAGCTGCAGTTTAGTGGGTGCAGAGTCAATGATTTTGAAAGAGTTGTGATCGCATTTTGCCTTACAAGAGGGGGATTTGTGTAAGTGTTTGTAAACATGTGAGTTTTTATCAGATTTTAGATGCTCATTGATCCTCGTAGCCAAATGTCTGTGGGTTTCCCCGATATAGCAAGCATTACAGCTTGAGCAATTGAATTGGTAGACTACATGGGATTTAAGATTTGTTGGAACAGAATCCTTGGTAACAAACAATTTTCTTATTTTAAAGGAAGTGAACACAAGTCTGACATCAATATTATTACAATGGAATTTGATCATTTGTCTGATTTTTTGTTGGGTGGGGTGAGAAAAATGTCCAATGTAAGGAAGCTTGTAATATCTAATATCGAGAAAAGACTGATCAGAAGCATTCTGTGGTGATAATTTACTGTCTAGATAAGAAGATACAACTCTATGAATTAAATAAGAAGGAAATTGTTTTTTTCCCAGAGTTGTGAAAAGTTCTTTCAAGTCAATGTCGAAACCTTTCCAGGTTTTGTTAATCTTGTAAATCCTGTCAACAAGGGTTTTAATAAGGCCTATTTTGTAAGAAAAGGGTATAAAACTAGAAAAGTTGGTAAGTAAGCCAGTATATGTGGCCTTGTGATACACAGAACCATTGCAATGATCAGAATTAGAAATTAGTACATCTAAAAATGATAGAACATTGTCATGCTGTTTCTCAATGGTAAATTGAATGTTAGGTTGTTGATTACTGAAATAATGCAAGAAGGAGTCCGCGTCGTTCTCATTGTCGAAACAACAGAAACAATAATAATAATATGGTAAGAAAAACAATTGCAATGAATATTCAGAATCTTCAATTAGCAAACCTTGGATTGAAAGCGATCATGCACGTCTGATGAGGGACATCTTCGAGGAATGTCAGAGCATCTACTACAACCATGGACTAAAGAGACGCGACTGATGCTTAGAAGAATGCCACAATCGAGACATAGCATAATATCGGACTCAAGTTTCACTCCTTTCTGACATATTGTAAGTGATGTACTTATTCTTCACATTTAAAAAAAGGTACCATATATTGCAACGAAGCAAAAAGCCTAATGTTAAGCTTTTGTGACTGATTTTTCAAACATTGAATGAGTTTTCAGTTATATGCTTTGTGCACAGCTGAAACAATTTTACCCCCTTGATATGCTAGGAACCCCAATCTTCTGTGGGTTTTGCCCCCTCGACCCCCAAAGGGGTTCCACCAGTACAAGAATGTCAGCAGGAAATCGATAGATTTTCTATGATGTTCATGGGAAATTTAGCAAGGTTTTCTGACCGTTTCACAGTTTAAACTTTAGTGACCTCAGATGACCTTTGACCTCCTAAAAAGACAATAGGGATCATCTACTCAGTATGATCAACCCACATACTACACATGATGTCAGTGAAGGTTACCCTTCTTGAGATATTGTGTTTACAAGGTTTTCACAGTTTGACCTCAAATAGCCTTTGACCTCTACCAAAAACACCAGGAGTCATCCACTTAGTATGAGCAACCCACACATCAAGTATGAAGTCAGTCAACTTCACCCACCTTGAGATACCGTGTTTACAAGCAAAGCGTCACATACATACATACATACATACATACATACATACATACATACATACATACATACATACATACATACATACATACATACATACATACATACATACATACATACATACATACATACATACATACATACATACATACATACACACACATGTGACATCACCATCACATAGATTCCTTCTAACTTTGGCAAGGAATCAAAAACTTGTGAGCATCAGAGTATTCCTCATATCTGCATGCCCCGTCACTGTGGATCCTGAAAAGAGCATTAGGCGTGGTTCAATATTTTCTTCACAGTGCGTCTGAAGTTCTTGAACAATTGTGCAGTAAATCCATGCATGTTTATGTTGTAAACATGTACTGAGACTAAGAGTAGGTATTATCAAAGCACGTTTAAAAAGGCACTGCTACCAGACGTAAACAATCAGCTCAGCACATGGTTGTATAGGTTGAAATACCATGTCACATTCACGGAAAGGCAAATCTGTAAAAGTTATGTTGACACCATGTACTACCAGCACCTAACACTGCATTATACGTTACAGTAATCACGACCTTTGCCCTTGACCCGTGACATCATAAGTCGGACAGACACTGTATTTTCATACCCAGGTACCCACACAAGTTTGAAGTTGTAGGAGGAGATCATGACACATTTTTTCAGAGCATTTTTACCATTCTGAACTTTAGCCATGTGACCTTTGACCTCCTAACCTTTGAAATCATCAATATTTTAAAAAACATTCTTGTACCCTCTACTGTCTATATATGGTAGTTTTACAACTGTTAGGATATTCACACATAGAGAAAATGCTGAAAATGTTTTCATTTTCATGACCTGTGACCTTTGACCTATGACATCATCGGACACTATACCACATACACAGGCACCTATTGACTAAATTTGAAGTTTATCCGACTTACCCCCCTCCTGATCCATGTCATTTGTGTACCATGAGGTTCCCCACTGTACTACTGACCCACCAAGTTTCGGTTGAATATTACAAGGGGTGTAAGGTGGGCTACCATTTAAGTGTTATTTTTGGAGACTTTAACCGTTCAAGTAGGTACAATATCTCCTCCCTGTATACTACATATACAGTAGGAATATTGACTGGATATCTCTTTCAAACCAAAATAAACTGGCATATAAGAATGATGTAGAGGGCTTTTGCCTTACACAAATGATTTATATGGACATAAAACTATAATTTACGGAAGAGCTTTTGTCATTCAAGCAAACTTTCGCATTTTGTATTTGGTGTGCGCATGTTCATCAAGTTACACGTCCACAAACTGGTCTACTATGATAAATGCCAGAGCGCGCCAAAAAGGTGAAAACTAATTTTGAAGAATAGCAACTGGCAACGTTATAGCTATGGACAAAACTTTTCCGATGTAACTGACGAAGTAGCAGACGACACGAACCCTTTCACATTAAGTTCGTAATACCCTTCAAGCTCATTGAATCTGTAAGTGGTGAAGCAAGAAGACGTCTTCAGCGTCAACTAGGTAGGTTCAAATGAAGGAATTAGATCTTGCACCTCCCTGGTTATAAAACTATCACTTTGTGCATTAATAATTTATGGCCCATTCTGAAGTTGGACCCACAAATGTTTAAGACTGCCAAGGGTTCCAAAACCACAATGCTAATTTGACAAATGTTCAACATTGTACGGCAAGATATGCAGAAAGAAACTCATTTTGCATAATTTCATCAACTGGTCCATATGGGACCAATTATTTGGAACAAGCTGAAGGAACCACTACCATAGTAGCATTGCGACACAATTTCAACTTAGTGCCATACCATCTGGTAATTTTTCCATTTTTTGACCCATTGGCCAAATTTCCATGGGTGTCCTTATCAAATACCCATGCCCTACCCTTGGAAACTTTCCTCAGCCCACGGCAAAACCCCTCTGCCAATATGCAAACCCCCATCTGCTGTATCCTACCCAAGGCAGATAATGCACCTCACGTTACCATATGTACAAACTAGACCCGCTCTAGTTTGCAATCCGAAGGAATTGCAGCTGTAGCTGTGCATACAGCGAGTGGCTGATAGCCATTCCTAAGTGGTGCACATAAGACGATTGGAAAGGCCATAAATGCATGACCAAGGGATTCAGTTAAAAATAAAAAGAATGATACATATTAACACTCATCATAGGCTATTAAATTCAAATGCTTATTTCTTATTTTTTCACCTAATAGAGTAGCAATCAATTACTTTTCTTGGTGTTGGTTTTATAATCATTTCAATTTCTCACGTTGTTATTTTTATTTCATTTTTCTTTTTTGTAATATGGAGGGATTTCCCATGAGTATAGTTAAATTTCCCAGCAACGATGCTTCATTTTTTTCCCCTTTTTTTGTTGCCATGTTTGCAAAGCCAAACATTTTTTGGGGGGCTCCACATGAACCTGACATTCTTTTTTTGCATTTTTTCTACTTCAACTTTTGATGTAGGCCTATTTCTAAAATCACATGATAAGCTTTTCCAAAAATACTCTAACCAACATAACACTTTAACATGCCATACAAGTTAAGGAGCAAAGGAGAGCCAATTACCCATAAAAAGCCCTGAAGAACAGGCCTCCTGCCCAAAACAAACAGAAAGAATCCTATGAAAATCACAAATGCATGCACAAAACAATTACATTCCATCAGAATGTGCAAAGAGCTTGTGAATGTTAACCTTAACTGGTGACGATGCAGTATAGAAAGATGACAACCTTGAAGGCAACTGCAGACTATTCCACTCACTAATGACTCTTTGACAAAGTTTGAACTAAATTTCCTAGCTACATCAAATATACCGAAAAAATTGATGTTAGGAAAGTTAGCTTCTTTTTTTATTTCAGACATTCACTATGACTTAGAATCATGGAAAAATAAAACCAAACATTGTAGTACTACAGTCAAGTTTTCAGACTATCGTAAAATCAGTTGCACAGATTCATCTGATTGCAATGATCACGAAGGTTGTACATTTCTACTGACACATGGCACCATTTTAATAATCCTAACCAATTAAAACTGGAGGGCATACAGGACAGGAATTTGGAAACAATAGTTCAATATATATATACTGAAATATCTATGTTAGAAATGTGAGGACACAACACCCCACTAAAACGCACCATAAAAATACCAAGAGTGGCAGTGACTGACTGAGCATTCGTCCTGTGTCTATTGTTTTCTGAAAATTTTCTTAGTCCACTGAGCCTCCAATCTGGGGTGGAGGTACAGTCATAGTCACAGTGGAAGTCCATGGAGGTGCAATTAGTTTGTATATTTTTCTCAAGTCTACTGAGTCTCCAATCTGGAGTGGAGGGGCAGTCGTAGTCGCAGTGGAAGCCCATGGAGGTGCAATCATTTCTAGAATGACTGAGCAAGCATCCTGTGTTCATTTTCTCTAAAGTCTATATGAGTATGACTGAGCCTCTGATCTGGAGTGGAGGGGCAGTTGTTGTCCACAGTGGCTGTCCATGAAGTTGCAGGTCTGGAAGCACTTGACTGCGACTCTAAGAGTCTCAATGGTAAGTTTAAGAGAGACTTTGCATTCTGCAGTTGAACCTAAAAGGGGCCTACTGGCGATCAACTTCATTCAATTATCACTGGCAGGTTGGCCTATGTTGGGCCTAGACCACAATGGTATCAGAGTATCAGGCTCAGTTCTACTACTAGTACAAGACACAATTGCTCATTGTTTTACCTCAGAATTTTGTGTGCACTCTCTCCTTGATACAGTAGGTTTCCGTAAGGAATCTACAATAGTATCATTAAGGTCTACCAGTGGCGAAAGTTCCTTTGTTCTGCTCATTTAATGTTAACTTACTGTTACAACCACTGGCACTGTAACGTTTATCGGAAATGGCGGTTACTCAATCATCACTACCAGTAGTAGGAACTCACACGTTAGCCTTCACTTCAGAGCACAAAATTGTAAGTTGAGGTCCCTTACTTGTTGCAACTCTCATATAAAATAAATAGTATGAAACTGCTCAAACAAACCATCAAACAGCGTTGTCTACGTCAGAGGATAAATAACAATGTGCAAAAGATATTTTCTTCCGTGACGGTTGTAATCTGTTTTTGAGACGTCGTCGAGTACTTTCGATTCACTGTGAAGTGTGAACTTCTCCTTTCCGACACAGATCTGTCAGTCTGACGGTACGCCAACATATACATACATGGAAAATTCCTATTCCGCGACAAATGTGCCTTACCTAACACAACAGATTGCGTAATGTTGTAGTGCCATGGTGTAGTAACGTGCAAACTGACCGTAACAGGAAGTTCTGTTGTTCCGTGTAATATTTAGTTTTCACTAATGGTAACCTTCGTCATACGATATATGAAAAATAGGATAAAAAACTCTACTAGCCCTGAGCATCTACGCTTATTTTGGGTAATGATATCATTTTCGAGTGCCTAACGGATATGGGCTGGGACCGGCAGACTGGCCCCGACCAAAGAGGTTTGGGCTGCCCTTTTCCTGCATTGGTGCACAAAGAATGAAGACGTTGTACGTTTTCATTGGGAAGGACGTTAACCAAGAATTACAGTAAATGGCATTATTGGGAAGAGAGTTCCAAAGTTTAACAACAACGAATCGGACACATATATAGTTGGGAAGATCGAAGCCTATAAAACGGAATGGATAATTGCGGATAATTTGCACGGCTTGGGTAAGGAGGGGTATTGTTACCAAGATCCCTGAAACTGGATGGCAAGGTATCATGGATCCAGTTGAAGACAAATTTAGGCCTACCAACATAATACCGATTCAGGTCATAAAAAGTAAGAAGATTCATGTTGTTAACCAGTGGAGCACTATTGTCCCGTGTAAGGTAATCCTTATTACTAACATAGCGAATTGCTCTTTTTGTTAGATAAAAAGAGACTGAACTTTAGTGGGATAAATATTGCCCCAACTACAACAACCACCCCCATTTATATGGTTATGCAATCATAGACAATTGTAACAAAACTGAAAAAGAATTAATTAACATAAAAGAGATTTAAAACTAGGATTTATCACCAAAATTATTGCACCAGATTGCATCTTAGGTTACTTGGTAGTACTATGGGAAAAATTTCTTACAAAGATGGAATTTCCAAAGTTAAAGCATCTCGTCAAAATGGCAAACTTATGAAAACTGCCATTTTGCCGATATGGAACAAGTGGTCAAAATGATAATTTTCGAATATTACCATTCAGTTGACAGATGTTCGGCATCGTCGAGCTGTTTTATCTGGTCAGAATATCAATTTACCACTTTGAATTAAGAGCTGTTCTCATTCCAGAATTTTCTGATTTTTGCTATTTTGAAGTGATGTTCTAACTCGGCAAAATAAGTCAACGAAATTTTGTCATTTTGACAAGTTTACCAAACCGGAAACATTGCAGATTTTTGTTAATTTGACGAGTTACAATTGTCAATTTTAGGAACATTGTCCATGCTTTTGATACTTTTTCAGTCGCTCGTCCCTTCACTCGTAATTCGGCCTTAACGAGGGACTCACATCTTACATGAGTCAAATGCACAAGTACAACCAGGAGACCATATCTCAAATAGGCATATATATGTGATAAATGAACGTTTTAAATTTGCGCGAGATAAATAACGGGAATGTGGAATGTTCCCTCAACCTGGAGCCGTGTGCTTTTAATGTCACGCCCCACTGATGGGTTGAATTGTAGAATTGTAGTAGATGAGAAGATGCATAACACATTATCCAAGGCGGCATTGTTGTTGTCGAATGGGACTAACTTAAAAGACCCCAGGACTAGCTCTGGCTCGAGAAATTCACACAGATTTGTTAAATTTCAACAGATGGGGGAAAAGGAAGAGCACAAAAATGTCAAAGGTGACATTTCCAATATTAAATCAGGATACTAATTATAAGATGATAAACAAAAGTAACGAAATGTGTCTATAGGGCTCCATATGGCACTAGTACTGTTACATGTCATTAAATTTGGGACCAGGGGAACAGCAAATTCCAAGAGGGCAATCTAATTTTGTTATTACCAATATCCTGAAATTTTTGTTTTGAAACAGGAAAATGAGAGGCATGTGTTAAGGGCACAATGCAGGTGACTTTTTTTCAGTGGCGTAGTGAGCGATCCAGGCAGTAGCTGCTCAAGCAGGGGGACATCTCCCCCTCCCCACCTGACCTGACTCCATTAACTGTGGCAATTATACAAATACACCTTTTGCAATCTTTCAGCTTTCAGGGGCAATGCATTAGACTCTGGGTTAATAAAATTATATAGAAAATGCATACACTTTCTTTCACGGGCTTCGTCCGCACCCATTCGGTGTATGCCTGGATTGTTCAATAAACACTTCCTACAGGATTGCTTGATGTAATTAATGTTCTAATACCCGATGAAACCACTCCCATCATTCACCAACCCACTTAAAACTCCCTCCATCATCAAATAATTCGTCTATTAAGCCAAGTTTCATGTTATTGTATCAAAAATGTCGTAAACTTGTCATATTTATGGACAGTTTAGTGAACAGCAAATACTATGATGTTTAGACAATGAAATGCTAGATTCTATAATGCTTTGCTATTTGGAAAATAGCTTCCGAGTTCTTTGCACCCTCGTCCGTCCACCCGGGTGTTGCCTCTGGGCCCCACCAGGCTTAAGGAAGGGGTCATGGACCCTTGCCCTCCCTGATTTTCAATTTAAAATAGTATATATAGGACTCCATAAATCGTCGTGGCAGAGTGTCACTTCCTTTACCTTCGGGGAAGAAGTCCGACTTTCGAGGGTGACCTTCAGATGTTGTGATTAGAGTTCTAGACTAGAATTCTCTATAAAGTAACCCTAGTAGCGATGACAGCACTAAGAAGATTTTTCATATTATATATATTCCATCTAATCGAAATATGGTTCTCAATTTTTTTAGACATCCCTTCAACTGTCCATAATGGAGATATAGGGGTGGAATTATTACATTTCTAATACCATCTTTGGAAAATTCAGTTAAAAAAATCAATTTGGAATGGGAGACGGGGTGTGAGTGGGTGGTGGAAGGTGGGGGGAGAAATAAAGAGTTAAACTACCAGAGCGGAACCCACTGGCTCTAGATATAACGAATGGAGAAACGGTGGACGTATTCCTCTCACTCCTTTGGAAGGAAACATCTTCAAAAAGTCCCCCTCCTAACTCTTTTCATAGTGATAAAACCTAAAATTGTGATGACTGGCGAATATTGAACACAAAATACATACTGTATGGATTGCAACTTAATTGACACTACCTTTTCAAAGCTATAATTGTGCCCAAATATTGGACCACTTTACGGTCCACATGATGGGCCTACTTTCTGGGGGTGGGGGTTAGAGACTACTTTAAAGGGAAATAAGGCGTTTATTTTACAGAAAACAATCACATTTGAGAATCAATGTTTATGGACACAGAATGATAGATCATTCAAAATAAGAAAGGGCAGTGGTCATCTTTCCAAGAAATCAGTTTCTCACAGATAGTTATTCAATTATTTGTTGTTCAAAAATAATTCGTTTAGCCAAACTTTCCAAAATTCAAATGAAGCATTTTCCTTTTACTCTTCACATACATAATTTTTTGAGGAGATGAAGCTTGTACAGATGTTTACAGATGATATTGAATGGTTTACCAATAACTTAGACGATTTTCTTTGTATGCCATCTTGGTGTCTTCTAAATGCCCTTTTTCCGTAACTCTAATCCTCCAAGCTACAAAGCTTAGTTATAACGCAGCTAAAAATAGGGGAATCCCCGTTATTACGGTCTAAGGTCTGTGTACATGTACATGTCTTCGTGTAAGTTAGCCATTTGCTGCAGCGATGATCGGAATTGGTAAAGCTTTCATGCACTGCATGCTTTTGAAATATCGTCTGCGTGAGAAGTACTACACTTTTTCAAGAAATTGATGGTTACAACAAGGAGGCCGAGGGGACCAAACAAAACTGTGATCCTTTACAGCTTCGACGGAGTACGAAATGTAAGCCATGCACTAACTTCCGTCTTATGAATTGCTTTCGTAAAATTGTTGGAGTAAGTAACTTACAATAAGTGAATTACTGTCAATTACTGCATTCAAATGTACATTTTATGTACAGTGAATAAGTTTTATCTTCAATATTTAACAGTTGCTTTTTGTTAGGTTTTTGAATCACTGTTGCAGTGTAGGTCTAATTCAAACTCATCGAATTCAGTCTGGCAGTTGCGTTGAATTCAGGAAGTAGTATAGTAGAGTAGTGTAGGCTGATGTCGCACATATGGGACATAGTATACGGGGTGACACGTTGATGGTAAGCCAGTTGTGTAAACAACAACGAAGCTGCTCGTGGCTGTTGCAGTCAAAGCCGTGTAGACTAACGTACCGTTGAGAAGGACCGTTGCCGTTTTGGTTATATGATAAGACTACCAAGAGTACATATATACCGTACATGTTGATTTATAGATGGGTAAAGTTCAAAAAAAAAAAACACAAATTTAGGCCTAGGCCTAGGTACAGTAGAAGGGGTATGGTAACTGACTAACTATTGTCACTGCTCATGTTGTTCTGGGTCCATTGGAAGTAAAACATTTAGATTATTTGAAAAGGACCTTTAGGGAATACAAAAAAAAAAGAAGCAATGAGAGTCAGCAAAAAGTCCAGCAGTTTGGTATTCCTATATGACAATGCAAGTACTTCAAATTTCAAGGCAGTGCATGTGTCCAGTCCGCATGGTACTTGTGAGTGCACTTGCACTGCTTACAAAAATGTCTTTGGTCGAAGCTGTGATTCTCTGCAAACAGAACTTTCTGGATTTTTCTCAAACCTGTGTAGTAAAGTTTTTTTTTCCCATGGCTTCCTTTGCTCTCCATTGCATTTCCTTCTTGATTGAAAGCTTTTGTTAATTGAGGTAATTCTGACACCAACATTACAGTATCAGTGTATAATTTTAGATATTGCAAGTGCCTATCAGGGAACCCTAGACTAGGGTGGAGGATGAGCTTGGTGATAAGATTGTCTTGCAATCACCAGATCCCCTGATCAAATCGGAGTGGAATCACTTGGAAATTTTCTGGGGACTCAAAATTACTTGTTTAGTACAGCTGTGCTGATTAAATTGCAGGTTGAGATGATATTATAATCCTAAGGAATTATGCATCCCCTTTAATTTGTTCTTAGCCAAACTTTTTATTGGGCCTTACCAGCATGGCCAAGCCCCTATTTTTCCTCCACACTTGCCCCCATGGCTGCATGCCTGGAACTACCCCAACACCCTTGAAGCATTCCCCTGGTTTGTTTCACATGAATTTTGGTCTCAGTGACCATGTCAACCACCACACTTTGTTCTGTTGATTTTATGATCTTTACCTGTGTAGACATCAGCACAAATGACTCGACTTGGACTCGAGTCATACAGTAACATCGATGACTTGACTTGGACTTGAGTCATAACATCAATGACTCGACTTGGACTCGGGTCAGTAACCATATTGACTTGACTTTCAAGACTCGCAACTTTAATCATTGTAACTCGTAAGTTGATCTACAAACCTGATGCCCCATCGCTTACACAGTGTAAGGACCGTGCAGTGCGGTATGTATCGAAACTTAAACTTGCATGTTGTAAGCAGAGTAGGTATACAGTACACAAATCTATTGGTACCATCCATATTAGAAATATTTCCATATTCTGGTCATTGTACCAGAGTTGCATTACACCAGAGCTAGGTCGCACAATGGTTTCATGCACTATGTAAAAATAATTCAACCGAAAAAGAAGAAAATGAAATCCTAAAACATCGCATTTACGTATGCTGAGAGAAGCTTTGTTTTCAATTACACTGGTGGTATAGTATTTAGCTGATACTGTATGTCTGTTGAACAAATCACATCTTAGCAACTACTTACTCAACCCATGATTAAGTATATCATATCAAATCATATCACATCATGGAAATTAGTATTTGATTCTTTTCCTTTCTAGGCATCACATGACTGCTATTTTCAGTTTTAGCGCATCATTGGTTATTTTGTGTTTGGACAGGTGTACTTTGAATTTTGTTTTGCATCATCTTATGTGAATGAAGGGGGCTGGACATGTCAAAAGGATTTAATGTAAAAATCCTTTTTTTTATTGGATGGACATACTGAACTGACACTACAGAGCAGTTACTTTTAATTCAAAGCCTGATTCCATGCCTTACAATACCTTGCCATCGCTTGTTTCACACTGATCACTACAACATTTAAATCAAGAAATCGCCTGGATTGGTCTTTAGTTTTTGTTCTGTTCTCTTCATATCAAGTTCTGTTCCAGATCATGCCACTGAAACATGGTAAACGTAAAAAACGTCAGAATGGAAAGTTGCCGTCACATAGGAGTGGTCCTCGTTCTTCTGAGGAGGACCAATCACTCAACATTCCAACAGGAAATTCAGCCAATCATACAGCTGGGGCAGCCAATGCTACTACGAAAACACCGTCTGGTGGAAGAAGTGAGTCGTTGCCAAGAGCGGCTGCGGCAGCAGTTGCTGCAGCAGCAGCGTCCACATCTAATAATGGTAGAACAAAAGTTGTGTTTAATATGGAAGCCTTTAGGAAATTTTTTGATGAACAGGTAGATTGTGAAAATAGCAAGGTGTGTGCGGAGTATAAAAGGAGGTACCCCGACAGTCATTTCGAACAAGACGTTGAAACTATTAAACGTCATTTTATCAGAACCACAGAAGAGGACGACGAAGATGATGAGCCGCCACCAAGTGAAGTTCGTTCAATGCGAGAAGAACTAACCAGAGCAATGGCAGATATGCCATTTAGTTCGACAGCACTTAAGCCAATTACCACAGAGCATAGAAACCAGATCCAAACATTAGAATCTGGGCGAATGGTATTTGAAAGCCAGTGGCTGGCTGAAATCACCATAAAGACATATGTAAGACCTACTGAATGGAAACTTACTGAGTTGATCGGTATGGACCTAAATCATGTTGTCATACTGGGTCGAAACGGCTCTCGGAAAACAATTGTGGAATTCTATAATCTCACAGCCCCAGAAAAAAGTGTTACAGAAAAAATCTTTACTTTTGATCATTCAGATCCCTGGCAGTTTGGTGCTATGGTCAACAATAAAAACGTTGTTCTTGGGTGTTTCAATGAACTTGGCATCCTGAACGTAATGGACAATTGGTACTGGTCAGTAGACGTACGTGATCGTATCAGTGGTTGGGGTGATTCGAAAAAGATTCGTGCGTTGGCTGCCAAGGATGACAAAATAATTGTTGGCAATGACAAGGATCGTATCATTGTTGTGTTTGACCCCAATCTTCAGCCATTGACGTATATCGTCGTACAGGAGTTGGTGGACTTTATATGGTCTCTGTCATTGGACAAAGATCGAATATATCTTTGCAGTGGTTTCTATGGCAATGCGTTTGCCATTGATATGGATGGAAAGACATTGTTCCATTTTCGTAAACCTGAAGCAGATTCTTCAATGATACCTTCCAGTGTCCTCAAGGACTGTGATGGTTTTTTACATGTCTTTTGGTTGGTCAAAACGGAGGATTCCTATCGATCTGTGGATTATTTATACAACCCAAAGGACGATCAGCATCTCGCTGAAGTAAGATTTGATAAGAAGGTACAACATATGTCTAATGTTAGCTGCGCTACCTTTGATACCAAAAAGTCACGTGATGGACATACAGTCGTTATGACCGATAAAGGACAGATTTTTGTATCTGCTACAGTAAGTACTCATCGTACGCAGAATGTTAGACCTAAATCTGTTTGTCCTCTTTTTTTTTTGGTGGAGGGGGTTGGGGAAGAAGAAGAAGAGGAGGAAGAGTGTGTTTGCCAGTATGTAGGTGGCTTAAAGGCATTGACCTTGTAGGGATCAAAAGGTCCAGTTTGTCACCCCATTCTCTCCCTTCAAATATCCTGATTTCATTCACCATTAGAAATAAAGGAAAAACCTAAAACTGCAAGTCAACATAGATTATTTCAAACACTTTTTCAGTGACAGGGATATAATTTTTGGGGTGTACATTCATCTAAATTGCTTGTTGGTGCAGAAAACTTGTGACTTATTTCCCTTGCATTGTCTCACTCATGTTAAATGCTAGTCTTTCCACACTGTTGTATGATATAGAAAAATTGAGTGCTTGAGGTCACTATGTCTAGGCTTCAAAAATCAGTAAGTTGCACATAGTAATGTGCTCAAATGGGCACCCATAATCCATGTTTCTTTGTGATAAGGAACCAAGATGGCATCAGTATGTACAGTACACTATGCATGCTTTGTCCTGTATACCCTAAAATGGACATATTCAAAAAGCTCTGAAAGCTAACAGCTGCAAGAGAAAAGAACATGAAACTGTGAAGTGATGAATTCAGCAATTTTTATTTTATAATCCTTTGTTTCTATGTGAGCATCCACAAATTTTGAATGTTCATCAAAAAGTAATCATACTCCAAAAAAGCAGATTGCCAGAAACTACAACAAGACAGTAGGACAATAGTTTAAGTCCTGTGGTGATTCATTGATTATTTGGATATCATAATATGTTTGTATTGTAGTAGTTTCCATGTATGTATAACATGTCATCCAGCTTCAATTTCCCATCAAATAAATGACAAATTTACACAGATTTAGTGAAGATCAAAAGTGTTTGCTTCATCAGAAGAAGTCTAAACCTGTCTCACTTGTCAGCTGTGTTAGTCCTAGTGTATATTTTTGTACTGCATGGACATTTTATTAGCATTTACAGAATTCTCAGGATTTGATGTTTTGAATGCTCGTTGTACTTGCTTCCAAATGCTTGTGTTTTAATTTTTGTCTTTCACATCACATCTCCCCATTTACAGTATTTGCAATCATTTTCACAACATTTACCATCAACATATATTCTTTTCTTTGCAGACTATAGAAGTAAATACAACATACCAGAGTGTTACGGTACCCACTTAAAGCACTGTGGCTCAGTGGCTGTCATCTGACGATTTTGCAGTTAGTATTCGCTGAAATTTCAGTTACAGTACTTCCTTGGTTTTGTTTGTATTTGTGAGATTTTCATTCATGCTGGCTTGTAAGGGTGTGTGTGTGTTATAACAAAGTTCAAAGTTGTCCAAATAACAACTTGCCATATCTTATCAACTCAACAATTCTCTGGAAAATGTTGACATGTTCAATTCTTTTCTGAATGAACATTTGTTGAATTGCACTACTCACTTAATAAGAAAGTGAACAAGTCAACATTTTGCAGAAATTGTTTAAATGCTCACTTAGTGAGAAAGTTAACAAGCAGACATTTAGCGAAAAATTGTTGAAACAGAAAGATGTGATAAGTTCTCATTCAAATGTTTTGTAGAAAACTGTTTTTCTCTCTCAGAAAGTGAGCGAGTCAACATTTTGCTGCAATTATTTTAAGTGGCAGGATGTGATAAGCACCATTTTTCCCCAAAAATGTTGAATTCCCCACTGAGAATTAAGTAAACAAGTTGACATTTTGCAGAAAATGTTGAGTTGTTAAAATAACACATCTGGACAATTAATCATTTTGTTTTTTGTTGAGATGTTATCTCGTTGTTTAGACAATTCGCTGAAAATTGTCAACTTATGGGGCAAAAATATTCTCTTCTTGACGACATTTTTAAGCTTCCGTAATTAACCTCATGTGGATTTTTGGAACAACGTCGATGTTGTTTTCCTGTGTTTTGTTGCTTTTGATAGGACCTGTATAATACAACCTTTGTTCCATACTTAATATAGAACATTCAACTTAGAGCATTAACAAAACTGTTCTTTATGCTTAGTTCTTATATGATGGAGCTGGCAACATTAAGTATTTTCTCACTGTAATGGATTTTGTTTACTTCTCTTATGGTCATACACACTCATACAAAATCACTTAATCCATCTACCTAAGACAGACTTGTATCTGATTAGTGTACATAGTATGTTTATTCCTAATTTTCAATCTGTCAATATGTGGTTGGTAGATACAATACATTCCTGTGTGGTATGATTTCTGGTAAAGGTAAGTTAAGGTGTTATCCTGGAATGAGAAGAGAGGTGTCAGAGGGGTTACGACTTCCATATGAGTGGAGCTCGAGCTTCCCTCCATTATCTTAACCCCTTCCTCGTATAGCGAAGCATCGCAATTAAAACTGGCATTCCTTTTTTATAGTTTGGTTCAAATTAGGGGAAAAAAGCCCCATGCAGGAGTGGCTGCTGTATGATGCTACCAATACTTATGAAATTATAATAAACCTAATGGTTGATTAGGAGGTATCTCTGTACTATAATCACATGTAATGCACCAATTTATCAGTGATCTATTACACAATTTGGCAGTCTGTGCAATAGAAGTCAATACTATCAGAATTGAAACTGAAATATGTTCTGCACATAAAACGAATCATAACTACATTGCAGTGGAAAATGACGGTACCTTTGTAGAATTAAGTTCCATTCATTTCTTTTATTGTCTGAAATATGTTTTCCTGTTTCGTCAAACTATTAAAATGCCAAAGTAAGTGGCAGTAGACAACAACATTTCCTTTTTCTTATCTTTTAATAGGAATTCATATTCTCTCTTTTAATCTTTTGTTGAACTTTGTTTTGAATATTTAGCAAAGATTTAATTATTTTCGTACTTAACTACAGTTTCTTCTTATAATGAAAGACTTTTTCCTCGCATTTTCCAATCTTAAAACTTGGTGATACACGAAGTTCAACTCATTCCTTCTGTTTCCTCTGTTCATTATGTTGATTTGTTTTTAATTTTCAACTTTCAGTTTGTCTCATCACATTTCACAATTTTTTTGTGTATATCTGTTAGATGCCTTTAAATAACAGAATGATCATAACAATAATGGAACTTTAACAGTAAATTACAAAGGAAAACGATCTTTTTCCAATTATAAACTTTCAGTTCAATATAACTCTCAATTATATTCGTGCTTATGTAACCACAGAACATGAAAGTTTCACAACGTTTCAAGGAACACTGTTTTGATGTAAAAGAAACAGGAGCAAGGGAGGTGGTTTTGTTTTCTTTATTATTCATATTACAATGTTTCAGCATTGAGCATCATTAGTTCCATTGGACAAATGTCATCTACAGCCCCCCTTTAACTGCAGCACTATCCTTGAAGTAAGTCGTAAATGCGTATGGTACCTAGATCCGCATCATATTTCTTAGCACCCCAATATTCTACTCCAAGAGAGGGTAAATACCATTCTTTTTCCCTTGTGCATGTGGCATTGGAGTTTGTTTATTCCTTAATGACTGGATGAAATGAGTGCTCTTCTGTATTTCTGTAACTGTCTACGTCGCAAACCGTCAAACCTTACTTTGTTTTCCTAAAATCACACCACTCATTGAAAATACCAGTGTTTAGAAGTGCTTGTGCGTTCTCCGTCAGTTTTACTAGAAATTCCAACTTAATGTCCAGCTTACTTTCACCGTGTCTCGTCATTTCCCTTGCTAATCCTCACATAAATTTGCTAATCTTCCGCCCAGCTCATCATAACAGTGCCTGTTCACTCCTCTGCTAATCCTAACCATATCTAATTTCCAAGCCAGCTTAATTCCACCGCACCTGTTCACGTCCTCTGCTCATCCTCATCTTTGCTGATCACCATGCTAGCATATCTTCGTCTCAACCGTGTTGTTTTCTAATCTTCGTCTTCTAATCTTCACTTTTACTTCATCTCCAGTAGGCTCATCTTGTTCACTGCGCTTGTTAACTCTCCCAGTGAACCGTACCTTTGTTAATCTACGCTAGGCCAGCTTATTTGCTCTGTAGCTTTTCCCTTGATACCTTGTAATCAAGGAGTGACAAACTTTTTGTGGGCATGTGATGAGTTGGTCATGAGTAATAAACATTTATTTTGAATTGAGAGCTATGCTGCATTTTTGCAAAATTAATATTTTTGTGTGGGTGTGTGTGTGGGTGTGTGTGTGTGTATGGGTGTGTGTGTATGGGTGCGTGGGTGTGTGTGTGTGGGGTTGGTGCACTAGATTCACCTATTGTGGGAGAGTGTAGTCCATCTGAACAATTTGCGTAAAAAGCTTATTTTATGGTGTACAGGTTTATAACAAAGAAATGGGTAAACCAGAACGTCAGGCTCACCACTCACGCACTAAACAAATGAATCCGAACAATGGAGACGGCGTCCTTGCCTGTATGGCAAAACAGTTCTGCCTTCAGTATTTGCCATATGAAATATACGGCCCCGAGAATTGGTTAGTTTAATATCTAACTACATCTCAAGTTCCTGAAAATAAGAAAATGCAACCGTTTGATTTTGAGATAACCTGATAATGCTTAGGGAAGACTGTGTTCCAACGCTTGACTTATTGTGAGTTATCCTAACACTTTGGTTGGATTTGTGTTACACGGTTTCATGAGAACGCCTTTTGCGTAACAGAGTTTAGACTTTACTTACTGTTTCATGACGTCATTCTGGTTTTATAGTTAATACACAAAATCATGACGCAAACAACAACCGTGAGATATCTGTGATAAAGTATTAAAGACGCAATTGACCAATAATTTTTTATTCCTTGGTTGGGGCAGTGCACGTGGATCACCCTGCTTCGATCACTGCAAACAGGATTCATTGTATTCATACCTTTCTAGTATCCCGTTTCAGGACTTGTACTCCATATGCCACCCGGCGATTGCGGGAAGGAAATCCTCGTAGTTACTGTTCTGGTATAGCGCCACTGCATTATAGCTCGTCATTCTGATATGTGACTTTATCTGGAGTCTAAATAACAGCTCGTTGATGTTACATCGTTAAGTGGTTAAATGTATTTATTTCCCAAATCGTCAAAGTAATTTCTGCATATATTATCATTTGTCAATCCGAATGGTTTATGATTCACAGTTTTCCACTCCAGAATAATGTACTGGGGTGAAATACTGTTTAGTTGACCAAATTATGAGATCACTGAAGACAACTTTTGCGATAAGTAGCAATACTTAACAGTTCCATGTTTTCCCTGAAGCTCATAGTTACTCTTAATATCTTTTGTGACACTAAAATATTATGTCAAATTATGTCTACACGTCAAGGTTCCAAAATTACCGTTGACCATAGGATAGCCTGCCGTGTCTGCTCTGTGTGCTTTAGCGTTCATATTGGCACTTGTAAAATGTGAACAGAGCAGTTATCTATTAGTGTTTACACAGGGTCCAAAGTTCGGGTACCTGATGGTATAATTTCTGTCAGTCTACGAGTTCGTCGTGAAGTCATAATACGATTTGCTTTGCACATTAATATGTAACACCATGAACCTAACGCACGGGCATGGAACTACTGTACTAGTTCCATGGAAGGGGCATGACAATGAATTAGTTTTAATTGCATGCAAGCTGAATTTTGTTGCATGTACACTGGACGTTCATAAAACTTTGGATCCGTGTCGTAATTTTACAAACGTTCCTGATAGTTGTACCCGGGTAGCCGATGCAAACCGCATGTCAATGTAACTGTTGGTAAACTGTTGGTTCATATGGAATACTTTAACATAAAGCTATTCAGTGACATCGAAACACTTGTACCGTTAAGATGGTATGATTGAGCGACATAAAGCAGAACTTGACGAAAACCACGAAATGACTTCACAAAAAGAAAAGAAGAGACTTCGCATAATGCTTAATTGGGCAAAAATACAACAGATCGTAAACAACTTTTTACCCCTGACACACACAAAAACACAATATTAAACACAACGTTTTCCATGAATGTGGGCCTGCTGTGTCCCAGTTGACTTATCATAAATGGGGGCGGGGGGGGGGGGGTTAGGTGGTTGGCATCAAACAGATACGAACGTTATCTCAAAGTGAACAGACGTTTTGTCACATGATACATGCATATGGTATACAGTCGTATACCGCGTTTCGGATGGAATATCGAAAGGCCTTGCCATGTTTGAATTCATTAGGAGATGTTTCGTGGTCGAAAGTGCTGGTCACATAGATTATGGGCATTCACGAGATTTGGCAACTCTCTGGAAAAGTGCATAAATTGCCAGCCATGGCGATCGGTTTTTCTTCCTGTGTCTCATTATCATCACTATTTTTGACTTGGATGTTGAAGAGCACCAATAAAAGTACATGAAAAATTACGACGATTTTGAGGAGATTTAGATAGTTCTAGAAAATAAAAGGTTTCTTCGTGAAATTTCCGAGAGCCTTGTCAATGAGGGTGCCGGAAGAACTTTCAAACCTCCGCCTATCCCTTTCTAGCCCAAAATCTGAATGGGCGACAATCGACGTACGGAAATCATAGAGATGGCCATTACCAGTCACATCATAGAAGATCTTTGATATGGTGTACCGTGCATGCACAATGGCACTCGAAGGTCGCTGTTTTAGTGTGTAAGTCAATGGGAGAGATTAAAGAGGGTATGGTGCCTGCAAAGTCAATATCTGTAGAGGGCGGTATAAAGTTTGTATGTGTAAACATACATGACCGCTCTTTGGTGGCCGGGAAACTTGTAAATACTGAATTACAACTCATTAAGTAAATTCGTCAGGACTGGAAAAAAAAAAAAACGATTTGCATTAGTTGATGTGATGTACCATTATTGCAGTAAAACATTAAACACGACATTAATGAGTTACATATAAGGAATGATAATGACAGCGATGAGTTTTGAAGTACCTTCTGTTTCCTGTTTTCCCGTTGAGTTCATTCTGTGCTATCGCACGGGAACATTATGTGTTGAAAAATGATTGCGCGACTACGGTTGGTTAAAAATCATTAACTTCGTCGCAATTTAAGTTCTAATTAGTCCTTACATTGGTGTCATTAGTGATTTATCTCTTATGTTCAATATTCCCAATACTGCACTGTTCTAAACATATAAACCGTGTAGTTCTGGATTCGTCTAATAGTGATGGGTATTTGACTAATACGCCTTCAAAGTCCTACCTTCGTAGCATATTACTAACAAACACAGCGGTTGTAAAGAACAAACCAAATGGATAAACTTAACCAATCGTCTGTGTTCTTTCCGTCTTCGGTATATTAACATTATTAATCATGGCAAGAATGTTCAGCTGCCTTTGATACCGTAATCGTTAGTTTGATTGCATCTGGCGTAGTTAATAAATCTAGAAAAATTATCGTTGACAGGCCTGATGTACTGTCTTTAACCGAAAAATGGGCGCAAAACCGTAAAACAAAAAGAAAAAAAAAACTTCTACAAAATATGTAACCTGAGAAACATGTTAAAAGTGGACGAAAATTATCTTGCTCCTGAAAGAGCGCAGTTAGTCTACAGAGACTTCTGTTGTAGCCGGTGCTTTGCCCGTGGGTTTTCCTACGTCTGGAATAGAAATTAAACGTATTTTTTCTCTTCAAAAGTAAGCCTCAAAAAATCTTTCCATGCGGAGGTTTGACAAAATGAAAATGTCTAACAAATTAGAGGACAACAACAACAACGACGGGAACAAACAATATTTCCACTTTTGAGTTTTCACATAAATTACACAAAATTTGAAAATACGAACAAGTGTTACATTTGACTTCAAAATCAAAAAGAGAAAATGGACAGCTGGAAGAGACAAAGCAAGAACGACGAAACGAGTACGCATTAATGTTTCTACTGTTAAGTTGCCCCATAAATTACATGAAATTTTAAAATTTGATACCTTAGTTCGCACAGGGAAAATTGATATGTGTCTCAAATAGTTAGATTTAAATAAAGATAGAGTCAAGAAATGTATGCCCTCGCCTGCTCTGGTGAGTTAGGTCTGAAAAACTGTAAGCGGAGGTAAAACTCAGGTTAGAATGAAACAGTTGACATGTTTATGTTTTGCCAAATGGTGATGGGACCGTATCTCTACAAGTTTGTACATTTTCTTTGCGCCATTGCCACAGACCTGCCATGCACTACCGCCATGGATCCGCAACTGGTAACTACACCACCTATGAGCGATGTGCTTCCACCACTGAATTAAAATGCGCCACCTCCAAGTTCCCGCAATGAACCTCCAAGTTCCTGCAATGAGGAACTAAGGAGTGTTACTTCCACTCTACTAAAATTACCACGAAAAGCAATGGCTGATCCCCAGCCCCATGCATTAAATTTGATATTCAAAGATACCATACTTTTCAAGTGATAAATGTGGGGTAGAGATGTCATGCACATATATATATATGTGTCAAATTCCTCATTCTTACCTTTCATGTCCATGCATACAATTTTCCGATTGTTTATTTTTTAATTTTGCTTCATATATATATATTTACATAGAAATATACATATTTTTTTACAAAGAATTACAAAAATTCGAGGACAACATTGCTGACCATCAAATATTTCAGGATATGACAATAAAATATAGGAATGGAACATTTGCTAAAGTAGCACTGTAATTGCTTGCTTTGCTTTCTGTTAATAAGATGAAGTAGCAGGTTTTATACACGTCGGAATTCATGTACGAGTTCCATACATGAAATGGTTCGGTATGATATAAGTGTGGAATTGTAATTGATTGATATTCATTACGTCAAGAGTAATAACTCACGAAGCTTGTTAGCTTGCAGAGACAAACGAGTTATTCGGAATACTCACGATTGAAAGAATGCAGAAGTCCACGGGTTGAACATCAGTCAAGAATTCGATATGTCATCGGAAAAAAACATAATAGGAAAGTAGGTCGGAAATGATGATTATTGTTGGATTTCCACTGAACTCAATAATCGTCTGCTAAAATGTCCCAGACAAAGGGAAACAAAATTAAGTTTTAAGTGTCATCAATGTAAAATCTCTTATTTTTCTCATGTGTGTTCGTGTGGGAGTGGGGGGGGGGGGGGTTGTAACTGGTACACAAGGTTACCTTATTGCAAACATAATTGAAAATCGAGTTAGTGACAAGTGACAGCACACTTGCTGAGATGCTCAAATCCTCTTATATTATAGAGGGAGACATACATGGCTGAGATTGTTGTATAGCGGTGCAATGTGAAAGCGGTCTCCGTGAGAGGAGGAACAAGAATAAGATAAGGGGTGGAATCCGGAAGGGAGAATTAAACGAGAGACTTCGCTTTCAGGTTTTAGCAAGGGCGTAGGAAGCGGGTTGGGTGGAGCTGAGGGACAAGAGGACCCCAGCGAAAATTGTCGGGGGGGGGGGAAGTATGCTTCAGCCCCCAATTTCCAAGGACGAAAATCCTTTATCCGTCTCTTCTGTAACAAAATATCAAAAATTTGCAGTAATTTACTTTAAAATTTGTCCATAATGATGCACCAAATTGCATGGTTGCCCAATCATCCAAAGATTTTCCAAAGGGGGAGGGGAATCCCTTCCCCTTAATCCCTCCCCAGGACTTCCCCAGGACTTCAATCCTAAACAAGGTTCAGCCTCCAGTCTTGGAAAGCTTCTAATGCCTGTGTATGTTAGGCTATGGTATGTTATGTCGGTAGTTTCAAGGTAAGCAGGTAAGGACGGGAACAAAGATCTCCGTATTTACAAATTGCTATTCACAATCATAAGTGTAGGCCATACATGTGCTTGACTTCGCCTCTGACTGAAAAAAAAAAAAAACTTGTGCGGTTTTTCGAACTGCGTGGGTACCCACACCCGGTCCCACCTATCACCACAATCATATTGTGCCGACATGAAATTTGAATCGTTTTTTTTTTTTTGCCTTTAACTTGACCTTGTGTCTTAAATTAATCAAGAAGTATTACATACTCTATCTTTATATTGCTTGTCATGGTTACTTCAAAATGACAAAATTTCAGTAACAATTTAGCAAAATGGTTGAATAACTCCGACTTATATTCGTCGTAAAGAAAGATGTAGGTTTAAAAAAGTATTTTCAACATAAGCTGAGTTGTTCACAGTGCTTTTTGGTTAAGTGAAAATAGTATAACGCGGTTAAGCACATTTCACTCAATTCAGTACTTCTTCAATAAATTATATGATCAGTGAAATGTGGGGAAATGGTTTAACAGCTCCGACTTACTCGATTACTTCATAAACAAATAATTTTAACAAATAGCATTTACATAACTAAGTTGAGTTGTTCATATTGCTTTCTATTTAAATTAAGTATGTATAAGATTATTAAGTAGTTCCTACTTAATTCATCACTGACTCAATATACTTATTATAATGGTTTATTATAACTTATATTTTCAAGGTTAAACTTAATGTCCAGATTTTGAGTAGCAATAAATTGTTCTCATTGGCTAAACTGGACAGTTTGAATAAATATTATAAGTAATATTTACTAAGACATTCTACTTAATGTTACTGCATACTAGTTTAACTTTTTTCATTGTACTCACATTGTTTTGCTATGTTTCATGTGTTCAAGCCTCTCAGTGTTTGAAAAAGATACTGTATTGGCAAAAGCCAGCAGATCCTGAAAAGAAGAGACGAGAAAAAAAAAAACAGATGTCATAGTGACGTGGTACTATACAAACTGAGAACTGTGCAAAGAAAAGAACCAATCAAATCTTGCATTTTTTACTTCTTCTTTTTTCTAATTTCCGGCTAAAGGGAAAGCAAATATTGACTTTAGTCCTGATTTTACTCTTTTCGTAAAGTGTGTCAGTATTTCTGGGTAATTACTACCGTAGAATTTGTTGAGAGTTTGTTCTAATTTCTCTCTTGGTTTTGGGTCGTTTTTGACAGAATTCGCCTAAATCGCCTGAGGTCTCTGACGTTATTTGTTATGTTCGATTACCATACCAATATGGTACCCCATCAGACATGTCCTCAATTCCAGTGTCCTCTCAAACCTTGGAGCTTATAATGCGGACATGATTAATACAAGAAAAGTTTGAAAAAAGCAACAACAATGGTTAAACGTTATATACCATCACCGAGTTCTTAACTCATCGTGAGCCAACCAAGCATTAGTTTACTATAAGACAGTTCCCTTCATATGTCGTAGATATATAATATCTTCCGTCAAGCTCGTCGTATACGCATTGGACACCGAACTACTGAGTGCACATCATTAAACTCAAGAGTCATAAATTACTCCTTGGGATAGAGAGAAAAAAAGACACGAGGAATCTGACAAATTAAGATGACTTTAGTGCTGTGATCATGATTTTGTTGAATTATGCATTTTACCAGCGTGAATATGCAAGAGGGGCCATGATTATGCATGAAACTGTACTTAACTAATAGGGTAGGTCATTAGAAGGTGAGTGTGTGTGTGTGTGTGTGGGGGGGGGGGGGGAGTAATCACTGTTTACAGGGCTTCTTGAAATGCTTCAATGTGAAGCAGGACAAACATTACGCCGGGCAAGGTAATTCTCTTCTTGCAAACCCCAATTGTCTATATTGATCTCAGAAGTCGATGTCCACAAATACATTCAACCTGCCCATTTGCATTTTCCAGATATGTCTCGCGGTCAGCATTAACGCATGAAACAAAGGAGAATACATTTGGCCAAGAAAGTCAATCCAGTTACTATAGAAACTGGATGTTTTCCTATGACTTGTTATTTTCTTCTTGAGCTGGCACAGGGAAGGTGGGATTGTTTAGTCTCGCTTCAGGTACCTAACATGTCTCAATCCTAAGGGTTCCATAAATTGTATTCAACATTTATCCATTTTATTCGCCTCCAGTGTGGATTGCATCCTGAGTAAAAGCAAAGAAGAAAGAGAATACTGATCCCACTTTTGCCTTTCATAGCTTTTTGCAAGTAAATGGCAAGAATAATTTTGTGTAGAGCCTAAAGGAGGATTCGATGGTTATTTTTAGCTAACGCTATAACTTGTTAAAGCCGTCAAGCGTAGGCCTTAACTTAAAGTATAGAAATATATTTAAAAAAGGAAAAATCGAAAACATGCAGAAACAAATACAGCTTGTAGTGACTCTAAAGCAGTCAATATTCCTGAAAGTTGACGAGAACCATTTTTAGAGGGACAAAAGTTGTTGGTAAGTTATGGATTTGAAATTAGTGCACTAAGTCACATACTTGCCTTCGCGTTCGCCATATTGCCATGACACAATGTTACATCTCAATGACCTCGTTACTGTTGTGTATATTGTGGCAATAATGGGGGCCAAATGGAACGAATCAATTCATAAGGAGTGTGTAGAAGAAACACAAACTACACAGTTTCGACACATTAATATATTATTTAACTATGTGACAGACTGCATACAACTAAAACAAAAATATGAAATGGCATGTAATGTAGCAATGTAGCACTGTTGTTCTCCATCATCTATACCTGAAACATTGTCAAAACATATAGAGTCTGGATAAATTTGTGAGCAAAGCTACTCAAGTGCCCCCTTTTTTTCTTTAGTTGATCGTCGGGCAGCAGGAATACTTTACTTATAACTGCCCTCTGCCAACTACGACCTAGTTTCGGAAGTCACAGCCTACTGCGCCGAACCTTTGTATGTACCTAATCCAGCCCTAACGGAGGCCAGAAGAATGCCTCACAGCCAGCGAGGCTTCTCAAAGATACCCGATACCATTGGCAAGATCGATTTTGTCAACTTGTTTTTGTCGAACTGAATTATCACTGTACGTAAATGGAAGTGTTAGCTTTTTAGCCCCCTTTTTTCTTCTTTCTTTGAAGGAGGGGAAAGGGGGGGGGGTGTCGGAAATTGATTTCTTTTCGGGTAGTTTGTCTCGAGAAAACAGATAAAAAACACTTAGCCATCTATTTACAATATTGAAGACATTTCATGGAGCTAAAACACTAAGAAAGGCCGCACCCGTGCATTTATGTTGCAGACATGCATGGTGTAAGTGTGCCTGCTGGTCAGTGGTGCAAATGTACCTGGCTAGTGGTGTATCTAGTGTTCCTGGTCGGTGGTGTAACTGATGTTCCTGGCTAGTGGTGTAACTAGTGTGCCTGGTCGGTGGTGTTACTGTGCTTGGCTAGTGGTGTAACTAATGTTCATGTCCGGTGGTGTTACTGTGCCTGGCCAGTGCATAGTGTAAGTACAGAGTACTGGCTAGGGGTGTCAGCCTGCTTGCTTAGTAGACTAGTATAAGTGTCAGTGATGCAGTGGTGTAGGTGTGCCTCTGAAGTGGTGTAATTAGCGTTTTTTTTTTTTGGCTAGTTTTATAAGAATGCCTAGTCAGTTTTGTAAGTGTGCCTGGATAGTGGCATAAGTGTGTCTGGCTAGTGGTGTCATTGTGCCTCGCTAGTGGTGTAGTTTATGTGCCTGGTCAGGGTGTAAATGCTGCTGATCAGCAGTGTAAATTTGCTACCTTGTAGTCTAAGTGTACAAGTGTGGCTGGGATCAGTGTGTCTGGTCAATGGAATAAGTGTGCCTGCTGTACCGGGGAGTGGTGTAATTAGCGTGTCCCGGAAGCGGTTTAGGCTAAGTGTGCATTTTAAGTGGTTCATATACAGATATCTTGCGTTGTGTACATTTTGATGCCAAAGAATGTATAGACCAGTGACTTTGTAATGGACAAAGCTTGTAACTAGTGCAGACGATTGCACTTTTTCTAATAAACACAACTTTGAATAAAACCCTCCCAAATACAGCGTCGAGTAAAATATATCCACAAGTGTTGGCGTAGGTCTGTTTATGGCACGGCAATATGTGTGCGTGAGTTGAGGTGGGGGGGGGGGGGTTGTTCCTATAGGTCAATGCACTAGATAGATTGTGGAAGTAATAATTCCAGGAGAGGGTGCTATGATGAAAAACGTGACAACAGTCCCGAAAAAGAATCACGTGTCCTCTTACTATTATTTGACATGAGTCGGTCCTTAATGTCATATTTGGAATGTTTCACATGATCATAGATCTTACTTAAACCATCATAATGAAGACAGTGTTAAATTGTTTCCCCCAGCGGTGACTTAATTTTAAGATACTGCATACCATTATAATTGACTGCTTTACTTAATCTTTAGGGAAGCACACTTTGAACGGTGATGTAGTTAACCACCGAGACTTAATGTTGTAGATACAATATCGAGCAATGTCAATGATCAAACTACAAAAGGCCAGTTTCATACGTGTAGGAAGCATTTACACCGAATATGTTACTCTAGCAATTCAGGGTACTTTAGACTTACATTTCGCTTTGACATGTTAAGCAGGAATCATACCGGAAATGACATTTCCGATCTCAGTTTTTCTGTTTATTTTTCCCCTCTTCCCACTCCTTATACTATTAAGCTTATATAAGTTTTTCAAATTCGTATTTTTTTTGGCGGGGGGGGGGGGCAAACTGTGACGGGAGAGCAGGTCTCCCCTGTGTGGAGCCTCACTGATAGTTGCATACTAATAACAACGGATTGCTTTACTTAGATCAGGCGCTACTCAATGGCTAACCTTATTATGAATCCGGTTTGTGCATACTAGTTTGTGTATGCATTTACATTTTTTTTAATTAAGTTAAAGTTTAGCAGTGTAACAAATTTCCACGTAAAAAGTAGGCCGCCCAAAATCAAACATGCGGTATTCCTTGCGGTATAACTATGACGTCACACATGTTTTTAAGTTCCACTTCAGGAAGGTAAACATTGAAGTAGCTGTAACAAAAATAGTTCAAGGTTGTGAATTTGTGTTATTTGTGAAATCAGATTCAAGTTTTCAAACAACCAAGAACATCATTTCGTCTAATGCAGATGTCCAACGTCTAGTAACTGGAAAGGAAGATAAGAAAATAGACACGACAATATATTAGTTGGACAATTGAGGACCAAGCGCACCGGAATTTGGGAAAAAGAACTAAACTGTCGCAGAAAAGCATTTCAAGAAATGTAGCTCGCAGCCTACAACTTACTCCGTTGTGAAGAGAAATTCAGGTAGTCTCACTTGCAGCTCTGTATAGTTTGAAATGAATATTACTACCGCGAGGGCACAAAAAGTCTCAAATGCTAACCTGAGGGCTAGGAAAAGAACTTTTCCTATTTGAAACAGGTCATAAATCTTTAACAATCATGTAAAACCAGTGAAGTAAGGAAAACAGATAAAAAATAACTTGATATTTTTCCAATAACGATAATCTAATTACTTTTTGCGATCTTTGCATGAATGAACAGTGTAACTACTTTTGAAATAAGATATTATTTTCATAACTCAAGCATTATCCACCGAATTCTCATACATCCTCCCGGAATGTTCTCTTTATTATTCATTTGACACTTTGCAAACCTGTGATGATGACAGTAATTATGATTATGTGCACAGAGGCTTTCAGTCTATAAATTCATCTCAACAAGATGTCGAAACAGAAGCTTAAAATATTAGAAGAGCGAGAATGACAAAATCATTACCTTCCATTCCAGAAATATTGATCAAAAGTCTCCTATCAAAGCCCATGGCGGATACTGTTACATTGGCTTCAATCAGACTCTTACTGTAATTAGAATGGGAAGACGTCACAAGAAGACACGTGATACCACTTTGTAGCTTTTCCAAATTGAGATTAGTGCCAACATGACGGGAGCTATTAAAACATTCGTCCTCACACGGGAATTAAACAAAACCACGGAGGCACAGATAAAGAGAAAAGAAAGACCTTTATAACAGACCCACATTTTTTAGTACTTATACCATTCAAGCAAACAATATTTCCTACATCCACGTCTTGGAATTTCTTTTAAAATTCCAAGTACTTATTTAGTTTGTTATTCCTTTGCTACAGTAATGTTGAAATCATCGCTTTTTCTCTAGAGACTCGTCCCAGCTTTTAGTAGGAAAGCTAACTAAAACACGCCCTGACATGCGATTAAAATTTTTCCTGAATGCCCCATAGGTAGAATTCCGTAATTGATGAGAACCGTTGCAAAATGTCTTCATACATCAACTTCGACTTTTTTTTTCTTATCTTGTCTTTGTATTTACTGAACTGATGCCTCAAAAATTAAATGCAGCTTGAGGTGTTCAATATCACACATTAAATATTCATTGATGAACATAGGGGCACAACTGATGGTTTAATCATTGTACTTTACATCATGGCAGTCATTCGGTGGGAGACAGGCGTACACGTCCCCACTCGTGTTGAGGTGGGAGAGGGTGTATCACATGCTCCCCCCCCCACAGATTTTCTCGTGTACATTTAATTTCCTCATGGGCTAAGGCTCCGTAGTGTATCGGTATATTATTACGTCGTTTTTTTTTGGCTAATATACCCCAATATGTAAAAACCCTCGACATTGACAATTAACGTCTGAATGTCGATTGTCATTGTGTTAATTATTCTATGGAGTCAGGAATTTTGTGAACTGATTGGAGGTCATCTGATACCCAATTTTATGTAAAACTGAGCATATTCATGGGACACAGTGGTACGGTGTCTCTTTTTTTCAAATAAAAAAGAACAATCCCCAAAAAAGTGCGGGGATAACTTTCTTCACACCCTGTGGCCTCGCCGCTGAGTTCCCCCGTTAGGTCCCCCCCCCCCAAAAAAAAACAACGTTGCGCTATGTCGTGTCTATGCCCTGTGAGCTTGCGATGCGCGATACACAGAAACAAACAGACCGTCGAAGGTGCACGTAATTACATGAAGTGACTATTTTAAAAACGCAGTGAAAGTTTTGGGGTAGGCGTTTGAGCACTCTTTAACGTATCGGATCGACGCAGGAACTGCTAATTTTTCTTACAAGATTGTGTGCGGAGTATCCAAAGTCTCTATGAAGGAACTCTAACAGGCTCAAAGGCAGTGTCATCTTAAATAACCAGGTATGTGTTACCACCCCTTCCTCTTGAAAATGTAATACGTTGGAAATAGGCCTACGAAGTGCTATTGATATTTATTGTGATCTGGCAAGTATTTCTGTCAAAACATTCCTCGTACCTTCCACTGACCAGATTGTCATACAATCGGTTGGAACGTTCTCCCCGTAGATAGAGTCAAATGTATTGCTTTGAACAACCAAGCCAATTTTGCGACCTTGTAAATCTTCTTCTGCACAGAATTGTGCAACTACAACACCGTGCATCAAACGGACTGACTGTGGTCTCGTTGGCTATTGCAAAAAGGTTATATATATGAGTTTGGTTCACACCTATGTGAGTTTACGTAATATGTCATTAAAATGGATAGACGATAAGTTCAAAGACACTTTAAGAAAGATGGTATGCAATTTAGGCAACTTTCAAAAGTATGCACATGGGTACGGGGGATATTGTTTACAGATTTAAACATGAAATTGCCATAATTGTGTTATCCTCGAGGGGCTTGGAGTCTCTTGTATCGTCAGCTGATACTCCTGAGGTAGGTATGTTACCAACAACAAAAAATGGGATGAGAATGGTATCAGCTGCTTCCCTTTCCCTTCCCTCCCTTTCCTTTACCAAAGGATTATTTATGGGAATTTGTTACTTTAAATCATAAAGTATACAACATCGTTGGATATTGTCTAGATTTAAAACGTTAAGTGCTCTTTCTGAACAGCTGCTCCGAGGTCCATCAAATATCAACGATATGGAAACAGTATTTAGAGGACAATCGAGGGGCAACATTAAAGGCTTTTGGTTTCATTATTTCTAGTATCTTCAACACACGTTATTAAGCTCATTCAGATTTACATTGCACAGTGAGAATTTTGTCAAATCATTTAGATTTTATTCTGTTTTAGTACAACAGTTTGAACTTTAAGTGAAAAAAGTATTGATCTCTTCCTAATATATTTTTAATCAGAAACTGGCACAGCGAATGGCTAACAACGACTCAGAAAAGGCTAAAGAAGATATATCCAATGATTGTGAATATCTTCTCTTCACGGCTCATACAGATTGCACACATTTTGATCATCAGAGAAGGGTTCGAAATAGTTTTGCCTTGCATTATTCAGAAGGTAAATGAGAACTGTAATTCTCAAAACGTTGTCAAAAACATCCTCCTGCCAGTAGTAGTAGTACAAACCACCAGCATTTACATCAAATTGCTGTATCTAGCTACATTGACGTGTTTGCTTAAAATGGTTTATACGAGATATTAATTCAGCTAGAGAGAATAATTTGCTAGTAATCATTGGTCTTGTTTCCCTTAGACTTACGATTACAGCATTGTAGTGTGGCCATTTTGCTGTATTGTAGTTTAATGGTAATAATAGTAATACATTTGTAATGTGACATAGTAAAGTTGATATTATGTGTCAATGTTACCATCCAGGTTACTAGTGTAATGAATGCAAGCAAACATAGACGACGATTTAACACATAATTTTTTATGTTAATCAGTGATCTCATTTCGATATATGTAGTATGTGATATGTGTTACTAGACCCCTCTTGAATTCTACATTTGAACTATGTCTGGCAAAATTGAGAAACTGACGAGAGTATACTGGAAAACAAAGTCAAATAGTTTTATTACATTGCTATTTATATATCCTTATATATGAACCGGAAAGAATGATATATTTAGAAACAAAAATTTCAAGTGGCTTGTCGTGCAGAAATACATTTGATTATATGATTGCCTAAAGATTTAATAGCTGTAAGCTATCTACGTGGCATACTTCTTAACGATTACGGAATCTCATCATGAAAATTACATGGACAGAGTTACTAACATTAAGAAACATTTGCTAGTGTGCCACAGCCTAGGTGTAACCAAAGCGAAACCACCTGTTTGGATCAAAACGTTTGTCTACTGAGCATGCACCACGAAAGTACAAAGGTACTTTCAAATTTAGAAAGAAAAAAGAAAAAGTATTTAATTTTAGGGGGCATGTGTTCCAGACTCTAGGTAATTTTAACCCTGGAAGTTTCCTCTGATATCCGCCACTTCAATACTCCATGTCTAGCATAGCTACGTCTGCAATATCCTGCATCTGAAATGCCTCGTCCGGATAAATGAAAAAAAAAAGGATAATGTAAGAGATAATAATGGGTTATACGCAGTACATTACAATGTTCATAAGACATGTGTACAAGTTCTTGATATAGTAACTTTGGTAAGTTGACGTCCTTGTTTCCTTAATTCATCACTGATTGGAGGATGCAACTTTAGTTCATTTCTTCCGTGTTATCAAAAAGCACTGAAGTGCCAATGACAGAAAGTTCAGTAACACTGACTTCAAATGACTTGCACTGATTTCATTGCAGCGAGCCAAATCTGACGTCGACATAACATCAAATATCTTTTTCACCTTTGTCTTCCTTCAAGGAATGTTGCATCTTTATTTCCTACAGACAAGAAAGAGACTTATACACAGCAATACTTTTCACAGGTAATCCAGAACAACCACCAATCATTTGAGCGGTCTGATATACGAACACCCTAGTGCTGATTGAATAAGATACAAAAAGAAACAGAAAGAATGTACAAATGTTAAGTTATTGTTAAACAAACTTTCAAATGTGTGTACTCGCTGTGCATTTAACCCGTGTAGCTGCGAGTGGCTAAAATCAAAATCATATATATGACAATATTATAGCAAAGAGACGAAATATTCTGTAGTCTATAATATTCGTCTGCACCCTTCAACGATTTTTAAGAACGAGTTGTGATAATCTGTATTGAGCAGAAGAAAAACAACTTGCTTCGTGATGTCGTAAAAGTTGTAAACATGTAGACATCGTAGACAATCGTAGACATGGAAAGTGCAGGAAAAAAGTCGTTTTATTAAAGAACATAATAACATGACTTAAGAGTAAAATGTGTTTCAAACTAAGTTTAGGATAACTAAAGAACAAATAGTGCAACATATTACAAAGCTATTAGCTCATGGAATTGCTCAGTGGTTCTGCTTCGCTAGTCAAATTTAATTGATCCATAAAATGTTAGTCATAGAAATCCTTAAGGGATTGGTTATAAATAAGGGTAATTATCTTCTTTAATGGACCATCAAAGTTTACCAAAGACATATTTTAGGATCCCATGAAAAGTTAATGAACCACTCAATCATACTGAAGAAAGAAAATCCCTGTAAGGAGAGGGCCTTTTGGATGTTATGACAAAAGCTCATGTTTATAAATTCTAACTGGATCTCATATGACACTGTTTTTATTTAAGAGTTTGCGAGGAAATCACGCTTTTGTTACAATTTAATTCAAAACACGATCCAAAAGCAAAATCTTCCTTACCCTCATTTGTCCGACCCATCGGCGGCATTTCTAAATTCTCCCTAAATCCTCTCGTAATTTAGGTGGTCTTAAAATAGTCAACTTCAGACTGACACCAAACGAATCAAGCAAATTGATCTTTAAGCTTTAAGTTCGTGGTAATATATTCAAAAGCAAAAGGGGAACAAGTAATATAGTGGGTTAAAAATGGAGGGAACTTTTGACGTCATAGGAGACTAAGCTGTTTGCTCAATTTGCCCCGCGTCCTATTTGCCTTATATTGTGTTATAGCCAAATAAAATCGTGTTAGTTATGATAGAAGTCAACTTAAGAAAACGGAACTAACAGAGGACAATGAACTGACAATTGTCATTTCTTGACGGTAAACCCGATAATTCTGTATGATATGAAAATTTAAATGAAAGGCTGTTTCTTCGAAAAAAAGAATCAAAATATAAGCTTTCTTGTGATCATACGATTTTGAAAAACTGAGATCTCCATGTACTTATGCCAACTTGCTCCTGTCCATCCAGCTATCTAATGACCAGCTAATGTATCCACCTACCCTGTTATTCATTCATAATTAAATTATTCATTTACACAAAGGATTATTGAAACATTCACCGGTTGTTGCAAATCAAAGAAATACATCACCAAACTAAGTGTATCTTAGCAGGTCATTGAGAAAGCTCAAATCACAATGCAGTTTCTTCAAGAAATCTTTGCAACTGGGGAAAGAATCTGCAAACTGCAAAAGGCTAGTCTCAATAAAATAAACCAACTTTTTACTGACCCAAGAGATTCTGTGAAATTTCTACTCTACTTCTTCTACTATTCACAGTAGTCCAGCCTAGGGTGAACTTTTCTTGCTCTTTTTGCTATAAATACAAGTCAACCAAAGCAAAACGTATATATTACATGTAAAAATGCCAACATCATGCACAGAAAATAACATGGTATGATTTTTTACAGAGGCAAAATGACAGGTTAACTAAGAATATTCACGACTAACAGACACATTTGTTTCAGCGACATGTGCAGGAGGCTTTTTCCATAATTAAAAAAGAAATGGTTCTCCAAGGCTATCAGTGATGCCAGTATTCATGATTCTTATAGCAATCGGTTGAGAAAATTGACCAAAATTAGAACGTGAAATGAACTATTTTATTTTTCTCTTGGGAAACATAAAAGTATCCAGGTCGAGTAATTTTGGATCTAAACACTCCGTCCAGCCTAACCTCGGGTAAATGAATTCCGGTGACCAAGTAAAGTTGACAGCATCATGCTCTAAATAGCGTGAACAATATAAAACATTGAAAGGTACATGTTCTTAAGATGTAGGAAGTTATACTATTGACACGAATAACCGATTATCTGCTTATTTACACTTTCCTGAACATATATCAATAAAGTAATTTTTTTTACGTCACTCTCGCCACACAAGAAAAGACAGGTACTATTTCCATGGTAATAATGCATGTTCTCTGTTGTTCTACATCCATAAACATACACGATGATAAAACACCTCTACAAAGCTTAACGTTTGCCTTTCTAAGCCATTTTAGAAGCGTTTCCGTAGTTTCTTTTGTTTTTGCTTTAGACAATATTTTCATATAATACTTTCGTCATATAAGCTTACTCATACCATTTCTAGAAAGCTTTTACTGCTTTTATTTACCCCAGATAAAATCTACCCAACTAAAATTGACTTGAGGATATCCAACAGCCACATTTCATATTGTTTAAAGTAACTAACAAAAAAAAAATGCATTTTATACATATAAGTATTAATGTACTTCATCCAGTTCAATTCAACGGACTTTATGTCAATCTCATTTAAGTCTGCAAATGAATAATGAATGTTTAATATTGTTAAAAGACATAAATAAAAGAGGCCGAGGAGCGGTAACAAGAAGCTCTAGATAGCTTGTTTACCTTGCTAGTCCCCAAATATAAACAACGAATTCGTATGAAAAACAAACTGGACAAAGTGATCACAGAAATACAAACTAATAAGTCAAAGTTCACGATTAAACCTTTTTTTTTTGTAATATACGGTGTTGTACAATCTTTAACATGGCTAAGTCCCAAATCTTGGGAGCTGGTATTAGCTACCAGGGAGCTAATAACAGCTCCCTGGTCCCGGCAACAAAGCCAATGGTAAATTGTAAAGACTTAAGTCGGAAATAGGGTTTGCAAGTTTGCCGGAGAATGACTACGGTACAAGTGCATGATGCAATGACACTGAAAATAATTTCTGAAAATGGACGGAGACATTATTTAACCAGTTGAAAGAACATATAGCCACGAAATAACGATCAGTTACGTAGTAACTATTAGCTACGTGGTATAGAAGTCATATATGCTGAGAACATTTAGATTAAGTACAGTGGTGCAGAATTGTTACGGTAATCCCGATGACAAGTATAAAGAATTGTTTTATTCTGTAATATAAAAGGTTGTAAAGTTGAGGCTTATGTGCGTGCTGCCCTCAAAGAAATGAGAAAAAGGGAGAATGAGTGTATCATATCAGGGAGATGTAATTGAGGAGGAGATACAACGGAATCTCCTTCTTTTGAAGTAGCCTACTTTCTTACTTACCAAGATCACCTCATTTGTTCACTTCTTTCAGATTCAATGGGCATAAAAGGTATTAGCAACTTAACACAAAAGTTTCATGTCGTCTGCTCCGTTGCAAATCACTGAATGGTATATTTTGTCCATAGCCAGTCTAATTCTTGAATATTAGTTTTTAAATTCCGACTCATACCGACGCCTATTACAGTAGAAAAAATTGATGTTGTGAAAATGATCTCTTTCGCTGATATCTTGTAGCCATTTTGTGACCTTTTAGATCTAATTAGAGATCAATTGAGCTCAGTTGTGATGAAATGACATGGCGACAGACAATTCCATTCATGTTGAGAGTTAAACGTATTCATATTAAAATCCCGTCATTGTCACATTATTCATTGCACAATGACTGAAAAACATTTAAAAACAAAAACACTGCTAGTGATACTGCACAATGCATTTTACGTAGCTAAAATGAATGGGTCACGTGGTTTCAGACATCCGGTGTCATGAAGAGGACGTGGGATCGAACAGCTGTATGCGGAAGATGAGAAAAATCATGACTCAGAGGACGATCACTTGAAGAGGAAGTCAGTTAAAGCAGGATGTGCTGTGTGAAGGAAACAAATAACCTTCATCATTTATTCCCCATCATTCTCTTCCATTCGATAGCAATCTGGAAAATACCATCTACGATATTTCTTTCAGGAGAAATTCCAGTCATTAGATTGTTAATTACGGCAGAAAGAAGAGTGATTCATTTTTTTTCTGGTAAAAAGTTAGCGGAACCAGGCACTGTAGTAAATATGCGGCAATTCCTTGCGAAGACCCCACTACGAAAACGCATTGTTGCAGGCAATTAGGCTTTATTTGGACATAGAAACCACTGCACAGTAGTTTGTACAGCTTTTTACAACTATACAAAATATAACCAGTCTTTTGGTGCCCTTTTGACAAGTGCAGGAATAACAGCACATCCTGCTTTAAATGATCTGTGTCAGTGGCACCTTCAGCATATGTGTTCTTTTGATCGCCCAAAGGATCGATAGAGTTCTAGTTAATGTCATGGCCACTGACAATTCTTTTCATACCGAGGGCTGATTTTTCTTTCCTGATTTTGTCTTGACAGGTCAACCTGTATTCAAGTGTAGATATATTGTCTCAGTGGTATATGTTTTAAGATATTTACCATGTTCTGCTTTTGAAGAGTAAGGAACAACAGAAAAAAAGGACTAAAGAAAGAAAGAAAAAAAAACAGAAAAGAAATGGCGCCTTCCTTTACCTGGAAACAAAGACCATAAAAAGAAGTGCAATTCCAACTCGTACTCTGCCACTACATTTTAAGGTAATCTTTGTTACAAATTTATTGGAAAAAATACCTCATTAAGATGAAATATCAAATGTGCCAATGGATAAAAGAACATAGCTTGCAACAAAAAGTTATAATAACAAACGGTCAATATCAGTTCCTCCCTTGTTCATCATATACGTAGATGACATCTGCTGTATGTTAGAAAAAGTAGACATCACCTGTTGGGCGAAGATACATATATTTTCTTCGGTTGTAATTCTCCCCAAGTAACATTTCATTACGATGTATTACACTTGATAAATTTAATCTATTGTCAAGTTATGAGTAATAAGCTGTCACTCAATATGGAAAAAGAAGTTATATTGTGTGCAGTACCTACAAAATATTCAATTAGAGTCATAACATAATACTGGAGGACATATATTCAAACAAGTTTATACTTCGAATGTTTTATTGGCAGTAAATTCTTAGTTTGATCACATCTTATGAAATGGGTAACAAAGTCTCTGGAAAGGTGGAAGTTCTGTCGAAGGCACCAGACCACCAATCTCAATCAACTTATAAAACAAAACAGAAAAACAAACAATCTGGCCCATCATTACGTGAACCCACGTAAATAATTACTTCACTGGAAACTGACCGCCACCAGTGTTGAGAAGTGCCGATCATGCCAATCCAATTAATTTAGAGATCAGTGAAGGTAACTGGCAACGTAAGTAGACCTACTGTATAAATGCTTTGGACAAAAAAACAAAAAAAAAAAAGAAGGGGGGACCAAAAAGAAAGAAAGGGGGCCGTAACTCAATCGTTTTTAAGTTCACTTGCGAAAATTTTTTGAAAAAATTGTTGAACCGTATTGCGTGTATGCATATGACATGCGCATATTACCTTTTCTAAGAATATACTGTGCGAGAGATTCTACGCTCTGAAGGTTTCGATTTGAAAATTACGGATTTAACTTCGACCAATCAAAATACAGATGGTCTTTTTACCAACTTTTCCTTCATAAATTTGCTTTTAAGAGGATAGTTTCAACCTGCATGTCACAAAAGTAGTAGATAACTATGTAACTAGTATTTTTATCTTTGCCAAAAGTCTTACAGACAAAATATTGAAAGGTACTGAGAGGAGTAAAATATGTAACATGTCATGAAACAGCCCGAAATGAACATTTCATTTTCATAAGTTATCTTTCATAAATATGGAGTAACGGTCGATATTTTCAACCTAAACACACTCACGCAAATAAAGATGAAATATGTAAAAAGCACTTTGGCACTGACTATGAGCCTTATTGTCATTTGTTTTCTGTTGAGAGCTAAAATCAAAACATCTGTTAGTGTCACAGATCACCAAAGTATTTCACGGATGACCTTCTGTAACAGAGCAGGGAGGTGTTACTAGACGGAGATACAACAGAAACTATAATAAATACAAATACTTTTCTTGACAACTGGTAATGTTGTGGCAGTAGAGAAAAATCTCCTAGTTCAAATGGTACTGTAGAAGACAAATGACACATTGTGTTTACTGTGTAATCCTGTATGAGACTTGTAGGAATGTCCAGTATGGTACAAAAGACATTACTGTGTGACCCTGGTGGTACAAACCTTACCTCCAAAGCGTTGTAGCTCCTTCCAATAACAGCTCCTTGCATATGCCCATCCTGTTACGACATTTGCACTATGACGTAATGAATTCGACAATGCATACCAGCATGTCTCGCTTTGTCTGGTGATTAAATTGAAGTGTTCTTTACAAAAGAGTCTTTGACATGTTTATATTTTATTTATTTTTGACTTACTATGGAGGAGATATGAATGAGATTTGAGCTTCATAGATGGTTTAATTATGGTTTAATTAACCGCTTTTGTTTTTGGCTTTTGTTCCTTCTTCTGTTAATACGATAAAGCTTCAGTGATATAAAAAGAGTAAATTATAACGGGAATAACTGTTTAATATTGACTATTATAAATCAGAGACTATTATGAGTTGAAAGTTTACGAGTATTTAGCATCCATACTTTTAGTAATGCCATTGGTACATATGTTTGCATAGAATACGACCACCTGACCTGGTACAATGAGACTGGAGTAAACCGTCAAAGGGACAAATAAACTATTTCCAGGAAAAAATCTCACGCACTTAATGTCTGAGACTTACTGTACTACTCCTATTGCCTATATTAATTAATCTTTTATAGTTTATATTAATTAATATACTTACTTAATCTTACTTAATTCCGTGTAGCCATTGCCTATATTAATTAAAGTCAGTTATAATTCATCCAACTGATAATGTTCGTGTTTGATCACCCTAACAAAGGCTTAAAATTCTGAAAAACAATTGATATTTCATTAATACTTAAAATGTAAAACTTAAATCTATTACATTTCAAGCAAAAAAAAAAAAGCAAAGCAAAAGTAAAAGTAAAATTCCATACCAACCCTTAAATTCCTTACAAATTCATCTCGTATAACATTAAAACTTATTGTCAGCAATAAATCCTGTTAGCTAATTCTCAACTACAAGAGTAAAAATAAATACAAAGATTAGATGATTGTAAGGAACAAATGTATTACAAGTTTGGTCTAGCTGACAAAATAAAAGAAAATACTTTAAGATTAATTGCGCTGCAACGTGAGACACCCAGCTAAGTTTTTCTCCTATTTTTTATTCTCTATATCTTTTGAAAGATAAAACTTTCTTAAGTCTTTTAAATCAACACTACGCCCTGTTGGATAATTCTCGACTGCATGGGGTTAAGTTACTCAAGTTAAAAGTTTTTTCAGATGCAGACAAGAATAAGAGAAATTTCTATAAAATGTAATCCAAACCGGAAAACTAGTGTCACCTTATCCGGCATAGCGAAAGCAGAACAGAGAAAATCAGCTTCTATCTCTAAGAACCACAGCTACTCGCTGTACTAAAATTACGTGTTTATCTACATATTCCGTAAACTTATTAGTTGCCATTTCCGTGCTGAGAGGCACAGTTTATTATATATATTGCCCATAATATGCAGTGTTTATCCTTTGATAGGTTTCATAAAGTACTATGCGCTGTCTACCTAGCAACAACGATAAACCTGCCTTTGTAACTTATTTCAGGGCGTGGGTAACTTGACCTTTAAGGGTTTCCAAAGAACACTAATAGACGCAAATCGTCGTAATAACGCCAGCGATTCCTCAAAGTATGTTCTAAATCATATGCTACTCTACCCAGGGTCCGTAACATTTTCACAGTGTAACTCGCGCATAATTGTGTGGTATTCTTATCGAGTAATGTATGTCTGAAGTTAGTCAATTTGCATTGAATATAAATAAATTTGATGGGAGAAAAATAAAAAAATGAAATACTCCAGGTGGCAATTGCTTCTTTGAAAATTATGTGTCATGCCAACTTGATACGTACAAGGCTTATACAATACGTCATTTTTAAAACTTGAAAAAGTTTCTATTCATGTTATTTATTGTCCTTTTAAATCATTTAAAGTCACTTAATTTGCTGCTTTTTTGGTTTGTAAAGATCTGCAAAATTAGTCTGGCATGTGTTTATATATCTCGCATGAATTATTTGAGTTTTATCTACAGTCATATGGACACTGAGTTAAGTCATCTTTTTTAAGTTAAAAAGCCATAATGTGAGCATGTTGCAACTACTGCTGAATATTTCGTTGACGGATGTCACTTACAAATATTAGTGTTTACGACCTTGTGTAACCTGTGCACATTTATTGAACGTGTAAACCCTCGCAACTCAGCTGTGGCCTCATACCCATTCATATAGATATCTGTCATCCTCCTTCTTCGGAGGTGCATCTTCCTCAGTCCTCTTTCCCCAGTTTCAGAGGGACACATATGCCGCTCATCTTAGTTGTTTTATGGAATTCGAAAGCTAAATGACTCGTTATGCTTCAGGAGGTATAAGTGTAATACCCAACTATCTGCGTACTGATACCCTGGAGGATGGGGAGGGGGAGGGCAACAGGGCCATTGTCGCATCAAGATATGAGTCAAAATTTGTTCAAAGCATACATCTATGAAGACGAATTTTGAGAAGAATATTAACTTCAGAATATAGTTGTCTTTTGTTGTAGCACAGGGCAGCTGATTTCATTTGGTTATAGAAAAAAATATCCAAAGAATAGGAGATCTCTTAGAGCCCCCCCCCTCCCATCCCCCATGTCACAGTACCATTAGTGTGGTTTATCCTTAACAATTAACACTGATAACATATATATTCTGGATCGGTGAACTGTTCAGACAGGTCGCAAACATACATAGAAGTCCTCATATACATCTACCATGAACCTGTGCAATTTTGAAATATATCTTTAACTTATTTGAGACCCGCATAGTTACAACCAATCTTATTTCAGTTTGTGTTTCGTGTGTGTTTAGTTTCTCTTATTTACTAAGACAGAACGTCAAATGCCGGATTCCGGTTTGTGAAGCATCACTGGCCACTTACAATTAACTGCCTTGCATCTTTACTGGATTAAAGCATGGGCTAATTTGTAAGAGATTGGTACAGCAATACGGCATGTGTCTATAAGCAACCAAATTTCACAGAGGAAAAAAGACACCTGAGATTTAAACACCAAGTTGAAGCATGGGGTGAAATGTGATAGCAGTAAACAATGGGAAGGTTGCTGTGTGCTGGCAGATAAAGGTAGTATCAAGTGAAAATTTTCTTTGTGACGGAAGGTTAGTTTAAGTAATCACAGTCATACTTCAAAAATTTTCAAATAACAGTCGTGTACAAAAGCACCACATGCAGATAATAATAGCCTATGCTAACATTCTTAACAGTCTTAAATGCTTGTCGGAACATCATGCACAGCAACTACGCAACATTCCCTATTCCGTCGATTTCTGAATGACCCTCATGCATGGCACTTTTATAGCACAAGAGTTCAAAGGCATTTCGGTTAAAAAGTGCAGGTCCTTAAGTTTAGTAAGTTTAAACCAAATGTGTGAGATCACATATACAGTGGTATGTTATGTAAGACATACATGATGACATGTAAAACATGTAGGATGTAATGTTTAACATATAGCGCACAGTCTGTCAAGGTTTTTGCTTTATCTATTCAGACCTGTAACTATAACACAGATCGATGGACATCTGTTGTGACACATAGACCTAATCAGAATCCCCAGTCTTTTTGGTGATCATTCAAAGTACTAGCAGTGTGGTATCATGTTTTAAACCCATTCCAAACCTCCCTTGGACTAAATCGGTGTATTTCAGTTCCATTTCAAACCTCTCTCTTCATTAGCCGGCATGTAACTCTACCCCTTACGTTAATTGACGAAGTGTATATCATAAGTGTGCCTACCAACGCACACACAAAGATATCCTAAGTACGCCTACCCATGCAGAGAGAGGCACAGAACGATTAGTAAACAGGTAATTTGTTGTTTGCACAGATCGAGTAGTTCAGTACTAAAATAGAATATGCAATGGTTGATAATTTATGCATACAGAAACGAGACATTATTTAATATGCATGGGAAATGTAAAAATCTTACTAATGCGGGTAAATAGTCATGTTGGCTTTAACCATAGCATAATATTATTACAGGTTGCGCAGTGCATCTAGCTGACTCTTTATGGTCTTTACAAGTCTGTATAAACTAATTGCCTGCCTGTAATTTGCAGTAAATGGACATTAGATAGCTTAGACATTCATATCTTTTAAAATGATTATATCGATACTTAATGGCGTTTTGTTACGTTACCTGTTTTTCTTCTTTTTCTTATTTTATTACCATGAACACGTTTTCAAGTTCTTTGTTGCCTATATTGCTCTCAAATTCCTGTCTATCGGTAACTTTGTATTTGCGGTACTTTTTGTCTCAATATTTGTACACATTAGCGAGGACTCTTTGGTAACCTTTCTATGAATTTTCTGAAATGCCCATGGGTATTACTTTCCTTCTTAGCGGCAGAACAAGGACGTAAAGTAATATACACGGAAATAAGCAGTTATGAACATAACGCAAATGCGATATGAGAGAATAACTTTTTCAAAATCTATTTTGGTTTCCATCTACCATACTCATATAACTTAGTATAACAATTGTCTTGCAATAATATTTATGCAAATGAGAGAAGGTAACGTATTAAGTATTTTTTTTGAAAGAGAAAATATCTGTTCGATGAATTTGAATGAGGGCCGAGAGAATCAAATAGTTAAAGAAGGTAGCGTGAAGTTTAGGGGCACGTTAATCAGACTACTATTTGAGCTAGAATATAAAAGAAACATACTGATATATTGAGCTGGCAGATTATTAAAGAAAGCATGTATGGTTAGATCCAAACGAAAACACAAAATGACAATTGAGCATTCCTATAATGGGTCGACGGCCTCTGCATGAGGTAAGAATTAGGAAAGTAGAAGCTCTAGATCTAGGAGAATATTACAGACGTTTTAAGTTCTAAAGTTATTGAGAATATCAGTACGGTTGCAGCTATCCGGCGACACTATTATTGAAAGAATTTCTAAAACAACTGTTTACCATGTACATACCACCAATGGTATTCGCGTTGTTTCAGTGTAGTAGCTATTGTTGGTATACACATTTGGAGGCATGCATTATCAGGGTATCCCAGGACGGTGGGCCATTCAATGCAGAATTTTTTGATTCCGTGAGCATACATACGTCGTCTAGCCTAGATCATCCAGTTTGCTCCACCACAGTCGTAATATTTAGTTCGTATGTAACTGTACTGTATAGTTATAGACATTGAAATAGCCAAATCCTGAGCACAGTATGTAATGTAAAACCAAGTTGCATGATAGGGAGGAAAAGGGACTGAGATATGTGACGATTTAACTTGACAGAAAGTTGAGACATCAAAATTGTATTAAAACAATACTCACCGAACGAAGATACCGGTAATTATGGGGCGTTTTTTCTGAACGCGCCGAATTATATTTTTTAAACTGTAATGATTCACTCCTTCATTATGTATACCATTCTTGACTCACATGAGAGTACATATTTGAGTATATTTGATCGCCATAAATAATCGTATGACTGGCATTACTTGTTAAGTAATATACATCACTACTTAGAACTGCTCTATAGGCGTATGACAGATCTCATATTTGGTACATTGGTGAATTGTTTATAGTATATGTTTTTTTAATGGAAAGGAAATCCTTCAATATAATGTCAATAGACTGTATTGTAAAACAGTGTGTGCTCACAAACACCCTCCCAAATATCTCTCGGGGGGATGGGCATTTGTGTGTGTATGTGTGTGTGTGTGAGGGGGGGGGGGTAATTGTTCGGTCACGGTATCAAGAGAGGAAACTTCATAAGATATCCAATTTGGTACCAAACTTTAACCACATCAAGGGCAAGAAGTCTACTTTTCTCGCCTCTCATATATCATTTATTGCAAACAACGGTCAATCCACGCATTTCTGTTCAGCAAAGTAAGATGTTACTTCAATTCATCTTTAATATAGTGAGGAGAAGACTTCTTTTGTGTATAATAAAGGGTATAAATCACAAAACTTACCAGTGCACTATATACACGGAGTCCACCGCGTTGTTTACAATTTGTGGAAGTAGATCAAAGCATACTGTAAATTGCAAACAAGACGATGAAAAAACATTTCCACCCACGTCATCATTAAATACAATACAAAGGCTTAGTTTGATTTCGGAGAAGCCGGGCTCTGTTTGGGCTATGTAATGATTCTTTACTTAGGGTCTTTAAATGTACATGCACCATATATGTCCTTGTATTATTTAGTTTGGGGTACTAGATGTGATGGTAAGAGCTTGTACATCAATAGACATTGAATACATAGGAAACAAATCGCTTGCAGTGCCTTTGTAAATGTTAGATGTAACTTCTTGATCTTTGCCTTTTGAAAAGGGGGGGGGGGGGGGGATTATTTGGCTTAAAACTTAAAACGAATTGGTTATGAATACTCTTGTACGTGCTTACTGCAGCTTTTTAATAACTGAAGACAGACAACGATGGTCAGACACGACCGATTGGGGGCCTGCCATTAATGGATGCATTGATTCTATGTTTAGGGTATTTTGTGCCCCATTATATTCCATAGAAATGCTACTTATTAGCTTGCCTAGGCATGTTTCACTTCCAGTGGTTGAATATTTCGAAAATTTTGAGCCTATGATTTGTATCTTTAATGGATGTGTTCATCGCTAATGCCCCCTGTCCACGAAGGTTTTAAATCCTGTGATATCATTACGTTGTCATTAATTAATGGTTATGTCCACCCCCCAAAAATTAAAGGAAATGTGTGAATTATTGTTTCACTTTAGTTACTTGCAATATGCAGAAGAGAAAATACTTGGTAGCCAGAGTTGAAAAAAATGAAAACAAAATTGATGAGGAAATTCACTAAGTTATTTTCAATGGATTTACTTTGTAGAAATACTCAAGAGAAATAAATTAAGTCGTATATCAAGAAGTGTAATGATTTTTTATGGCACTCACAAAGTCGCAAAGTGCCTCTTTTGGTTGCTCATGGTGTTTAAAGTTGCAATCAATGAATTATCGTTACTCTATCTGCTGATACCTGTAAATGGTTTCATGTGGTTCACAGAAGTCGCATTCCATTGAGAAACAAACAAGTGGAATCTAATATCAGAATCGTAGAACAAAGAGACAAATCTAAAATACAAATGTCTACAGAGAGTTTAACTGTATATTTATATATATATATCTTCGTTAAGCAGTACACAGTACTTGGAGTAACTTGGTCATTGTCTAAATCATTTTAATGAGTGTCGTATCTCGTTATCTTGTTATACTAGCTCATTTTGTCACTGTATTCAGGAAGCAATATGGCAGGGTAAACACTCTAAGAAGAAAAGATGAGGTTACTCCTGATCACAATATACACTTTCAAAAGTAAATCAATGAGTTGAAATATATTGTGGTTAAGAGAGGGTGGAGTATTGAAAAGAATAAAAAAGTTTCGAGACAGCAATGTGTATTTGTTTCTGGCCATTTAATTTAATTGTAGCCATAAATATATCAATAAATGCAAGACGTACATCCATTAGAAGACTCCTACCAGTGCTCACTGCTGAAGTATGACCTGTTCATATTAAAGGGGTACAATAGATCAATAAATGAGGTCGTTCTTTCTTTGATAAAAATGTTCTTCTCTCTTATTCTGTTCGTAGCATCTCTGTTATGTATTTTTGATGCTTCGCTTATGTCACTGTTATGATATCGTTGTACGTAGATGTTGACCAAAATCATTGTAATGTGCGAAACCTATAAAAGAACAGTAAGGGGTCAGATGGCACTAAGGCATATTCATTCAAGATAGATGACATTTGCACTCTTTCGAATACGTAGAGCTAGGCCTAACAAAGACGAGATGAAATTTATGGACACTACTTCTTTTAAACTGATTGGCAAAGTCCGTAGGGAAAAAGTAAAAACATTGAAATTTCATCTCTACAAGTTTGGTAAGGCTTGAAATTACACCATCCAGACAATCTGGATGGTTTCAGTTAGTTAATTCTGCCATATGATTTCAAATTCTTCTAACATAACGACAAAAAGTGTATAATATACGATGATGTAGTGGTTGACAATTTTCATGCAAATCAACAGTTTTCTTCTTTTGAACAAGCCAATGGGGAGTTTTTATGCCAATCCCGTTGCTTTTCGAAGTAGTTACTATCATTTTCCTTCATTTTGAAAGACATAGTCCGTTCATGTTCAACCTCGCGTGTACATTTAAAAATAAAAAAAGTTAAGATCAAACATAATCTTATCTTTTTGGTTTTTCAGTACACACGCACGCAATCACTTTGCAGTGTAATATGTGTAGTCTAACAATGGAACTACCACTCGGATGTTTCGGATTTTGTAGAATTTGATATTTTGAGAGAAATATGAAATGATTTCACTAATGGGTCATCGTCGGCTTTGGGAAACTTTGAAATGAAATCTGAAACATTCTCATGGAAAAATTTCACCACATAACGTACATCAAAGATAATAAAACAAGAAGTAACTAATTTGAAAAGCTACTCCATAGACGGTTGGAAAAGTTGTGTAATCCTGCATACTCATCTGCAATATCACTTCAGGTTGTTGATCTAATCACTATAGAAGAGAGCCTGTGTAGTCACCTAAAACAATCTACAATAGTCTAAACCTTTAACGTGCACTGCTCTTGCTTAGTTCAATTGCAATTTTTAGATGTTTACGAAACTCCGTCACAATTGATCAAAGTTTGGTTTCTTCCAGTAACTTTGCTGAAATAGCTTCCGAGAATCGTAAAATGACTTGACGTATAAACAGCATTTTACTGAGAGTGAATATTATGAAAGGTCTAGTCAAAGCAAGTAATAAACACATCAACGAAAGTAAAGATGATGTCCTGCTTTACCACCTGATAGTACAGAGAAAACGTAATGAATGACATATGACGATACTCACAAAGACAAACTGAAACAAAAAAGTGAAGCAAAGAGGAACTGATATAAATAATGGTTATGGTTGCTAACACTGAGTTGCACAAGCTCTTCTGAATTAAATAATAAAAGACAAACTCGGAGACTTGAATGTATTCAAGCTGTAATCAATACAACAACACAGAAACAATTCAAAGAGAGCTAACCTCAGGCACCACAAAATTTACAAGCGACAGAAAATTCATTATGAGAATTTAGCTGAACTTTTCTGAAGACCGGTGACGTGATTACTAATTAATAGAAGACAATGTTATCAGAGGTTATTTTATTACAACATTATGTTATGACTGGTGTGGATTCTGATTCAAAGTTTTATCACTGAAAGGGGGCATACAAAGGAAAGGGTTTGGATTGTATAAATCCTCCCAACGAGATTCCTCGTCGCATCCCTCGATTCAATTATGTAATTCAACGACCATTCAGACGATGCCACAAACCGATCTAAAAAGAAAATATCTCAAAAAGTTACATAATTGCATTGTCATAATTAGCATGGTCATTTGTCTGAAAGCGAGTTAGAGAGCAGATCGAAAAGTGCAAACAAAAAGAGAAAAAAAAAGGACAATCGTGACAACGAATACTTGGCAGTACAAAAAGATAAAAAGATGATATGATGGCCTTTGTATCGAATAATACAAAACTTACTGTCTTGTCTTTGTATGTATGTACTACGTATGTAAAAGTGGCCCCTCGTTCAAATCACAAATACATTTTACCAACTTTGGGCCATGAAAGGTATTTATACGATCTGACCTTGTAAAACCTGTTTTATTTCTTATCACTTTTACAATGTAGACTTTACGCGTGTGGTTCTTTTTCAAGGTTGGATACAGAGAGAGAGCAAGATAGAGAAAGAAAGAGAAAACGCAAAAAAAAAAAAAAACGCGACAGAGATGGAGATAAGGACAATTAGGATGAAAGAGAAAGACTAATTTAGGAGACACATTCAAATGTCACGGAGATTTTCTGAAATGAAATGAAAGGGAAATTGTACAGCATTAGACTACTGCGTAAGTTGCTTTGGTCGATTTAGGGTAAATAAAAGATAGGATCGTTGACAATAAACATAGATAGGATCGACCTGCTATCACTAAGGATGGCCTCCTCATAATTAACACACCCGGGTTATACTCTTTGTGAGAGGGTTGTGAAAAAATCCATTAAAACAGCCCGTTTTGTGAGTGCAACCTTATGCCACTTGCTTTCGTAAAATTCTTGCCGACCACGTCAAGCTGGTTTTAAACCAACCACTTTAGAGTGACGATGCCGTTGGTCAAGGATACGCGATATGGATATTAATTGGTCATATCTTGGTCATATACTGTGTGTTTTTGTTGCCATAGATGCAACCTTTGACACTATGGAAGCGGTGGAATGCGGGTGGCGGAGGTAGTGGGATGGAGATGGGAGAACGGAATGATGGGATTGATTATGATCAACCTGATGTCTGTCTAGAAATGGAGATAAGTCGAGTATACGTCAGTCCAGTAATGTCTTAATTCGCTTCATCATGGTAGGATACCAGAAATGATACGATTTGTTTTTTTATTAGGGGCTTACTAAAAGGAAACGAATGTGATAAAAATCAATGAAGTATAATCTCAATCTTAAGTTTAATGCTTGTGACTTTGCTTCATTTCATTGAGAATTGAACGTTCTTTCTAACTAAGTCAATATAGAACACAATAGTAAGAAGGTAAAAATTACATGTAAGTTGAATATATTATTTCGAAGAGCAAAATTTCGAAAACAAAATAAGATAAGCTCGATAACCTGAGAAGAGGCAGAAGGCACGTGTCGCTAAATCTGTGGAAGGCACGAAATCGATCTATCCACTACAAACCATTTCCAGGGAATACCTACTTGTAGAGCGCTACAAAAAAAAAAAAAAAAAAAAAAGAGAAGCGCGGGAAGAGAATATTACTCCGTCTGGAATCCTAATCGAAATTTTATAACGCCTTGTTTTTTATATTCTCATGTGATCGATTTCTGAATACTTGCCCACGTCCCATTTCCATTTTAGTGAGCCCAAACCTCTCTGGTCAAGTTTCATTTCATCAGTTTGACTTACTGACGGGGGTAGTGCTTTGTCGCCCATTGCCTTTTTATTTCATCCGATCTTGTAAGATTGTACGGTTATTTGGCTACTCCTTGAAGAGTGCAATAATGCCTTTGCAAATATACACCTGATAAACATCTTATAAAAATTCAACGAGTAAGCCTGCATTAAAAATTGCATGTAAAAACCAACGTAAATTACATGGTCCAATTGTCTTGGACAACTGTTATACAGCTCATTATAACAAGGTTACTTGATGTTTTCAAGACTCAATTCTTGTAAATCTTATCAAAATGATTAAATTAAAATTGAAATTAACAAAACTTACACATAAAATTATTATCCATAACGGTATACGCTAGACTGAGATCTTTCCAGAGTGGAAGTAACCATTGTCAAAAGTGGTAAGAAAAATCAAATAGCTTCGGTTTACGCAACCCTAAAATAGAAGGGAATCGTCTCTACTCACCTCTACTAACCATTAAAATACAGCAGCTGTAATGGTAAAAGCTAGAAGAGGTACATACTATGGAATAATCTCTACTCATCTCCATTAACCACTAATATACAGTAGCTGAAATGTTAAGAGTTAGAAGAGGTACAATAAATATTATATAATATTTGAGCAGATGATTAATGTCCAGCTAACCAGTCTAAATTACTTCATTCATATAAGATGCAACATACATTTTATTGAACATCCGTTGTATGAAACATTCCTTCTCTAATCAATGTTGAAAAACAACAGCAACAACTTACAACATTGAAGCTACTGCATCTCACAAAATTATGCGTATCAACTTTCTGCCACAAATAGTTCAGTTTTACTTTTAAATTGTAACAGTTGTTTTCACTAATATTTTAGAAATAGGCGACATCTGCAACGATTACATAGTGCCTAAATTTTTAGTCGACCCCTGCTGGTTTCAAAAGTCGTGTGTAATCACAAAATTTTGTTTATACCTAACGATTGGGATGGTTGTGATGGGCCTCAACATTGAGTGGATCCCTTACATTTGAGCTGATTGTGTTAGGCTTTAATTAGGAATGGTTTCCTTACGATCGAGATGGTTACGTTTCTTCTTGGTGTTCAGTTGATCCCTCACTGGTTGAAATGTTTGTGTGAGATCTAAATGTTGAGTAGGTCTCTCACGGTCGGGATGGTTGTGTATGACAAGAAATGTGTGGATTCCTAACAGTGTGGTGGTACGTGCACAATCTGATGAAATGATGCTAAGCTGATGAATTGTTGACAAAGTGATGCTAAAATTGAATAATCTGCACTTTAAGTCTTTTATCTAAATAACATTTGAATGACCAATCTTTTCACTTGAGGTTATATTCTACTTGGTTTGTTCTAATGTTATCGTGAGTAGAGTAGACATACATAGCGACGTTAACATTCATGACCTTGAGCATTGTATGTATTATAGCATGTATATATGTATATGCCTCCCCTCCCAGAAATCATGAAAGCGTTCCACCGTTTGGTTATTGCAAATTCTCGTTTTTGTCTTTGTAAATGTCGGATCTGCATAAAATGTAAATCTCCGGTTTATAATAAGATGCTAATAGAGACCAATAAAAATAAATTCTGAAAGAACAGGAATGGCCGTTGGTGATGGACTGAACGAATAAATTTTCGGAAGTACCAGGGTTTTTTTTTTATTGCTATTCAACCATGTATATTTAGAGCAAATAGTGTATAACGTTTGATGTGTTCCTCCGGGATAGAATATATCAAAATGCTTTCAGTTTTACTCTTCATTTACAAAAGAAATATGCAAATATGTCATAAAAAGAGGCCTATCTCTGACAATACACAGTGGACGGAATTAAGCTGATGACTTTATGTTTTTTTTCCCTTTTTTTACATTTTTGGTTGGTGTAAGGTTTCTCAAACTCGATAAGGCACACCATCATTTTTGATCATCAATTCTTTTATCTCATCATATTCATACCATTCTGTTTGTCTTTGTTATTGAACGGCTATATTTATATTTTGACAGTTCAAGGTAATTTTCTAAAAAGATATTGCCATCAGTAAATCAAACATTAACAAAAAAAAGAACAGGGAAAATGGATGGTAACAAAAACAAAAAGAAAATATAAAGAGTGATAAGAAAAAAATGAACCAAAGTATGGTTTAACAGTCTGAAACTTGAAATTCCTTTCAGGGATGAAAAGATTCAGTAGGCCTATAGATAGAAAAGCATCATGCAGTATCTTTACTTCAAAGGTCAGTGAGACACCATGTGGAGTCGAAATAGAAAAGAAAACGAGAAATTGAAAGACACAAAGTAAAAATTGTGGTTTAATAATTTATGTAAATTATTAAGATCATAGCGATTCATGAAACAACTCGTTTTTCAAGTAATAAATGTTGGTTTCATTGGCAACCATTTTGATACCTAACCAATAAAATATATCTTCATGCTGAATGCAAACGTTAACCATGTTGCTTTGTCCCAATAACTAATTACAAACTACAGCTTATTATAATTTTACTTCTGCTAGTAGATATGAAACATATCACTCAGACAATAAATACATATTTTGTATGTCGTGTATGGCTAAATTGGTAAATATCAATCTTTCATCCATGACTGACTAGAACGTATTTGAAAATTTCTTCCTCTCGGAACTTCTGACAGCAGTTTAAAACCAGAGATCTGAAATGTTATCCCCATATTACGGACTGTGACAAAAAGAGGACAAATTTTCTTGTATCTACGGACAATATTCTGTTAACAATAGGTAGGATGCGTTAACAAAAAATCCGCTGAACCTTTCTTGCATCTCAATCCACTTACGCGTTGATTTCGTCTCCAACGCTGTCACTAGGGAATATGTATGTATGTATGTATGTATGTATGTATGTATGTATGTATGTATGTATGTATGTATGTATGTATGTATGCATGCATGTATGTATGTATGTATACATATATGTATATATATGGTATATATATATATACGGTTTATATACGGTATATATATGGTATGTATACGGTGTATATACTATATATATACGGTGTACATTACGGTTTATATAAACAATTAGTCCCTAGCGAGACGGTGATATATTTTCTTCATTTATTTAGAGCCTAGTCTCCCCAAATGTATACACAAGGTACGATTTTGTGTTAATTGACAGTTTCCCGAACGTGAATTGTTATTCAGTATACGCATTTCTAAACCACGATGTTATAAGGGAATTCCGCTCAAGAGGCAGTTTTACAACTATAGTTTATAAATGATCCTTCATCGGATTCAAGAGGACGAGATAGTTTGAAAAGGACATACTTGAATAGAGTGACGTCAATGGCTTAATATGTAAGGTAGAAAGATGTTGGCCCAATAAAAGGACAGGCATTTAGTCCAATGAAGTGTTATGTGGATAGCGGCAGTGAGGCATGTTCTATATTTCATTGAAGGAACTCCGAACGTCTTTTCTATTTAATCATTAAATGGGTTAAATAAGTGTGTAAGAGGACAAAAGAAAAGAATTTACTTTTGTGTATACATTAGAGCGTTGCTTAAAACTCTCTCTCTCTCGAGAGATAAAACAATTTCCCATAAAAATACTCTCAAAGATTAAGATCATTTTGTTTAGCGTTTAGAGAATCTGTAAGCAGCATGATCCTTACATGGTTCTTGAGAAAAGCATAGTAAATTTGGTGGACTGTTGTTGACCAAATCTGACTTAGATCATACCGCTTGCTAATAGTGGAGAGTAAGGCACGGTACATGATGATAAGACTGGTGATGATAAAAGTGTCAGGAACCATCTTCTGATATGGCTATAAATTATATATTATACAGAGACGAGGTGATTAATTTATTCATTTTTAAATAATTACTACATTATGTATTATTTTAAATAGAAGGAAATTAATAACCATTTACAGTAGCGAATCCGCCACTGTATGGGGAGGGGTGCCGATAATGCACTTGCCCTCAAAAATTTCAAAAATTGATCAATTGCGTTTAATTAATGTCGTAGATGATTGCATTTTTCAATTACCTGATTCTGGCCAGCGTCTTAATTGATGCTCGAATGGAGAATCAACCAAGCATGACTTGGACACCAAAGCTACTTTCTTCAGTGTGATTGCATGCTTGTATGCTCAAAATAGTACAGCACTACAGTTGTCAGTGTTTTACACTGCTGATGATAAATCCAATCTGGATTCGAGAAGCGTTCTTTTCCCGAAGTAAGTCCTCTTTAGGGTTAGAATTGGTCATGAATCCATCATTTTTTTAGACTTATTAGACTGTTAGACTTATTAAAAAGAATCATTGCTGGGCCTAAAGTATCCTGGGTTGAAAGAAATAAGGTACAGATGATCTGTGATGTATATATATTTTCTACATACTTTGTTGATTTAACAGTCTACTGCAATATTGTAAGTCAGAATTAGGTGTACTGTTAGAGATTTTCGACAGTAATTTCCTTCAAACCACTCCCTACATAAATTGAGGTTTACTTTCAGATTACATTTCGGCTTCTTGTTTGTGATTTCAGAGAATTGTCTGGTAAGATGACCTACCTTACACATTCAATTACGAGGGCAGGGTTGGGGGACGAATCTCAATTCCTTGTAAGGCTTGATTAACATGTGCTCAAATGGTTTTCTAAAAGTTTTGCCGGCCATTGAAGGTGTATAAGTGGAATAATTGGTTTAATTTTACAGATGAGAAGTGGAACTTAATCTTTAAACGCCCTTTGAGTCTCTTGGGAGGCTAAGAATGTATGTTTCAGTCCCTCTTTTAGTCACAGAATTAACGACACAAACATGGGGACTGATAAGTTAATGAATAAATATATCGGACAGCTCAAATGTTACATATTGAGACTCCAATTTAACGGCGGATAGGTGTTTGTTACATACATATTTTATGATTTTTTGTACTGTCTTCTTCCAAATCCGGTATGAGAGTACCTCTTCAACAGATTTGTGTGGTTGAAAGGACCTACAAATGGAAATTCAGTCAGGATGTGCACCAGCAGCTAAAAGAAACCGTTGACGGTTGACGGTCCCACAAATATATTCCCGAGTAGCCTTATGTGTTTTATGACTCTGTAACTAGCTTGTTATGCTGTTGGGTCAAATGTCATCTGTGTTCACCTGCTGAGTTCAGATAAGAGTTTATGACCTTTTAAAAGCAACTTTTCACGTTGAGAGAAAGTGAGAGCCATAACACACACTCTCATGAATATTACTTGGGAGACGTCTAGACAAAAAAAAAAAAAAATTTAATAGTAAATAAATTAATAATAAATTAACGGTTTTGTCCGTCTACTAGGGCACTTTCTGACTGAATTTTCCATCAGTAATTTTTTTTCACCACGAATCTGTTAAAGAGAGTTGCTTATATCCGACTAGGAAGAAAGTGCAAAAACATATGTGAGATGAATGTCACAGCTACCTCTCCTCCTTTAAAGAATATAGAACAGTTATTTCAAATGTCTAAATTAAAATAATCTTAGAAAGCTTTGAATTTTTTCAAAGGTGTCAACTGTTTTATATATATATATATATATATATATATATATATATATATATATATATATATATATATATATATATATATATATATATATATATATATATATATATTAGCTATCGAATGTCATGCCCCCCAATATGAAAAGATCCTGAACAAGACTCAGTTTTGTTGATGAAATTGTTAAAGGATTAATTACATTAATATTTGAAACTATAATTGAGCTCCTTATTCATGAATAAATTGATAAGAAGTGTGTTAATTATTAATAGTTTTTAATTATTTCACTTGAGTGAGAAGTGCTCTTTTGCATCTTAAATTTTGAAGATTGTTTGCTGTGAAATTTTAAAACACAACCTTGAAAAAGTATTCTGGGGGCGTGAATAAATTTACATTATTTTCCCTACAGAGAAAGTATTACCACCAACCTGTCAAACAGTTCATTCTTATCACTTCATGTATTTTTGAGACGTTACCCGCTACTAATTCATGTCAATATTTAGCCTAAATTCCAGAGGTAAATATTTTTTTAAGATTACACTTAATTTTTTAAGAGGAAAAGTAAAACAATGTTATTCCTATTCTGTACTGTAATTAATTAGTCTGATAATTATCCACACTCTATTATTAATTATAGCTAATTCTATTTCCTTTGTATCTTGTTTGTTTGAGATATCTAAATTCTAAGTTGGTAATTTAGTTTAAAAGTCTTTAATGCGACAATTATTGTGACCTCCCCTAGTCATATAGAGCTATTTATCAACTGTAATCCACTTTTTCAGTCGATTAACATCGCATGACTGCAAACTTGACTTGTGTAAAGTAACAAGTCTTTAACAGCGAAAATATGATAATGGCAAAATCATAACAAAATTATATATTTATATATATTTATTTTTACATAAATTCATAAAGATATATATATATAATCTTTGCCCTCTGAATTATCATAAATGTAGACATAACTGACTACTGTTATTATATTACGAGTATTAACATTAATGTTTTCATCTCGTTTTGAAGATACATGTTGATTGAAATCTTTTGCGAAAAATCAATATTTTTTAAATCATACATTTATATTAACAGTCACTTTTAACTTCATGGTATTCAATATTTGGGGAACCTTTACTTTTTTATATTTGAAGTCTTGCACTATTCACCTGAGACGATCTGGGGGAAAGAGTGCTTAATACTTTTAGCTCCATAAACTAACCAAAACAAAAAAAGTCAATTAATTTCAAATGTTTAAAAAGAAATCAGTTAAGATAGGTGCAAAACTGAATTTGAATGTTAGAGAATAACAGTTTGGTATATAGACAAAAGAGATTATAGAACAGACGGAAATTTTAAATTTGTTATTTAATTGTTTGCACAGCAAAATGTAACAATATAGATTCATCACCTGAAGTCGCCTTTCTCGTTTTCACCAAATTAGAGGAGAATCAACGTCATTTCTATTGGAACATTCCACTTGTTCACAAAGAATGACAACTTGAGGGTTACCCCTTCGTCGCCATGGTGATATTCTAATTTCAATTCCTAACTGGATTGCTTGTTTTCTAAACCAATGGATAATCCTAATTGAACATGATTTTGCTGTGAGGTATATACTCGAGAGTCGAGTTAATTCTTTACGTTCACGTCAAATTGGTCTCAAAATGCATAGCTAGCTGACGTTCCTGTGATTCAAAGAAATGTCGAAACTTTGAACAAACTCTTGATTTTCTTACTTTCTATAATCATTTTCTCTAGGAGACTTTGTACCATCTAGTCCATGAAAATGTAAACAGGTTAATTTGATCATGCATGCGATACAAGCCTTTTATGCATGATCTAGATATCAGTTCCCAATGCGATCCCACGCTCTCTGATTTTGTTTTTTAGCTCAGAGGCCTTACATTTCTTTATAATCCATTGTCACATTTTAGAAGTTTGTAAAAGCTGTAAAAGACAAAGGGCTCAACACATAAACAGAAGTTAGAATAGAAAAGGAGACAAGAAAAAAGGGTAATTGTTCAAATATGATAGAGCACCTATGTATTTTATCGTCGAATCCGAGACAAGTATCACAAAGAAATAAAATATTCTAGTTTTGCTTATTTTGAAATCGTTCATATTTTACTTTAATTCTGAGACATGCCTCAAAACTACCGCTGCAAAGCCATATTGAAGGTGTTAATGTATCACCGATTATAATAAGTTGTTATAATATAAAGAAAAAAAAAATGGTGAAGCTACTTTTCTGTATCTCTTGAAAGCATGTACTGTGTAACCATTGCGTTTGTTGTGATGCTTTTATAGATATTCATCATTATGATTTTACGTTACACAACTTTCATACTTACATAACATACCTCATGTTAAGATGTCAAGAATACAACTATAAATGTAGATTTTTGAGGTTCCTTTGAAAACACTCAAAGCTTTGCTTCAGTCCATTAATATTTAATATTCAACAACCGTGACTAACATCTAAAATGTTCTGTTTTGAGTTTCACCGGTTTGTTTTGGTATCTATGACTGAGAATCGAAGCTAACTCTTGGTCGATGTGCTATCCACGTATATCTGTAACAGTAAACTAGACATTTCATCCCCAGCTGAATTAAGATTGCCAAATTTTCCAAAGTCCCCTGCCCTTACGGAAGACAATTTTGTTATCGTCTTCTGAAAGAGTCAGCAAAGGAGTCAATCAGCAAATTGCTTCTGAAGTGTGTGTGGCACCCGCAATTAATACTTCTACAGATAGGTGAAGTATTAATTTATCTTTCAGGTCGAGAGGAACATTTAATTCAGTTAAATGGTTAGCTTATAATGAGGATAAACGTCTTGATTGCTCAAATTGCATCACAGCCAATCTATAGTCTCGACGTAACTTCTTAAACCTACGCTCCCAGTGTGGATGGTCTCAACGACATAGCATATTAGAAGAACTGTTTTAATACTGGTAAGTCTTCTTGTTCTCAGAAAAGAAAATAGTCCAAGTCTCTAACTAGTCACATGTGTTGTATTCTTATAGTCTCAGGATTAAGAATTAACCTAGGAACATTCGTAAAAGTCACAATGTCCCGTAAAGTTTGTGGCAAACCTAACAGTAGCAATCTGTTTTACAATGAGTTTCAATGTATCAGACAGAAACGTTCAATGCATAGTGCTGTTCATTAACCCAGATGATTTTAGGTTCTCAACAATTTTGACTTCCTCCCTGTTCTCAAGTCTACCACTGTATCAATGTAATTTAAAAAAAAACAAAACACACACAACAAAGTGTGCATTGCAATCATCATAAGACCTAATAACCTAAAAGGTTTCCATATTCGTACTTTGCAAGAGACGATACATGTTTCAGCATCATTATGATTTTTAAATCAGTAATAAATTCTATCAGTAATCGTAATTTGCCAGTGGAGAATCTCAATACTTTAACACTGCTTACTTCTTTCAAATATTCCGACAGTAACAAAACTGTTGAATCTCAACATTTCAGACCTGTGAATCCTATCAAATATCTCGTTATTAGCAGAGCTGTTATTGCTCGGATGGTGTCTCAGTGTGTAGCCTTTATTATCAAGAACAAGCAAAAAGTACAATTACATAATATAATTATTCTCCAATGTGAACGGTCTCATTATTTTCATGAGCTCTACAGTCTTTAAATCTCAGAAGCAAGAGGTTACAGCTAAGCTCTTTCAAAATGTTTGTCTTGTCTTCAGCCTTCCATTGTCGAAATTCCGTTGTCACTTAATCATCTTTAGATTGTCAGAAGTAACACAGCCAATTCAAATACAGTCGCAGTCTTATACTCTCAGAAATTCACACATCTCAGTAGTGTAACAGTCTCGAAAGATTTATTAATTTCAGTAGAACTAATACACTAGCATTGCCTCCATGATAGTTGCACACAGTTTCAATATGCAGATCTATAACAAAAACAGAATCCAACAGAGATCAAAACTTGCTTTAATACAAAATAGATGACTGGAATATTCCCTCATGGACTCATCATGCTACACATTCAATTACGTAGTCCAGCAGACGACTAAGTCACTTGTTTTTGGACCCAGCATACTGCACCTTTAATTAAGTAGTCCAGTAGATGTCTAGGTCACTGGATCCTTGTGTCCATTCATATTGCACATTCCATTAATTAGTACCAACTGAAAACGACTTAGCCACTGGTTTTTTTGGAGCCCAGCATACTGCACCTTTAATTAAGTAGTCCAGTAGATGTCTAGGTCACTGGATTCTTGTGTCCATTCATACTGCACATTCAACTAAGGAGTCCAGAAGACGGCTAGGGGAACCTGCAGTGACGGAATTAAAGGAAGAACTTTAAAGCTGCAAAAGGAAGAATAATTTAAAATGCCTTACATTATGACAGATCCTCTTTGTCACTCGATGAATTAGGATGGAAGATATTTGATAGACATATAAAAAAAATGATAATGTGATACAAAATCATAAATGATCTTGCCCCATCTTACTTGAGAGAATTATTTTCTGCGATAACTGAAACACAGAACTACAAGTTACAACCATCAGCGTCCAATAATGTACATATCACGGGAGGACACACTGAATTTCGCAGAAAGATTCAGATTTTTTTCAGAAGTTCGGATTTATAGCAGTCAGAGGATGGAATGAAATAAATCATAAGATAAAACAAGCAACTACTCTTGTGAGAAATTGTCTCTACGGTTACAAAAGCTTCATGCACTACATATCGTATCTCTTGGCGTTTTAAAGTGTCTTAACCATTATATTTTTATGCTGTTTTATTTTATACTTAATGAAGTTGTTATGAATTTTTAAAGAAATATATGTAAGATTTTAGGTCAAATATATATTTTTATCTTTTCAAGCTATTGATTACCGACTTAAACTTGATTTAATTTTACTTTTATTTGCTGTAAAGAAGTTTGTTTGTTAAACAGAGTAATGTGAGATTACCGTACACGCTAAATGAGTCTTTACGCTTTGAATGTTGAACTAAATAATAAAATAGTCCACTGCTTCTTGTACTCATTCATACTGTACATCTAAAAATCAGAGGGGCGGTCCCTCTACCCCCCCCCCCACCTCTGTCCGACTCAAATTTACTACCAGCGCTCTTTTCAGAAATAAATAAAAGAAAAAAAGAAAGACATAAGAGAGAAAAAAGTGAAGAAGGGAAAAATGCACGTCCCGAACAGCGCCCCCAATTACAGGAAATGATTATAGTGTTGTTGTCCACATTCAGCCTTCAAACGTTAAGCAACAGCAGTATTCATCATGACATTTTATCAGATGTTTACAACAGAAAACTTCGAAAAATGTAAGGAGATGGATACTGAAAGTATTATTGTCGGAGCGGACTTTGCTGAGCCTGAGAAAGGCGATTTCTGGCAATGTAGGGGGTATTTTTTCTAATGTTTGTTCTAGTGCGTACACCCCAACAATGCTGCACCTACTTTTAGATACCGTAGTATACACACAATTGTCAGTTCACCCCTAATCCAAAATTTTGGGTGTGCCAAAGCGACAGAGTTGTACTGTATTTCCGTATCACACTGCATCACACTCATTTACAGCCCTCTTTCATGTCCCACGCCCAGTTAGAAAGAAAAAGGTAGCCAAGCCCCTGGTAGAGCACATCGAGTCTCTCGACGCAATTGCACTCAATCTCTTTGACTCCACTGCCAAATGAAAAAAAAAAACTGAGGTTCTAAAGACACCAAGTATTTGCAAAGTGCGCCATGAACACATGAAAGTGGATGCATGATTCTTTTTGCATCTCAATCCATCTGGTATGTGTTTCATGGATTTGCTTTTGTTCTCATTATATGAGAAATTGCAGACATGAGATTCCTATTTCTCGATTGTGCACGTACAGCTTAGGACACCGATTAAGTCGGTAGTTGGGTGGCGTTCCGCTGAGACAGTCCTGTCGGCACGCAACCCCATTTTTCAATGTCTTTGAGGAGCACTGGGCATGTCTAGTGTTACAGTCCCGATAAAAAGGCATCCTCCCTGATTAAAAATTTCTAGCTCCGTCACTTTCCAGTAAACCACTAGGTCACTGGCTTTGGTGTCAAATCAAACCGCACATTCAATACCAAGTAGCACATGAGATTTAGTTATGATAATGACTAATTGCGCAAATGTGAAGGATAGCCTTATTTTTGTCGTTTGAATCAGTGGCAAGTGTATAGACTCTAAATTAATTTAGACACTACATTGACATAATTTGTGTCAAATCTAGATTCATTTTTGCAGTTTACCGTTGTACATATGAAATGCAATGTCATTGGTCAGCCTAGCTAGTCCTTATCACACCGAAGGGCCTGTCCTTATATTTAGGGGCACTTCGTTGGTGCGTCCCTATTATTCCACATATGCTTAGCATTATAAAAGTCAAATTACTCAACAGTCATAACAATTGTATAGTCCACGAGTAAAAGAAACACTACAAAAAGTTAACAGTTTCAACAAACCCAGTTAAACCCAATTGTAAACGTGTACTATCTCACCAATTTTTTAATTCTTAATTTGAGGTTGTGTCTCTTGGTTGCATTAACAAACTAATTTGAGTAAGATTCCATGGCCATGGGTAGATCGTTCGCACTGAGTTTTCAAATAATTGCAAACAATGTCAAGTAGTGTCTACAGATACAACAGTATTGTCACTCAAAAAAGTGATTATGTATTAGCTCTTCTTTTAAGTTTGTACTAGCGGAATCATATTTAGGCTAACTTCACACTTGCCTTAGGCAAATTAATAATTCTGGCAACAGACCACTATATAGATGCAAGAATTGTTAGTAATTTATGACTAGATATCGACATTTTTTACGGCGTGTATTCATTGATGTAATTTCAATATCTCAAAAGCAAGAAAACACATAATTACTGTTACCCTCATATCTGTAAACCCACGTTATATTACCAGTCAAAAAACAGGTATAGATAACAGGCTATTAAATCAGTTTGGCGAACGGTTCGTTATATCACTGCTACCTACAACCTCTGTCACAGTAACGTGAAGAGAATGTCTGCATATAACCATGACAAGTACGTATATACGAGACTCCACAAAATTAATTATTTCGCGAATTGATATATCACGTTACCGCCCACACTCTCCTCTCCATTTAATGTTTCAGGAAGCTGTTGTAGTTTTTATACACACGGATCATTGACTTTATGGCTTCAACTTTTCAAGCGTGAAAACATTTTTAAGTTTGACACTTATGAATTGTAACATTTGACTATAAGTACACTCCTGCGGGTAGTCACGGTTTCCACTGAAACGTGCTAATCAGCGTGTATAGTTCAACGAAAGTAAATTGTAATCAATGACAGCCTACCCTCAACTGTAATAAATATTCCTCACATGTCGGTAATTGCTGCTGACAGAATACATCATAGACTTATCGGGTGTACATGGACTGATGAATGCTCAGGTAGAGTCCCAAAATAGCTAGCTTGCCTACCTTCTTAACAACATATTTCTATAGCAACTTTTACCTATCCATCCACTTCATAACTTCTAAACATACATGCATAGCTAGCTATCTTCTGGTTTGCCTTGTTACGCTTCAAATTACTTAGCTGCTAATCCACGTAGCGATTTAACTTCTTCTATCCAGATTCTCCGCTCACATACCTATAACATACTGCTTACCTATCTATATCCCGAGCACATAAATTCCTATTTAATTTCCTACCTACAATGTTACCTACCTATCCACTTAGCCAACTGCCTACATAGCAAGATACATAAGTATTTAGTTTGCTACGTATTGACACATATATATAGGTAATTAGAAACTACAGATGTAACAACCAGTGGTATCTTTGGCTGTAGAGTTGATTCTGTGATTCTATAAGCACAGTGAATTTGACACTGCTACAGTACAATTCGTTTCCGAAGTTCACCTTTCTTTTATAAGCCCTGAAAGGAGATGAATCACTCAATACACTCCTTTAATTACATGACAGGCTAATTTGTCCACCTCGCCAATGTTGGTCGGGTCTTTAAACACGAAACGTTGGATAGTCACTGAATGAAGTCAATGCGCATGTGTGGTATGCTGTTTAATATCCTATGAGACGAGCATGTGTCGGACAGAAGGTATCCAAGTAAGAGAATCTCTGCTATTTGAAGTTTCCTTCTAGCTTTTATAATGACATTGAATTGAACCAAGAATAACTTTTGTCAACATTTGTTTATTTATTCATAGGAAATCTTCACGCTGATTTAGTTTCGTGTTTGCCTGTAGGTACCATCACCTTCGATACAATGATTCCTATATGCTGTTTTTTTTATCGAAGCAGCAGCTTACGGCCTCTAGGGTGTGACATTTTCGAAATATAATCACTTATAGCCTGACCTAACTTTTAAACAAGCTCAGTCACCTTCAGCCTTTTCTCTCAGAAAATAATAACCCGGAGGGTTATGTGCTGCGATTTTTGTGCTGCGTAAGTCTAATTACGCCATGTGTTTCCTCACAACCTCAAAAATATCAGAGACTAAGCTTGATGCGGTGGTCTGTCATTTGTCTCTGCTTGATATGAGGTGAGTGAACATGTTGCCTAAATGATGAAAACAATCATCAAATTGTAAAGATCATTTTACTTATCTGAGAATGCATTTTTCTGTCACCGATTGGTGAGTCAATTATTTCGTATCACGTGATTACATTATTGATTCCTTGATGAAGAATGGAGAAAGACAGGGGAGAAAGATCAAAGAGTAGAACTCATTACAGTTATTTGTACTCCTATCACTTTATTTGCAAGGTATAAATATCTGTCTTTGACCTTTGCACATCACTGACATCAACAAAACAACAACAACCGACAACATTGCCAATTATTGCCTAGTAACTCATTGCCGGGTAACTGATCCATGACGTAATGCATCACTTGTTAAAAATAAAACCATCACACTATTTACGCTGGTAGAAAATCCTTATGAATCTTTCAATGACGTTAGCACATGACTAGTAAGAATCCAAGAAACCTTTGACATGGAAACGTTCTGATGGTATACTCGATGGAAAACTACAGTAACTTAAATATGACGTCAGGAAACCTGAAAGGCGTCAAGTAAGTTCAAAGAGAACAAAAAACTTAAGGCGTGATGTGAGAGAGTGAGCAAATTTAAGCCAACTCACTCCATGGTAAAGTAAGACTAGGCTAATGACACACTACAAAGAGCAATGGAGAATAAATTTACCCAATATCTGTTTCAGAAATCTAGATATCTGAACGTTTATCTTGATGTTTGGTATAGGTAAGTATGGAACATATTGTGCATAATTAGATATAATGCTAATTTGTAGAGTAATCTAGATATTTTCACCTAGAGTGCTGCAATTACTGATACGTCGGCTAAGTAATGTCACATATAAAAAATATATGACTTTCTTCCAATAGTGTTTTAGTCGCTTAAGATTCCTGTCTGCTGCACTCTCCTTCATTTTAATTCACAATCTTTGCATACAACAATTCTGATCAATTGGTTTTATAAAGGGACAAAAAAGAGAGAAAGATGAGACATGCATAGAACGCTGACACAGTTGTGCATCTTCTTGTGTCCACTGTTTGAAGAGCATCCACTTCTCAAACATGCTTGTATTACCATTTAAAGAATATATTCACTTTTTTACTCGAGGTCTTAAAGATACGGAAAGATACAATTAAAGCCATAAAAACTGTAGTTTATTATAAAGACATGGTAGTAATGTGCCGCTTGATATTGACAAAACTGACATTTTGAGTAAGCATGAATAAATTAGTCCATGGTTAATGAGTTGCCAGAGATGGTAAAACGACACCCCTTCAATTTCAAACCATACTTTTTCATACAATTGTTTCATGTGAATGCATATCTGTGTGTCCAACTTTATTACTGTACGTATATCATATTAAGATTGAAATCTAGCAAAAGCAGTAACAGTTTCCAGAGTAGCAAAAACGAGAAAAAAATCTTATCTTCTCCTTTTCTCTCTCCTTATAATAATTTTTCTTTCGTCTTTTTCGTCTACCCTCTGCTGAAAGTCGTGGGAGTATGTACGTGTAAGCAATTATAATCAACGCACACACTCTTGTGGGTCGATGTGATTGTTAGAGATACTGCTTTGATATAAATCTACACTAGGGAGAATTTAAGACTCATTGATAGCATAAGTATTCACATCACAGTATCCGCTAGACTAGAGGTGAACTGTCAACATCTGTCAATCGTAAGAAATTTCTGCTTTTCCTGGACTACTGCGACCGATGTGTGCATATGTTGCATGGTAACGGTGTACGATTACGGTGAGTTTTGGCTTCGTGCCGTTTCGTCTACTTCTTATTATTATTACTACATATGTAGGTCTATATTTCTTTATTTCTGTGAGTAAATGTTGGCTGATTTCTAATGATTAGTTGTTTGTTTTGAAGAGAGTAGCTTAAACATCGATAGTTTAAATTTCGCTTTCTTTCTTTTGATGTCAATCTGTTGGGTCAGAGCAAAGTCTTCTTTGTTGCTAAAATATTTTGGCATCTTTAAATAAAGCAAGAGAAATAAAATCCTGTGTACACACATATGTGTATAAAGTACACACACGACTACACAAGAAGCAATATATATTATGCTCAATGTTTTCATGTTTAATTAAATTATTGCAATAGGTGAAACAACACTTTTATCTGGTATTACACCTAGCTATCTCTTAATTACATACTTAATATTTAAGTGGTTTCCCAGTGCACTTTGGTACCAACATTCCATACATCATGAATATATACATGCTGCTGACTCAAAACCAATCAGTATGAAAACAGCGGTAGCAACTAGAACTTTCATCTACTTTTACAGTAACGTTAATGTTTACCATAAATACACACTTGATATGCATATCTCTTTTTCTGTCATTGTTTAATTCCTGGCATTTGCTATTAGCATTCAAAGATTTCGTAGCTTATCTTACGTGTAAATCTATGTGGGTGATATATCGACGTCTTACTTGTATTGCTTTGCACCCGCTATCTTGTTTCTACATTACGCCTCTTATCGTCGCACAGGTATGTTTACAATAATTCAAAATCTCCGTAAAGTCATGTCTGGTGAAGAGATTTAATCAACTTGAACGTGACTGCCTGCGTATGTGTGTGTGTATAATGGTGTCTGTGTGTGTGCGTATATGTGTTTATATGTATGAGCAGGGGTAACCATTCGTTGAGCCGACATGTCAACATGTCAGAGTGTTCATGTCGTCACACTTTACGAAAAAACAGGATAAAAATAACCAGGAAACCCGAAGGGTTAGTGATATAAACGAAACAGCAGTATATAGGTTGAGTTTACCTGTCAAGGAAGACTGTCAATATGTACATTTCAAATCCCTCGTAAAATAATTTCTTAACGTCGTATACTGTGTGAGATATATTAATTATTTGTTCGACCGAATTACATGACAAGAAAGTTCAGACCAACCTCAGACCTATACTTTATAGAAAACAGGAAAGAAATAGCATCAACCTAGCAGCCTGTATAGATTTGTGAAATTTGTAGAGCTACCATGGTGACTATTACACTATATCTGGACAAACCAAACGTTTATCGATACACACACAAATGAAATTGTTTAGTCAGCGTTAATGTCTACCTACATCTCATAAGTTTCCTCCTGACGTCCGTGTTCAATCTGAAAAAAAAAAAGACAAAATGCAAAACATTAAAAGTAACATTTCATGTAAGTTGAGTTGCATTCCGATGAAGAATATTGGCCAATAAAATGAAAAGACAGTGGCTCTCAATGACAGTTGACATCTTTTATATTAGAGATAATTGTCCCAAAAGACACGCAATTCATGAATAAACAATTTTCAAACACGGCTCTATTCTCTGCTATGTGTGTTCAACAGTGTTTGAGAAAAGGCGAGGATATACTGAGTGGTGGAATTTTTGTGGTATGCTGTGTCCAAGCATTGCACGGGCTGGACGGTCAGAATGTTTGCTGTTATAATAGTCTTGCTCAAGACTTTTAGTTTGAGTTAATTGTAACGTATTCAAAACTGAGGTCCCGAAGTTAATACTACATGTATTGATTGAGACAAAAATGACGATTTTGTGGAAAAATTTCTGTTTAGAGCAATATGCTAACGAAAAATCATCGTTGTCTATAGAACTACTTTTGCAAGTTGCAATGTAATGAAACAAAATGCAATCGTCACTCAAAAACGTTACATTTGCGGAATACCGTCAGAATACCTTTCAGAAATGTCATCTGGAAGCTAGTTCTCTTTCATTTTGAAGGGAAAAACCGATATGCACGTGAGGGGATGATTCAGGCAATTTCTTGTTCATTCAGCTTGTACACAGTGTTATTCAAAGAGTGATTATATTTTATCGTACCAACCGATATGTAAGTCTAACATGGCCACTCTATAAACACAAGGGTCCACAGAAGATGTTGAAGGGGTTACAAATGTATTGCTTGGAGTATTTTCATTTATATCTGTAACGTTGGTTCCATCACACCAGTGCCACCGGCTTTCTATTGTTCTTCCCATGTCCCTAATGTTATTCTTCTTTACTCTCTTGTCTTTTCTTCTTCACTTTAACCTTCCTCTTTTCTGCCATTTTCCACTTCCACCTTCTCTTTGAAGAAGAGGAAGTTGTGGGTGGAAGTGATGGCAATTATAGCAACTTCTTGTTGGGAAACAACGAATTTGCTTGTCAAACAAATAGCACGCTTATTATATTACAGCCTTTCTCCGTCTTTCTCCATGTCATGATGGTGTTGTAGTGTAGTCAAGGATTCAAGCAGTGTCAAGGACTACTGTTTGGTGAAACGTGAATTGACAGTCACACGTTTAAGTGCTAGTCGAATGTTATACCTTTGTAGCTTTAAGTTTCTTTCTGATCTCCTCCATAAATCCTATAAATATACATTTCATATTATACGTGACGTTGCTGTGGAAATACAATACAACTACAAATAGAATCAAAGATCGAACATGAAAAGAAGTAAAGCAACTTGAAGGAAAATGACCACCAATGAAACAATATGCTAATGGACAGCTAACTCTGTTGCTATTGATGAAACTGTTAAATGAATTACGAGGAATAATGTATTACATTCTTATGGTGTGCGATATTTCTCCTAAATGAACCAAATAGTTCCAAGTATTACTCCCCATTTCTATAGAACTACGCGTACTTTGCGTCTGCAGTGAGGGCTAACATTACCTAATTATGTTAAATAAAGTGTAGGATAATGTATACATTATCATAACTCAAATGATTTTGAGACGGAAACTTACTGACGGAGGAAATGAACCGTCCAGTACCAGTAACAATCGTTGTAACAGCCATGTATCTTTAGGAAATGCCAACGAAGACTTCACATGACGCTGTTAAACGATCTGAAGAGACGTATCGTCAAAATTAAATTATGCAAACATCAAATATTACAAGGGAACGTTTAGAAAAAGGGACTTTTGTATAAACCCCAAAGTCATAGGTTGTTGTTTATGTTGGGGAGTTCTTATGCAATGTAGACCTGCAAGGTCGAACTAACACTAAGATAAGTCATTTATAGAGGTACACGGATACAAACATGAAAGAATTTTTAAGTGATTTGTTCCAGTGCGTTTTAATGTACGGAAACTTGTCCATATGTTGTGAATTGTAAGATGTTTACGGATGCTACAGACTCAATTAAGTACTTTGCGTATACTATTCTCATAGAAGAATACTTATTTACATATTTATGTTTTCTTTCAAACCGGCCAGGTAAAAACAAAGTATTTCAACTCGAGTATTTGGGGTAACTTTCTTCTATTTACTCATTATCTCATTGTGTAGCTCTAATACTCAGTACTCACTGGATGCTCGTTAAATTACCACAATAATATAACATACATCAGTCACCAATGTTAACGATAACAACGGAAGTTTCTAAAATGATGAGCATTTTTTTTTTGTTCTCTTTAAGTGGTTAAGTTGAGAGGGAAATACCCTATATACAAAAGCATGATTGGAAGGAAACATGACTGATTTGATTGAAATACGCTAACGTCCATTCTCTGTACGTCATATGACCTTTCAACTGGGCTCTCTCAAAATATTTTCAGACATCAAAAACACTTTCTTATAGTAAAGTTTATAGCAGTGCCCACTAATTACTGCAGTGCTCTTAAGGGATTTATAATGAGGTCACGGTTTGTAGATGGATATAATTCTTTAAACGTGTTAGTGAAAGTATTAACTACACTGTACCTTATTTGCATTTTTAATTACTTCTGAACATGATGTATAAAATGTAACACACGTTTTTAAATCGGGATACAAGTTAACATAAATTTCAAAATAAATTCACTATTAGTACTGAAACAAATTATTTTAACAGCAAACTCTAACGTTTGTCTTTAACCAAACTAGCCAGCAGACAAACTTGCGGAACATCACACAATCATACGTGCAGATACGTAAAAACACGTTTACTTTGATTAAAGCACGGTTCGTGTTCATACTCCAACATGACGATGTGATGGAACGGTTGCATGCAAATCTAAAAGAAAGCTTTGTGTGAGGATGGCCGTCTGGACGTCTTATCGGCGTCTTCCAAATGGTATGACTTCTCATTAGTTAAAACAATGAGGTGGTAGGCACAATTGAAGAGTAGTAGAAACTTAATCACTTTGTTGCACTTTAGTATCATGACTTACTTTGATGAAATGTAATAATAATGATCACGTAGTCAGTCACTTTCACTTGTCCTTACGGCCTGGTTAAATCAGTTAAATCGTCATTCAGTTTGAAAGTAAATGCTCATCTTGTTGTTGCACTGAAAGACTACAGTATTTTGATCACTGTTATAAAGCTATAATCAGGTGTTTTTTACACAATGAAAGAGCTAGAGAGAGAGAGAGAGAGAGGTGGAGAGAGAGGGAGGGGGGAGTTGTGGCATGGAGAGGATGGAGCTGAAGATCTGTAAATGAACGTGATGTAAATATGAATGGTCAACGAGTAGCAATAAGTAAATATTCTATTGGCCAAATTTAACCAACACATCTCTAAATGAAACAGTGACAATAAATTGGGGTCACACATATTATTTTACTACCATATAAAAATATATACTGTATGTGGTATCAATATATATATATATATTGCATGTGGTATCAATATATATATACATATATACACGTTTACATGTTATGTTTATGAATAATAACAAAAAAAATACCCAGAGGCACAAATTGCGTCTTCTTGCCGCAACATTGTAGGTATTGGCTTTGCTGAGAAATTTCCATGAAATGTTGTGTTTGACTTATTATACTTGAAATGCCAGACGTATTTGCTGAGAGCATTATTATGCAAATACCTTCTACTATTTAACGATTTGACGTTATTGTTATAGTTAAGATAGAAGGAATCTACTAACCCGACATATGTCTCGATGTTTTGTCCATAAGATACAGTCACTTGGTCAGACTACATGGTTTTGAATTTACCAGGGATAGGGCATTTATTACATATAAATAATATATAATAAATATAAATAATATACAATATAATATTATATATAACAATACAAATAAATAATTAAGGAACACACGGAATACTAATATGCATATGCATTAGTTTACATTGTATTCTGTGGCGGAGTACTAGCTTACTACAGTATAAATGGGCTTGATCCTATGGTAATCATTGCAGTTTCCAGACCTCCATGTAGCTACTCTTGCAGTAATATTATACATTTACGTCCACGAAAATAATCCACGCAAGTAGGACCATCAGTAAGCAAGTAAGCACCTTTAATGTACATTCACAGATAGTTGATACCCAATCTTTGTGTGCAGCAGTAAAGATAAAAATTTGCAGTATAATGTTTCTCTCCATACCCCTCCTCCCGATAAAATGTTTAGCTTAAAGCTGATAATCCGTCGGTGTTCAGCGCTAGCTAGTAATGATTTGGATTTCATTGTAGAGGTTTGTACATCCTGAGTGAAAACAAAAGAAGGTAAAGGGATTTATAACGTCGAGAGCTATCAATTATATAGTCATGGGTGTCACTTTGTTTATAAACAAAACCGAAGCCTGATCTACCAACAAGAGCTTTGAGACTTTCATCAACGTTGTACCTATGACTTGAGGGGTAATTAGCCTAGTTAGTATCTGCCTGGTCTTACCGCTACTATTATTCAAAGTTATAGGGTACAACAAAAACGACATGATATTGAAGTGAGATGGAATCTTAGACAGTATGTTAAATGTCCCGTGCTGATAGTCTCAATTGAAACAAAAAATGTATATAGATATATATATTGAAACGGTTCTAAATATTTTTGTTCCCCGTTTCGGTCGACGTGCTGCTAAAATAACGTTCTGGGTTCTCAACAGTAAATCAAGTGAAATAACGCCAACGTGCATTTCAGTTCACGGGTATACATGGTACACACCCAGTACATAGGGATAGTGTAGGGAAGAGGAGTAATTGGGAACCACAAGTATTGATGACTCACCGAAATGTATATTTTTATATAGTATTATATATTACATATTCCCACGATTTCCCATGACATAATATTGGACGTTAAATGATAGACTGTATTCTTAGGAAATTAAAGCAGTAACATTTACAAAAAACAAATCTGTTGTCTGTTTATCTGTTGAATTGTTTCAGTTTAGTTATAATCCCAAATCAATACAACTGTTTAGAATGTTCTTCGAACAAACCCCATCACTTCCACGTCTTTGAAATGACACGTCGGTTGTAGAATTGTGTGAATTTTGTTAAAGATCGTAGCAATGCTTGATGAGGAATCCGAGATCTAGAACCGAAAGTCATGACTGGAAAATTCAAGATGTTTTGACAAATTTGGAAATACGAAAATCATTATTCATGCTATGGAACTACCACTAGTCTCTCCAAATATGATAATGGCTTAGATTCGAGATTTGTATAGGTTAATAGATGTTTGAAATTCTCCAGACCACGTACAAAGGTTTCATTGTCTGCGAAACATCAAATATGTAGTAAAGCTCCAGTCAAAAGCAAACCCTTTGTTCATGACACAATTTTCATCAAACGTAATCGAATTAGTGTGTTACAATTACTACTGTATCACATGTAGATATGTAGAAAGTTGAGTTTGCAGATGCAACTCATTCAGTGATATGATCAACAAATTAAGTAAGACTTCGAAGTTAAATACATGGTGCAGCTATGAAAGCATTTGATCAGGATTTTTGTCTGGCATCTGAGATAAACCTGAACTTTTTCGTGCTAGACACACTCCACGAAAACATATCAGTAATCTTCCACACTAACATTTCTACGGTCTATATGAGATATACGAGTCTTGTATCTCAAGTATTATGTTGGTACCAATGCACGATATTGTCGGTATCTGACCTGCTATGAAGTCTAGCAATCCAGTGCTTAATATAAACATTTCAACACCGAACAATTACTTAGAGAGACATTCAGATCTGCCACTTGTGAAAAAAAAAAAACAGAACATTTGCAATAAGTCATCAAATGTCACCATTCCTGGTAATCATCATTTTCCTTAGGCGCTTACATGTTATTCATGTAATTTGTATGCCTAGTTGGATTTAAACTGACTGAATCGTTTTTGACATGTTATATCTGAATATTCATTTATTTTAATTCGAAATGCCTTATATAAATAAGCCATCGATTTGCAAAATCGCATAACAATTGCGAAAAGCTATTAGAGCTGCATAATTCAAGAGAAAACAGTTTGTTTTAGTGAGTAAACTACCTCATGAAGCGTTAACATTGTATTTTGCCCACAGGAATTGAAACTTGTAGCTTATAATAACTTTTCAGACTATTGTATTGATATGTTTTGAGACGGTGTTTCTTTCCTTCCTTGCATCCTTTTATTTGTTTTTAATTGTTGTATTTTTCGTCAAATCTAAAGAAGAGAAAATCTTCATTCATTGTCCATCACTGTTGTTCTCTGACTAATCAGTTTGAAATTTGGGGATAAAACTATTAACGAACTCAGTCAAAGGAGAGCAATCCGAAGTTGAAAACTAATCCTTTTCTTCAAGTGAATTTTACCTGCATTGTGCTGTTACCTTCATTTTGATTTGTTTTTGATTGCTTCACTAAATCACGTGACCCAGAATCAGTAATATTCATCCATAAGATAAACTCATTTCATACACGACTGCCCATCAGAGCAGCTCTGTTATTTTTGTCGTGGTGCCTTCTTTTTCTTATTACTCTCAAAATTTTGACGCTATTCCAGGGAAGATTTAGTCGATAAACTAGTGCTTGTTGTAAACAGAAAGTGCTGCGTTATGTCACTTTCAGCGATTGCACTTTACAGTGTCCACTCATGCTTGGACTTCACAGATGTGGCCGTCAATGGCTTTGACACCTGACGGGTAACATGAATTTACTTTAAAGTAATATGTGAAATAGAGGATTTGATATCTTAAATCGTTAATATTTTTCAAGAAGACCCTGACGAGACGTAGTTCATTTTTACCTCGTAATTGTAAGTCATGCAGACAATCTAATGATACGACACTGATACAATTAAACTGTTAAGCAATATTGGTGCAACTGCGGTTGGCACATTAGTTGAGACAACAACAAATGATATTTCACTTTCGTTATTTCAAATTGAACACAAGCAAAGGAGATAAACAATGAAATATTTGAGAATGTCTATTGTTCATTTAATCAGAAGATACACGCCTTATGTAAAGTACGTGCTCTTTGCTTCAAGATATGTCGTTGTCAAAGGTGCAAAACGTGGAGATACTATGCCCTGCAGTGTAATGTATTGTTGACACACAATGTGATACCTGACTAAACCAAAACTAATATTTAAATCACATTAAACTTTCTATGAGAAAGACAATCAAATGGGATATGCATTAAATCGTTATTTACCACCTACGTAGGATAATTTTCAATACACATACACTTTGTGGTTCACGATTTCTTGGTTCATACCTTGTTTTAGATGCTAGCAGAATTCCTTTTAGACTGCTTCTCGAATTAGATTGTTTTGACCAATACCTATAATGAGGATTTTTATGTGCAGGTATCATCGTATCCAGTCCGAGGACAAAACAGCCACTCATTTTAGATTCTAACCCCTACTACTTCAACGATAATTATCGGCCCTATCAAGTTATCACTTTAATGGTCATTTAAACACACCTCTCTGCACCAAAACGTTTATTCTAAATGAACAAAACTATTGATCCAACATGTTGATTTAACAGAGACAAAGACTGAAGCAAACATGTTTACGACTAGCCTAATCAACTGTGCCTCTTATTTGTAGAATAGAGTGGCAACGCTACTTAAGTGTATGCAAAATGTTGTTGATATCAATGTAAACAGGTCCCTTGAACTGTGATTTTATGCTTGAATGAGACTTGTGGAGATTAATCAACATATCATCCGACGGAGCCATGAAAAAGTCACAAAAAAATAATTTATTTGTTTCCTTCTATATATGCTGACGAAACGGTCATCATGTGATTTATCAAAAACGAAAATGCATGAAAAACACATGGTAGTATATTACAATACATTTAAAGACCTACTTTGGGGTCATACGTAAGCATCGAGACAGCTGGAGGATGGCGCAGGATGGAGGGAGGGTGGTGGCGGGCTGTAGGAAGGACCACCACCAGCAGCGATTTTCGGGGACCTTGAAGAATGAAAGCCTTGGAAAGCGATATTAGTTGGTCTAGTAACGACATAAAAATATCACAGAATAAAAAGCTTTGATTACTTTTTAAGGCCTTACCTGGCATATCGCATTCATGAGTTGTCAGTAGAGTTGCAAATGGAGAAAGTTAAGACATGTGTCTACGCACTTTCTACGATTATCCGAAGGTAACGTATTAACTCTATCTAAAAGAAGCTAAAACTAAATATAAACGGTGTAATGAAATGATCCTACAATTATGTATTTACTTTTGCTGTAATTATTAATCTGACTATCTTCGAGGAAGTTTACATAAGTTTCAAACAAATTCCGATTGACTGGTATATTTATTTATTGCCCTCTTAAATATTTGGTGGATTACACCAAAAAAGATTACAAGTACAGTATGTTCTCTGAAAAAAAAATATCACGACAATTCAGATGAATGTTTTGATAATACACAACTCAGTTTAATATTTTGGACGAGAGAGCACAATGATATTGTTCGGTTGTCAAGAATAGAAAATTGGGAAACTCTACAACTAGAAATCAAGCATGAATTTTATTAGACAATAACGTAAAAGTGTCTCATTGAATACATCGCTTGAAGTTTGCAACAATACTCTCCGTATATTAGTTCGTGACTTACACCGCTGCAACTACGTTTTCTTTAACAAGTCTCGTTTTATGAAAGAACTAGAGAGGAGGCTCTTGTAAGCCCTTTGAGGTATTTAGTCAATATAGCAGAAATTCAACTGAGAATTGGAAACTTTTTTTCAGAAATGAGAACAAACATTTTCTCAGCGCTTTAGCGAATACTCAAATATTTAATAGTGTGCAAGGAGTGTTCTTAAGAGAGACACGAGGTCTGGACATATCACTTAAGTGTTTGATAATAGATGGGGTATTCCTTCTGTATGGGAATGTATACGCCAACCTAGAAAAACAAAGGTCAATTGAGAGCCCAAATTTATTAACATGCCGGCTTCAGTAATGTAATCAAATCCAGCCACGCTCTTGCAGAACGGTCTAGTCGGAGTCAAGTTCATATCTTCAAACCTCTATGTCTTATCAAATTATTTATATTTGTTGACAAAAACAGATGGAGTTTAAACAGTTTATTGTGATCACAATATTCAATTGCGAATGAAGTCATTGACTATTTTTAGTTCTATCAATCCCTGGAAAACAATCCAGTAAGAGTCAAATTCAATAGTTAGAATATCCCAGTGTCACTTGCATTCTGCAGATTTTCATTCATTTTACCTTGTTACTGTTAACGACAAATCGAGACAGTTGATTGTCTCTCCAATCCAAACGGAGTCATTACTATTCTGCTCCGAGTAAATCTATGGCGAAACTTTGTTAAAATCAGTTACTTTCTTTTCTTGTTTCTATTGACTCGATTACTTTTATAAAAAAATATGTATATCTTGTAAGAATGTATTAACTCATTTGTACTTAACACTCACGTCTAACCGAGATGAATGCTAGTTGTAGTGTCATGCAATGCTTTCAAATAAAGTAACCTCGCATTTGGTGTACGTCTGGAAGGAAAAGAGCGAGTTTGATATACGTGTTGTTATGTAGTATCAAGATCTACTGAGCACGTATTTATTGATTACCTATATGATAAAGTGGATTAGGTAGTCGCCTTCATGCATTCTGTTTCTTAGCAGAGAAAAAAAAAACAGGGCTTTGTATACCTTTCTTTCTGACAGAAACTGACGACAATTTACAAATTTATATTTGTTTATATTATAAGTGCTGCATATTTTATCGATACCTTCTAGTTTCTGGGGACAAAAACTGAACAATAAGCACCTGAACGTTTTTCCCAGATATAGTAAAATCTGGTAAAGGTAAATTTTGCTGGACATGTAAAGCACCACTGTAAGACTTTACGTTCTAAGAACTTTGTTGATTTGGTTAAGATATATGATTGCTAAGAGATCGATGAATCTGTGTAAAAAGGATTACTTAAGATGATTTTGATTGAAGAGAACTTTAAAACTTTATGGCCACGTTGGTGTACCTTAGAAGATAATGATCCCCACTGAGACAAACGACAAGGTGACCGATGGCTTTCTGCACAGGCAAATTAAGTTTTTGTTTGTAACTAATTTATTCATAACTTTACGTAAGTTTGCCAATGCCAAACCCCTTGTTTTATTGTCGTTTTTGACAATCTTTTTAATGGTCATATCCACCCGCCTCCTCCGTGAGCATCTTTTTATCCACCACCGTGGATAGTTCAACGATCTCGAGTACATAATTCCAAAACTTTAATCATGTGTACAACGTTTTCCAGGGATGCCTCGCAAAAAATCTTCTTAAATTTGATTTTACAAACAAGATTTTATCACTAAACTGAAGTGGTTTGATAAAACTACTTTCAAAATTTGTTTAACAACATTAGATGTTCCTCTTCCCTTTTTAACAAATCAATAACTACCTTTTTGAAACGAGTACTCAGGTATCTGATCTAAGTTTGGATCTAAGAATGTCAAAATTTGATGTCCTCTGTGAGTTTTCATTCATTGATAACAGCAAATGCCGTCTGGAAATCGTAAGTTCAAATACTTGCTCAACTGAAGGCCAAATGTACGAGAAGGAATTGAACAATTTTTTCGCTCGAAGGATATAGCTGTGAGTTGATTTAATTAGCTAGCCACACTGGTCACCGTGCGCTGTTTCAATATTGTAAAGTGTATTGGCAGATCTCAGGAAATTTGTCTTCGGTTTCTCTTGAAGACCATGCAAATGAGCCACGACAAGCTGTATATCGAGGCAATGCATTCGTTTGATGGCTTTAGCAAGCAATATTACTGGACAGTACTAATTTCCGATAGTCACTTCATTGCGTAATGAAATTAATCGCTGGTGGGTTCATCTAAATTAGCTGATTCAGCTTTGAGACTTAATTCTGTGATGTGTGGTGGATAGACAAAGAGGTGTTAATCTATGCTGATATATGACAGCGTGGATATGTATGCAATCAGCTTTAAGATTTACGTACTCCTCCTTGGACTTGTATGTACATTACTTCATTTATAAATTCGGACTTATACATTCATCCACTGACGAATCCAAGTGAAGCTGCTGCTAGGGCGATCATGGCCGCAACTGAAGGTGACCCAAAACTTTAAAGAAATCTGGATATTTTTTCCATAATTATACAAAGGAAAACAAAAATTTTTCGGAGAAAATCACCGTCGAAATGGTAAACTTTTGTTGTACCAAATCGCATCTAAAGGCATTCAAGTATAGATCCTTACGTCTCTCCTCCCTATCCCATCCACATATTTCCACAAAAATATTTATATACACGTGAAAGTCACATCTACTATTTCGTTAAGTTTTAAACAAAGGAACCAATTTTAGAAGGCAACATTTTCAGAACTCACATCAGATTGTCCATGGGTATGTGTAAAATAAAAGAATATTCATATCATTAACCGCATCGACGTACATGCTCATGCTTAATTTCAGCTTGAAAGCTATTATTTGAAAGTGCAATATGAGATGCACGTTAGCATACCAAAATATTTAAGATTGTCAACTCGATAGCTTCTGAAGTGAATTCTTGACGATTTTTTTGAAAGAACGTTCAAGAACCATAAAGCCTTCAACTTAACAACATTATCGAGTAAGTAAAGATCACGCCGACATTAATGGGTTACACATCTTATTTATTCTTGAGCTGACATTTGGTGCCAACGAGTATACATGTTAGATACAAGAATCGTTCCTAAAATGTCTGAAGATCTTGCAAAGAACTGATTCATATACTAAACCTAAATACAGCGGTAGCGTCGGCCTTGTAAAGAAGATTCTGAAAGTGGATTTTGATGGCTGTAAGTGGACATGCAGATGCCATGGAGTTCTTTCCTGTTGCAAAAGTACCCAATCAGGTAAACTGATCATGTACTCTGAAATCGTCTAATGTGCTATTGATACTAATACAAGTGAAAAAAAGAACGAACTCGTTGAGGTGCCGCAGGATATGAGACTCTTTTTTTCAGTTTGTAATCGATTTTAGTTTATTCTATTCGTTTTTCTTTGCGTTAATAATAGAGAGAAAGGAGAAGGAGGAAAATCGGTCACTGGACCAATGAGGGCCACAAACGGGGTCCGGCAGGTCAAAGGAAAACATTTACTGACAGTTTTGGTTATATTTAATACTACACAACCGTGTCCGGCTATAAGGTATCGTGAAGTATAATTTAAAGACTTCTTTTCCGTTACTGGAAGACAGTTTTCCCCCTCTGTTAATAAACGTGCTAAATTGACGGTTTCTCCCCCAGCAATTCCTTCCGGGGTTTCGATGGTTTCCACAAAATTCATCTTAATTCGATTTGAGTATTTTTGTTGGCGTTTAACCTGTCCATCCACATGGGCTGATTTCAACGTTTCATCTTTGGTTGTCACAAAGGAACAATAAACAAGAAGGAAAAGGGAAAAAAGAGACCGAAACATTTTAAAAGCAGAGAATTAAACTCTTGTTAAACGAGGCACTATGAGCTATATCCAAAAAAGCTGTAATTCATTCACCATTGGGTAGCCGGAATGTTGGATGAGCTAGTCATCTGGGTTAAATGAAGGATATCATTTAATAGAACACAATGAGTTGTATCGATGTGAAATGAGTAAAAAAGTTGTCAAATTTTTATACATTATTGGAACGTACACAAATGACCATTACCTTTCCATACAATTGAGTGTGCTTTAACAGACGTAACAAACAATCGTCGCAGTAACACAATAAATAGTCTTTCACAACTATACTTTAAGAAGGACACTAACTTTTAAACATTTGAAATATAAACATGTCAAACATAGCAACATGCGATTATTACCTTTTAATGTTCATCTCACGCAGAAATAAAAAAAATCTCAATACAAAATCAGATCTTTCTGCTTTAACGCCATTGTGAATTGAATAAATGAAACTTAGCTGTAAACAACAGTATTCAAACCAGAGTTTGGAGAGGAGAACTTCCGTGAGCAGAATAATTTCCATCCATTTTGTGTGTTATATTTGAAAGTACTTACAGCAGTGCTAGAATTTTATTCCCAAATGGACTTGGGTCTCTGTAGTAAAGAAAATGTTAGTTTTATCTGGTTCCGTAGACACCATCATGTATAATTACACCATCAGGCAATATGGTGCAAGTGAATGGTCATTTAATTACGCGAGCGTGACGCAAAACCCCATATAGACTTGTCGGAGTACAGGCCAACATATACAAAATCAATCAGCAAATAGAGCAGACCCAGTGGGTTGATATAATATAGTCATATGACGTTAACATTTTAACGATACAAACATGACGGTCACATTACAGGTGCAATTTGCAAGACGCTAAATGCATTTAAGACAGCTCTTCTTTGTCGGAATTTGACCCGACTAAGCTTAATTAGATCGGGTATGCAGTTCACCTGTTTGATGATTGTTAGAAAATTGGTTTAAGCCATTACCGACAGAAAATTATATCGAATTTCAAAAATTCTCCTCTTGCGACTTGTATGTAACTTTTTAATGGATCTGATGGGATTTAAAATAGACCAAACCAATTTAAACTGCTGATTATCAGAAGTGATTAATATGGCAAGCACAACCTGACCTAACACTTCCGTAATGTGTCTCTTATCACGATGCCCAAAATGTTCAAACCAGTATTTACACCTTACAAGAAATCATATTCTGACAAAATCGCATTAGAGTAGGTAGAACATAAGAGTTTCTAAGATACAAAAAAAGGAAGACGCTTATCATTGTGCAAAGGTTTAGCTTAGTATGTTAATGAAAAGAGAATTGTTTGTTTTGGCAGTCTTTTGGTCCACTGGTAAACTTATCTAACATATATATTTCATTTTGATAATGTTAGATAAAGCTAGCGCTTTCATTTTAATTTTACATACATGTTGAACTGAAATAGAAGTCTTTATTAAAAAGTTCTCATTTTGTCATAAAATTTATTACGACACTTTAAATAGAATAGGTGTTTCTCGTATTTAGATAAACTGCACTAATTTTACTTTATTGGACTACGACAATAAATGTGTTTAAAAACTTGTCATTTCTCGTAGAGTTTGTTCTACCTTACTGTAACTTTGCAAAGCACCGTTGGATCAAAGGCAAAATCAGTTGAGATTCCTTCCTTGCTGATCACTTTCTATATTTTCATCCCTGGAAAGGAATTTAGATGAACATGCATGCATATACTTTCTACCCAATGAAAACGTCGATAAGTCTAGTTCTTCTCACGAGCCCCCTTTTCCAGTCTGTGGTTTCAGACCGTATAAGCCCTTGAGAAATCAAAGATGTAGGTATGTTTGAAATTCAACTCTAAAGTAAAATATGAAAGACCAAAATTTTTAATTCCATATTTGGAAACTGATCATTTTAGGATCAATATGTGACTATTTGCCTAACCTATCATCACCACATTTTCTTTTAGCTCTGAGCTCTCATACGAAATTTAAGGGTTACACGAATCTCTAACCCAATTGGGGAATTAAAGCATAAGGAGCAGTAAAAAAAAAAATCCACAGTACATCACTTGATATGTTCTTGTTATGCATAAAGTACGTGGATGGGGTCATTGATTCATATTTATGCTGGAAAGTTTCTTGCTAAGAATTGTTTTCATGGATGATCTTTAATTGGAAGTGCAGGTGTATTAACAGAAGAGTAAGTTGGCAGTTTCGACTACATTTAACATGCATTAATAATACAAAGTAATTTATTCTCAAGGTGACATACTTTGTCATCATGAAATGTGCGAATAATGATACACACTAAACTTAATGTGATACATTTTATGTCTAATGACCGGTAAGGCAAACCTGATCGAACTGTTTTCTTTTTTGGGGGTGGGTGGGTGGGTGGGTGGGTGTGTGTGGGCGGGGGAGGGGTGGGTGTGTGTAGGCGGGGGGAGGGGTGGGTGTGTGTGGGCGGGGGAGGGGTGGGTGTGTGTGGGCGGGGGGAGGGGTGGGTGTGTGTGGGCGGGGAGGGGTGGGGGTTCGGAGGGGTGAGGCAGACCCGGTTTCACCCTGTTAATATTGGTTTGAACATACAAACTGCAAGCACTTTTCAATGGACAAACACTACAAGTACTGTTCCTTTTGATAAATATATATATAAGGTGTGCATGATTGTATAACAGTAAACAAGAATATGCATTACATTATTTCAGATTTGTGTTTCATGCTAAATTACGAATCAAGACAACTGAAAACTCCATAAACCATGAAAATGTCGTTAACGATTCATTTCACAAAAAAGAAAACAAAAAGTAAGCAACATTTACATGTTCATTACTAATCGTCGATTCAAAATAACATTACATACAAATTACATACATGAAATGAAAGACGTGATTTGCATGACAAGTGTTAAATTTTCAATTATGTAAGTTGATTAACTTATGTATCCCACTATGATATTTTGTTTGTTGTTCTTGTTATTGAAAGGTGTGTAACAATATATATATATAACGAATGTAATACTTCAGTTTGTACAGCAATGACGCCATTTCAACCATGGAGGATATATACATGCAAAGTCGTGAACAGTGTTTCTCCGTTTTGTTCATGAGAAAATATTGATATGTACTTGAAAGATTCAATTATGAAGTCTAACCCGAGGTATAAGTTCGTGATACTGCAAAGTTCACGCCATAGAGAGAACTTCCTCGTCCGAATCGATCAATGTTCACTTTCATGAGGCCCAGTCAAGGGTAGATTAAACATTGCTGTGCTCTTCAAAACATGGTAATAGTATGAAACAAAGTGGTGTGAAACATATAGGTTGATCTTGCACAGCTGTACATATCTTTCAGTGATTAAAAATAATCAGTTTAGGTAATAGTTGTCACTGATATCTTACTTTCAACCTGAAAATATGGTATAATATCTAGGATTTACATGCAATATGCCATGATACCTTCGCCTTCAAAAGAGAAGTGAAGAAATAAAGTAAAACGATTTCCTCCTTTTCCTTTCAAATTTCATATAATGAAAGAAATAGAAACAACCCAAAGAGGGTTTAAACTTGATTTGCCCCTGACAAAAATGTAGTTTAATAGGTCACCAACTAAAATCGACTTGTTTATTGTGGCACTTACATTGAGGTTACATATATATGGAATACTTTACAGAATTACATTAGAAAACGCTGGATGTTACGGAGAAAAATTGAACTCCACAGATATTTGTTTATTTGTAGACGACAGCACTTTTTCAACAGCATCAAGGACACTTCATCAAGATGACTTGTTTGACAAGGGTATATTTTAAGTAACGCAGTCGATGTAACGGCCGAACTTTGTCTATCGATTTTCTGCCCAGAAAAAGAAAAGAAGAAGAGAGATTCGCATTTACCTTTGTTTACCGCGTAGATACAGATTAATGTCCATGTGATCACTGTCTTGATGACAAAAAAATCTGGTTTCTAATAAAGTACAACTTTCTTGAAAAGAAAAGAAAATGGTAAAAAGAAAATAAAGTCATTTTGTTTTACATTATTGGTAGCTTTTATCCGAAATTTATTAAAAAAATAGATTCTAGTTTTGGACTCTTGCAAGAAAAATAAACCCGAGGAGTCATATGATTTATATCAATTTACTTGAAAATACTTAGATGCTTACGTTGCATCGTCATGTTTTATTACCTAGACACAGAAATACCCATCAACGTTCACCAGGAGAAAAGGCACTACATGTCAATTTACTGGAAAGTTACAACTACAAACGGGAAGAGACGATGTTTCTCATTTTAATCGACATGACCACTTGTTATATCATTGTTGTATTCGTAAAATTAATGTAATAACTTGATGATTAATGAATTACAGCGACAAAGAGAAAGAAAATAGAATGACGTAACCAACGACACGGACACTACGGTGCTATCACAGAGACTGTGTGTAAAGTTACCACACTGAACTGAAAATCAAATGCTCAATTATGATCAAAGGCTTTTTTGACACCCTGCCTAACATGATAAACGATAGGCATCATGATTCAACGTGTACGAATTCGTACTAAATAAGGCTCCATGTGTCAAGATTCCTTACGTAAATGATGTTTCACAACTTATCCTCTGTTGATGAAGAGGCATTGCAATATTGACCCCATTAACATTCATACGAGTCTTGTGGAACACCTACATACCACATAAGACATCTGTCCAAGCTTAACCATGGTGCGACTGTCCCCCTTAAAGTCTGCCACATGTTCATTCTCTGCTTGATTGCACATTACCGTCTCAAGGAAAATAAGGCACACTGCAGCCTTAACATCTGACACAGTTATTTGCGGAGGTTTCTGCTCAATTAAGCATTTGCGATATCATTACTTCTGCATTATACTTAGAACGAATGCTAAAACACTACTGGGCACAGAACTCTCAAGTTGCAAGTTTGATATCTGACCATACTTCACACCCCTTTGATGTTGCTTGGTCTCTATTTAGAATTTTGTGAAAGTCACTGCATGCCTTTTTGAAATGTCGTGTTTACAAAATTTTCACAATTTGACCCTGTTGCTTCCACACGACCTCTGACAATTTTTCATTTGTCAGCCGTCTTGGTGTTGATTGTGGTTTGCTAGGAATATAAAGGTGTTTTAGTTGTTATCTCACCACTAAACATGTAATGTACTGGGTGAGAGGGTATTCTGGCTGTCTCAATGGCAAATAGAAACAGTTGCCGTGGTAACATTATGTGTGTTTGATATTTGATACATGGGGGTCTAACCTGGTATGGGATTTAACGTGACCTAGAGCCCCCATGTGGGTAGGGGTCAAAACGTGATCTAGACAAGTTGTGTTGTCTACAGTTCGTTTTAGGGGGAAAAGAAATTGAATAATGCAACTGATCATGACGCACTTCTTAACGCACTTCAAAACCCTTAGAGCGACGGCACGCTGATCCTAGAAATAAAGGAAAGATAACTTTGCAGCACACGCGATTTCTGCAAGGAAATACGCGCAGTGGTATGACGCGCACACAACTTCCACACGTACACACAACACTTGCGCGTTCTTTACATCCATTGCCAAGTATGCCACACTTACTCATGAACTGTGTACAGAGGTTTTGCGCGTGACGTCATAATTAGTAACTGTTGTTACGCAGCCATACTGGGTGGAATCAGTTTAGTAACTAGTACCAGACCGTACTGCTTCACTAACACTTTGTCGTATTTTTCATAGTATAATCGTTCATAGAAGACAGATGGTCCTTAACTGTAGGAATCAGAAAGGCAAGAAGCCCTGGCTGAAGTTCCACCTATTTCCTGCAAATGAAAAAAAGAAGCAGACGCGTTCATGAGCCCACAGAAATAAATATGTATTTATTAAACCCGTATTTATTTCTGTGAACACTGTACGATACGGCGGCGCCACGTGAACGTTAGCATAAGCATGTAAGTATCTTGTTGTGTTGTCCGTCCAATTAGGCGTTTCCTTGGGGAACGTGACGTCACTGCAAAACCCTCAGTAACATATGGGGCGATAACATTATATCAATTACCCTATAGCGCGGCGTGTTCAGTCAAGCTCTCGATGGACATTATATAATACGTGTAAAAGAGAGAATGATTTCCGACAACCAAAGGGATGAGATATACAAGTCTGTGGATTACCCTCTTGTTTTAAACATCGCTCACTACTGGTGCATTGCTACCGTATGCCATTTTGTTCTTGGCAGCCACCTTGGGGTTTGAAATATTACTAATTTAGTGACAGCTTTTGCCCTCAGGGCAATGTAGTTTAATGTCATTTGTTTCAAACTAAGAAATTTTGATCGTTTCAGTGAAGGTTATTAGTAATATGCATTATAATATCAGTGGCCATTTTCATTTCTGTCGCTATCGTCGACTTGGTTGTATTTTGTCGGTTATCACAACGGAGTTTTTTCCTGAATGTAGATCTCAATTTCCATGTGCAAAATTTCATGGGTTTCACAGGAAGTTCAAAATTTCATCTCTTTTGTGCACAATTTGTCTGGACCACGAATACTTTCCATGACAACATTGGCTACATCCGATACTACATTATCAGTAAATTTTTACGACATTATCGGTTACTAAATAATCTATAATTTTTACTACGTTGTCGGTTGTAATATGTTCGGTCAATTTGCACTTACATTATCGGTTCTTGTTGCATTTGTTAATTTTTTATCGCATCATCTCTCGTTTTACTTTATCAATTAATTTTTACATTATGTGTTGTAACACATGCTATGGTCAAGCTTTCAGCTCGATCAGTGTAAGTGATACACTATCCCCGAAATTAACGAACCAATACATACAATCATGGTACAATTGAAGAACCAGATGAAAGAGCAAATTTACACGAAAACTTTACCATCGTACATACCGGAAATACAGATTATGAACTCAAAATCAAAGAAGCCTTGCATATCAAAAAACTCAAACCTGTTCTAAATAACCAACTGTTCCAACATGGATCATCCTATACACTCAGCGTTTTCTAAAACCTGTCAGATGTTATATTTCTGATACTATTTATCTTATGTTATATTGTCTTGCTACTTTTGTATATTTCACTTACATGAGGAGGAAGATGTGATATCTTCGAAAACGTTTGTATTAAAATATGACTTTCTGTAACATTTTCGTGTTAATTTGCTCTTTCATCTGGTTCTTCAATTGTACAACTCTTCCTAAATTATACCATGGTACAAATTATAGTAGGGTGAAGATGATATTGTAAGTTAGACATTGTAAGTTAATCAAAATTATATTACAAGTTACTGAAGAGGATGTTACGACTTCCTCAATATAGCATTACAAGTTACTTAGGATTATGCTACAAGCTACTCAAGATGATAATGCAAGTTACTCAAGATGATGTGATAAGTTATTTAAAATAATATTACAAGTTACTCAAGAATATATTGTAAGTTACGAAAGATGACATAAGAAGTTATTGAAGATAATATTTCAATTTAGTCAAGATGATATTAAAACTAATTCTACAATAAATTGCAACTTACTCCAGATGATATGATAAGTTTTCAAGATGGTAATGTAACTTGCCAAATTTTGAAATTAGAAGAAAGTGAAGATGTTACAAGAATTTACCGAAGATTATATTAAATTGCATTTAGGATTACAATACAAGTTATTTCATTAATATGTTTTTCAATGTTACGTTTTTATCACATTTAACACTTATGTGTTTGTTGTTTTTGAGTCGCAGATATCTTAATTACAAATTGTTATCATTCCCCCTTTTCCCCACAATATACTCGTTTTCTTGTTGAGGAGAATCAAGATTCTCAGCCAAAGCCAACGTTTAAACCTGTTACATCAAGCAAAAGGAACTGTTACAAGGTATGGTGATTTTGTACATCGCATTGTCGGATTTACCATACCATTAAAGAAAATACGGTAACACCGAGTACAAGATAAATGAGTAAATCGAGTGTCCTATGTGGTTATATTGTACTAAGTAAACATGGAGAGTTATTCATGGAATTGCTACGGATCAACGTTAAAGTAGAAATGTTGATGTATCATTTCCGATTCATCTATAAACCTAGAGGTGTTTATTCTAAAGTTCTTCAGTCTAAATTTTTTTCTTTTCAGTAAAACTCTCTTTTCCATGTATATTCTATAGTTTTGTGCTAAGATGTTTTAAGTATACCCTAAAACATAGCTTTATTCTGTTATGGAAACAAGTTCACGGTTTGCTACGATCAATCATACGTCTCTTGGGTACACCAAATGTCGGAAAACCAGTTTCCCTTCCAGACCATCGTATACTGTAACATGCCTAAGGCGTTATCTCAAGTATGTTTCACAGGCAAGCTCTTGTCGACAATTAATTTGAAGTATGGTTGTTAGTAATAACTGCCTGAAACTTGTCACAAAGTAAGGATCAAATAACAAGCAGTAAGAAAATAGAAATGATTATACCAAAAATATAGTAGAGAGGCCTTTGGAGTTATTTGGCTTTCAATGCGAGAAGTTTGTCAATAAGAGTATTACACCCTCCTTCTTTGTCTCAGCCGCGGGAGGGGCATTTCCAAGAGGAAGGTAACATGTCATTTAAACCAATACAATGCTTGGTAAATAAACTATTGAACATATCAAGAACACTGTTTAAAAAGAAAACTTTCACGCTAGCAGCTACTGCGGCAAACATTCTTTAATTAGTAATGGAATATATGTGACCCAGTATTCGTTTAGCAAATAGAATTATTCATGTTTCTGTTTTTAGCTTTCCCTCCAATACCATTTGTCAAAATGAGAAGTACTTAAAACCTCAAATTGCCTGTTTAAAATGAGACAATAGTGCAAATTATTACGGTATGCTTTCGATATTTCGGCGAAACGCGATGCATTACATTTCGTTATATCCACGCACGCATCTTAAAGAATAGCATTTTCATGTATCTCGTCACATGGAGACTGGTTTTAATAACATAAGTATAACGAATGATAACCAGTGGTGTAACACAAATTATGTTTTAATTGATATTAATTAAATTCTCCATTGATTTGCAAATGCTACCTCTAGGGTATATTCATCTTGGGTGTGAAATACTAGCATTTCTGTTATGTAACTCTTAAATCAACGCTGTCTTGCTCTTGTTTAATGTCTTGTTTTTTTATGTTTGATTTTGATACAATTATCGACACTGTTTTAGGCTGAGTAGAAGTAAATTTTTGTTCATGCAGTTGGTGAGGCTGTCAAATCCGACATGTAGCTTGGAATTTATGTTGATTACCTGTTCGTAAATCATATTCGTCATACATACCGGCTGAAAAATGTTTGTACGCGAAAATATAATCTTTTGAAACAATAGAATTTTTAGTTATCGTTTTGGTTGTTAATTACATTTTACAAGCCTCCATATAAAGAAATACTGTTGTTTCAGGCAGCACCGTGACATTATATGAGTTGATGTTTTTGAGATATTCTCCCGAAATGTGTGATGATTGCATACCTCCTTTTTTTAGGTAATTCCTTTAACTAAGACCAGAAATGGGGTGATGAGACCTTGAAAAGCAAGACAGTCAAAGACTTTTTGATCATACTAGCTTTGTTTTACTCTTTTTATTTTCTTCTGATATGAACACTGTGTATAGGCCTACTGCTCACCTACGTATATAACACAAGAAAATTTTGAAAGGAATGGGCAGTTTTAAAATCAAATTATTCCATCGTTGTCGGGCGAATGTTACTGGGAGAATCCTGTGAATTGTTTGAACAGTAGACGCAAATTGCATGATCGATAGAGAGATGTTCTTTGGTATAAGAGCAAACGGCATATTATAACCAGAACAGCATTCTCTGATGGGAATAACAAACATTGGGAAAATGAACGTGTAATTGCACGAGGGAAGATATCTGTGTCACAGGAAGTGGAAGGTAAATAACATATGTCAGAAAAGAAGATAGAGAAAAACATATCAGAAATAGAAAGTATGGAGATAGAAAAAGAATTCAACGAACACGGATATACAAATAACCGATAAATCTGTGATATTTTCCTGCATAAATGTCTTTTGTAGAAAGCTAAGTGGTCACAAAGTAACGTCATTTAAGGTAAAATAAACAGTATATTTTAAATATAGTTATAAAATAAAGTTACGCTAAATCTTTATAAGAACTGTTCTGTTTTATATCAGCCTGTCACCATAATTGTGTACATCACACACAGTGACAAAGTCATCACATATCAAAGTATTTGAGGATGCATGTAGGCCTAAGTGCCTAACATGCTTTCATTTCTAAGCGCATCCTCTTCACTTCCGGAATGTCTTATTCTAGTATATTAAACATACGAGTCGTTTAATCTATGAGTTATTTTGACATATGTCAAGTCCAACTGGGTTATGCTACGTGTATTGTGCATGCTGTACGTCTGGTGTGGCTGATGTATCGTTTAAATGACACACACTACACGTTCGTCTTGTGAAGTATTTCGTATTAGACCCAATAATTAATTCATATCATCCTTGTATTTTCAAATCGTTCTTTCTATATGAGTAACGCAAAATGTTGATCACAACCACCTTTACTAAATTACCGGAGCAACTGAACAATATTTTGATAGCTGATTCTCTTCTTATCCTTTGCTGAAATATTTCAGATAAGTGTATTCCCTTTAGACGATATACATCCAGACATTGAAGAGATTAAACCCTTGATGTTGACCCTTAAGGAATTGGTTAACTTATCCTACATATCTTATCTACCGACCTTAGTGATCTCATAAAAGTCACGAACTCCGTAAGGACAATTATCTCTCCCGGCAATTATTTCCATGGGAAACAAATTTCCTGCCCTATAATTTCTGTCGGAACTCCGAGTACGGTAGCTTGCGTCCGTCACATTGGAAGTACTCAAGCTCACAAGGCAAAGCTGAAGTCCACGAAATTCAGAGAAGCGAGCCATGAATGACCTGCAGTTTGGTCAAAACTCTCCTGTCAATATTTGCTCAGCAAAATGCTTGGAGCACCCTCCGTTGAAATATTTGACAGCAACATTACATAACACACCCCCACTCCCCCACACACATGTAAATATATATATATATATATATATATATATATATATATATATATATATATATATATATATATATATATATATATATATATATATATATATCAGCATTAAGATGGATTGTTGCTACTCTGAGTTTCACGTTTTTACACGATCATCAGGCAACTAACCGGGGGTTGAATGGTTCTTTACTTAAATATGGTAAACTACTCATGTAGGGTCCCTATGGTTGGCTGGTTTTGTATATCGGCGTTTGCCATGGCGACATAGCTCTTAGCCTAACGCTACATTGAGCACTATCTCTACCGGCAAAAGCCTTACATATCGTATATATATATATATATATATATATATATATATATATATATATATATATATATATATATATATATATATATATATATATATATATATATATATATATATATATATATATATATAAATATGTTAACAAATATGACAATTTTGAAGCACAATTTTTTTTTTTGTGCTTCAAAATTGTCATATTTGTTAACATATTTATATTTATATCAAATGGAGCATACGTGGATTTTCACATATTACATATATATATATATACATGTGTTTTTTTTATTCAACACTATTTCTTTTACAGGATTGCCACGTACGTAACAGGGTGAGCTTACATTAAAGAAAAAAAAAATGAGTACATGTGCCAATGGGTGAACTAATAATATGTTCATCTAAAATCGATTTTGGACCGCTTCGGTTTCTGCAGGCATCAACACTGAAATTGCAAAGTCAAGAGGCAAGAAATAAATGCTAGGTGATCAAAAGCAAGAAGAAAAATTGAAAACAAAATCAAACAAAACGAAACCAACTAACAAAAGATGTAAATAAGTGAGAAATTTATCAACAAGGGAGAAATGTGAGATTGCGTAATGTAAATATGAGGAAAGGGAGGCAGTGTTTGATGTTTCAAAATATTTTCTGTCATCGCTTGTTGCTGCATCTCAATGTCCTAGATGATATCACTTTGAAGTGAAATGAAATACCAGAATGACTCTTGGGGCATTATAATATCACATTATATTATAACATATTGATTGAAGTGCTGGGCCATCTCCTCAGCTACACAAAAACAAGTTACGTTGCACCACCTTTAATTATAGACTACGCAAAGATGCGTAGATTCGTAGACTGAAATGCCCTGATTCTTATTAACAACTCTGAACTAGATCTGCCTAAACAGAGATTTTTATTTTTTAAGTAGCTTTAATCTGAAATGTATGCTAACTTTTTTGCCTTTTTTTAACATTCTGGCTCATCTTTACTATGTATCTGTGTTATACTTGTTTTGCCATTCAGTTAACACTGGAGGGTCGAGACTCAACGGAATTCGCAAATCGCCTATACTTTCACAAACGTCTGTCGCGTGTGTGTGTATGTATGTATGTCTGTAAAGCTATATGTGTGTTCAACTTACCTCTAGACAAAATAAAACTTGGATAACGTTAGAGTTGAATTTTTTGCTCTTTCTGTTAAAGTAATTGGGTGCATAGGCAAATAGTAATAAATATTAGACTTTCAAGCCAAAAAGTTAAGTAAGTCTTTTAATTGAGCCATCAAAAAGTTCGGGAAAATAACTAGGTATCAGGTGGTCAATTCTGTCATATGATTTCAAATTTTCTAACAGGATGACAAACACGTAACTTACGACAATGTAGTGTTGATAGTTTTAATTCAACTCAAACGTGTCCTTCTTTGGACAAGCCAGTGAGAAGTATACTAGTACTGGATATTTGGTAAGTCAATACAACTGATCACTGACGCAGCAATGATATCATCAATTTGTAGGTTTTTTTTTTGGTAGATACAATGCTTTGTTTCACTAAATATTACAATTCCCGAAACCGACCAGTGAGCGACGACTAGAGTATAATATGTTGTTGTTACACCAATGAGACCTGTGCTGTTGCATATTCATTATAAAAGCTCATATAGTAAAAACCAGTAATTCTCAAATATAATTTCTGTTTTTTTTTATGGTTGTTATGCCAATCCCGTTGCTTTTCAAAGTAGTCACTGTTATTTTCGTTTATACGTAGAAGACGTATTCCATCCATGAACAACCTCACGTGTTCATTGAATAAGGAAGAAAAAGTTAAGATCAAACATAATCGTATCCTTCTGGTTTTTTCAGTACACATGCAATCACTGTCATGTAGTTACAGAAAATAAACTGTTTTCGTTGGTTATTTGATTACGCTAACGATTACTATACGTACACTACCGTTGTAAGAAACCCATTTTTTTTTTCAACTATCGTACACATGGCAGTCGATATACAGGTAGACCGTAACGCCTTGCTGTCACGGGATCTGACTGTAACCTACTTATACACATTAGCGCACACGCACTGGCTAAAATGAAGGTGATTAGGCCTACATAGTACATGCGTATTATGTAAATTGGACATTTCATGGTGCATTAATTCAATCGAAACAGTTTTGTTATGTCGTTTAGTCTCTTAATTCTGACGGCATTGTGCCAGACATTGTCAAGGAAATTTGCTCAGTAACATTACACCATTAAGAACAGGTTGAAAATGGGTTTTCCAACCTTTCAAAAATGTAAATTATTGAATAAATTTAGACATGCATTGGAGTGTAAATCAAGAGAACAATAGAATATTTAAAAGTAGAACAATAAACAAAAAAAAAGGGGGATTGAGAGACTAGGACTGGAAAAGAGATTTGTGGAACTGATGATTTGTTCCGGAAGGTTATATTGTGTACAAGGTATAAAAAATCTCCACAGAACAATAGCTGTATAAACATGTGCTGAGATCCAGAGTACAGTTAGAAAATTACTCAATCGGCTTTGAAAGGTCTTTTCTCAGCCTCAGCAAATTGTCTTACATTGATATTTGACGCTGTATGACACGTTGCTATTTGTGTAACCAGAATGTGGCAATCTATCTGTTGCAGCGTTTGGCTTTTACACTAAACTTCTTTCACAATTGCTTAATGCAAACCCTCCATTGGTAATGAATGGAGGAAATAAACGAAGTTACTATTAGTATTCTCAAGGCTAGAAACGCCAGGAATACGAAAGCAAGTAAATCTAGCAACGAAATCTTGGTAACGGAAACGTCACACCCACCTAACCCACCTAACCTTTTGACAAGACCCGTGACCACATACTCTAAGAATGATGTGAACCTAATTGGAGATAAAATGTATAATGTGCATTATCTGAAAATATTACCCTCAGTCGAACTATTCGTGTTGGGAGTAAAGTATGATTACAAAACATACCACTTCCTTTACTTTAGGGTTGATTTGACCATTTTATATGTTTCGAGTAGCGCATGCAACACTATCTTGTCTCCACGTTGCAATCTTCTATCACACAACATTCAGTTAACAGTTGATGGTAAAGTATGTCAGGGGATTTAAGGGTTACACTAACTGACAAATCTTATTGAATCTCATTGGCGTCTGAAGCCTACCAACACACTTATTTGAGATAAAAACATAATCTTACTTCGAAATCACAGAATCACCCGAGGAAGCCAGGTTTTGAACATCAAAGATTTACCATTATTTTTATCTTTCAATCCCTGTAATAGATTGGGTGCCTCTATATTGCATCTAAGCATTTAAGGGCTATTGGCAAATACTATTTGAAGAATAGGCCTCACAGTCTTCGGGGTGTAAGTAACGTGAAATCGTGACTTACTTGAGACTTAAAAAAAATAATAAATAAAACAGACACTTTTGTGGCCTTGTCTCTCTGTTGATACAAAATACTGAAGTTAGACGTCTACCTTACATCTCGGAAAGCCAAAAATAAAGGAGTTCAAATTACAAACTTGAAGTATTAAAGGAAGAGATTTGGGATTTGATTACAAAATGATTAACCTTCAACATGAAATGCTTATACCCTCGCAGATCGTTTCCATAAAATTGTCACGAATACTTAAGTTTTTAATTCATTTTATCCGAATAATTCAGATTCTTAGAGGTACGTAGTTCAAGAGATTTGAAAATGTCGTAGTGAGGAGTATGAATGTCCTTTGTGTGAGAATTAAAGGAAATAGCCATCTGGAAATTATCCTAAAAGTTAGGTGTATTATGAGACTAAAACAGCAACCAAAGGAAACAATTAGAAAAAAAAAATGTGCACAATTTCAGTTAGAGGTACTACAAATTCCACCTTCCCCAGTTGACATAATACTAACCTGTAGCATGCTGAGTGGCCAAATACTTGCTTATTAAAGTGTTGCATACGTGGGAAAAACACAAGAATGACCATATCCGTACACATTTTCTATTCTATTTTAATGGTGTCTCTCAAAACTCTTCATGCATGATACGTGTATATGATCTGATACTCAATGCGATATGATGTGGTACTTACAACTACGTTCATGGTTAGCGTAAGAATTAGGTTATAGTTACAGTTAGTTCCTTTCGAAAAGACGTAAGCATTAGTGATACAATTTGATGTTGTACTGTAAGAGCTGACTGTAATATTGAATTATGGCAACTCACACAACCAGCGAGAAGTTTTAGAAAGGCAGGTCAGAAATCAATACAAAGAGAGCTTTAAATGCATGGCGATGTGTAAATAGAAAGGATGAACAAATTACTCTTGGTCCAGAGAATTATAGGGGATATGGTACATCGACTCCACCGATTTTCATAGAGGGATATACCGCCATCACAAAATCTGCCTTTGGTTGCTTCTACATTCCGCTGCATACAATATAAATCTGATGCTGCTAATCTGGCATGATAAAAACAATAGGATTGTTAGTATTTAATCCATGGTTACCGAACTCAATGGATCCACTTAGATAAAGACTATACAATTGACACATATCTATTGTTTGGTTTTCTGCCTTTTTAATGTATAAAGAAACAAGATGAAAAGGATAAAACCAAAGGAAGATTTAAGATATTTTACAACTACTTCAACCAAATGTGTAATGTTAAAAACACTACAGCATTTGGTACTGAAATTTATTTATTTATGTAGAGCATGAATAACGTTTGAAAAAAAGGACAAAACTTGTAATGGCTGAAGTTCCCCATCAAGGTTTTACGTAAGAACATTAGACTATTTCATATTCCTGATAAAGGAGGCATTCAAGGGAAAAGTTCGGTGTTCGATTACAAATTGAGTAACCTTCAACATGAAAGATTTACATTCTTAGATGTGAACATTTTTGATTTGTCACGTTCATTTTCCTTTAATTTCATTTCATTTCAGATTGAGAGAGGTACGTTCATGAGTTCACAGATTGTCTCCAAAGTGTTAGAAAGAATATAAATCTTGTGTAATTTTGCAAATTCATTAAGAATTTAAATTAAGAATTGTTCCTCTTTGCCTCTTTTGTTTGTGTAACTAAGTTAAAGGAATATAATCACACAACAAAAGAATAAGTTCAGTATTTACATTAATATTATTTGAAAGTACAAGGGAATACCGTAATGTTAGAAATGTCGTGATATGTTACACGTGTGGAACTTTCAATTGATGGACTTCTGAATTGGATTTATATTCAGCTGTGGTCGTATTACTTTCTTAAGAAGAAAATATGCAGAGAGTGAAAACGAATTGCAATATTGGATATAATCAATTGCAAAAGCTACTTTTCATATGATATACCTAGATTTACACTCATTCTATATCGATCTACGTTCATATGTGAAATATCTACATTTACATTCATACTACACCTACATTCACATGTGAAATACCTACATTTACAATGATATTATACCTACAATCAGATGTGAAATACCTACATTTACATGCATACTAGTATTACATTCACATGTGAAATACCTACATTTACTTTAATATTATAATTACATTCACATGTGACATACCTACATTTACATTCAACTGTACCTACATTCACATGTGAAATACCTATATTTACATTGGTATTAAACTTACATTCACATGTGAAATATCTACATTTACATTAACATAATACCTACATTTATATGTGAAATACCTACATTTACATACAAAGTAGTACTACATTTATATGTTCTTCGTGAGATTCTTCCTTCACTTTATGCATAAAGTATGGATGCTACTGATGATATTAGAGATGACCGACTTCTTCCTATTCAATTAGTCACAAAACCTTTGGGTTAAGCGCCAGCTGAGAAATGAAAGGATTTATTAGTCAATATTATCACAAAGGCGGTATGGCTCATGATCAAAGCTTCTGTCACCGTGTTTTAATTTCACCTGCCCAGTAGGAAACTGTTACAAATGAATAAATTTATATAGAACGACATGCAGCTTGGACTAGTTAAGTATGGGTGCTAGACGTTGCACCGAGGTAATCTATTTTTATTGCTATGTCAGAGGACACGACCACCGACTTTATATAAGTACATTAATCTTTGCTGAATAAGTTTGCAACGCTGGAAGGAAAATAAGTAAAAACAAATAAAAGACAACCGTAGCTTTATAGCGTTTCGATTATTTTGAGGTTAATTTACCTAAAGACATTGTATTAATCTAATAAACATGGAATAATGTTAGGGTTGCTCTTTACAAACAAGAGAGTAAAGTTCACTCCAAAAAGAGTGTGGCCAGGGCCTTCACCTGGAGAAGTGAAAATTCAGTCAACGAAGATAATTCCAAGACTGTGTATGAAATATCACTCAACTGGGGGTGAATTTCCATTCAGTTCCTGGTAAACGTCACTTCAGGACAAGTGGCGGGACACCTTAGTAAGTAAGATTTAGAAACTAGATTCCGGTGTAGAAACTTTCCTTTCTTTCCAAGAAAAGAACAATCAAAATATCTGCATGTATATAGTCTTCCTAGATGAACGTTTCAATTAAATCAAGGAAAACCAAAAGGTGGTAGTTGCGGTGGAGTGTCATGACTACACTGATAACAAGGAGGGTTATTTAGAATTCAATTACGTGGTCGGTGGATCAATTACTGCTCAAAGCAGCAGCGAAAGGTATCTAACTGACACAAATACAAATATATAAATAAAAGATCCATGAAATGCTGTAACTCTGCAGTGCCAAGAATACATATGCACAGGAAAGCTTGCTCTGGTGGAAAACACATGAGAAGTAAAAACAAACAAAAACGTTTGTATTAAACAATTGACTTATTTTGACATTCCTCTGGTTAGATTCAATACATTGACAAAACTGTTGGAGAGATTAATGTAAATATCAGATAAGGTGAGAATGTAACTGGTTCAAGATGTGGAAGGGAAGTAAGTATATAACTGTTTACCCATCATATTCCATAGTGCACCCTTGCTTGTCATTTATATCGACTCATTCTTGAGTTGTAACACGGAGGCATTGTTTCTTTACATTTAGCAAGAATTGAGCGGGTAGGAATCACTGTACAAACTTACAAGAAATATAGCGAAATACAGAGGACTTGCAAAAAAAAAAAAAAACAACAAAGAAAAAACATGATTTTTGCTTTTTGGTCAAATATACAACTTATTTCGACAAGCTAATTGCAAAATGTCCAACCATTGGAAAGAAAAATCTGTGTGACAGAAGTAAAGTTTGGAATGACTTGTTTCTAATCTTAAACTAAAAAGTAAAGGGCGTATCTAATGAATAAGTACATCAGAAGGTAAAATGTGCAAATGAATGATTTTCAATTTCTACATTCACGATGTGATATCAATAAGGGCACATTTTGTCGAAGGGGCACCGTATGTATTTTTTTTTTGGCGGGGGGGGGGGTGGGGTATTAAATAACTGAACTACTTGTACCCCCGTACACTTCAAAGTCAACGAACTGAGTTATTTAAGATTACATATACCGTTAGGCAAGCAATATTTACAAGGTGCATCAAAATTACTTGCAAGGTGATAACTGCATACCCAACAAATGTTCTCATATGTAATCAATGTAAACGGCCTCTATGTTTGTTGTGATTGCGGAAGACGAAATATGAAAAACACACAACTTGCGTATTCAAATTACACTTAAACAGACACGTACAAATTAACATATTCTTAATTACCAAATCAGGTGGAAGATGACATTTGTGATTAATTTTAGAAGTGATTTTTAGACGTACGGACCTCATTTCAACTGTTCATTTGAATGTGCTGAACATTGCTACAAGTAAAAGCTACTGTCTATTTCGTATGCACAACATTCAACTATATTTAATAATTTGACCAGGTACCACTCAATGTGTTTGTCTCAAAGATAAATTACATAGCAGCGGAGGATTTGCCTCGACGGCCGCACGTTCAATCCTCACCTGCTTTGAGGACCATAGGGTACGTCTGGTCCCTAGCGTAGAATTTCTGGCCAAGAATCAGAACATGGAGCTCACGCGCGACATCTGTACAACGTCCACCCTCACAGCCAATAATCAATTGATAGTAGTTCGGGCATTGAAGGACACTTGTTTTACATCGTCCAGCACCTGTCAAGCAAAAGTGGTTTTTGTATAACAGCGCCGTTAGGTGACTATCAACTCAACAATTTTAGATCAAATTTGGTCAGTGAAGATACGTATACTATAGTTTACGGTACTCTTCACATAAAAAAACGAATGATTTTCCTGTTGCCCGACCAGGGATCTAACCTGAACTCCCGGTTACTTACCTTTATTGCTTCAAACGGTGCCCAGTTCATTCCCTCAAAGGTACCTCAATCGCTCACTGAGAACGTTTGTCGCTCCTAGGGTATTAATTCTGACCAACGCCGTCTCTTTCTCCAGTCTCAACGGGCAATATCTCTGCGAGTTACATACTTCATTCTTTCTCAAGTCCCTCCCACCAGGGCGAAGTCCATGACATCAGCTGGGTCTTCTAATTCAAGGAGCTCTTCTATCGAGAACGTCATCAGAGCAGCAACATTTGAAAATTCTTCCACCCTCTCTGCTGCCCTTTTATGAGGGTCAAACTTTCGCCCCTCGACGATGGGGCGTTCCTCTGATAGGTCCCACTCGGTCAATGTTGATTTTGCAAAGATCATCAAATGACCAACCCAAGATGGAAAAGATGTTAGCAATAAGCCCCGGTCCTTCCCCTCCTCTCCTCCTAGCTCTAAAAGGAACAAATGTACATATTTAAAAGTTAAAGTAAATTTGTTCACCCAAACATTCCAAATAATACATTTCTGTCACTCATTACATGCATAATGCTTTGAGGAGAAAAAGGTTTTGCAGAATGTTTTATTGGTTGGAGATGGTTATCGGTGAGACTGAATGGTTTAAAAATGGTAAAATCTGTTTATTTGTATGCCACGTTGGTGTATTCTAAAGTCTATTTCCATTTGCCTTTACGTTTCTATCTAAATGGAACATCTATCATTTTCAAAGGAAATAAAGGAATAAATTGATGACGTCGTCGTTATAGCTGAATTAGTACATATATATATATTTGCAAGTTTCTTAGACAGAACAGACCTCTGATGTCATTATCTTTAGCGTTTAAACTATAACAATCCACTGACTTACATGAACTCGTCCGAGACAACCGATGGTCATGTTTAGAGCACTTTCTGGATCTTTGGGCTCTGATTAGAAGGACATTCTTTTGATTGATTGAATTACACGTCGTGGATGCTTACTTATACATGCGGTGCATAAAAGGTGTATACGTGTAGGTAGGAAAATAAGAGAAACTGATATAAACGAGATGTTATATTACAATCACATTCAGTAGTTGAAAGAAAGTACACTGGCTACATTACCTGTTAAGTATATTTGTATATTGTGGGATGTTTCTTAGCATTAGCACAGTCGTTATTCTCAGGATTCTTTACTATGGTTGATTACTTTCGATCACTGTGATTCTTGGTCCGATTTATATCTCCAACAGTCTATGACACTGTAGATGTCACATTATTTTCACTGATTGTCATTTTATTATAACAATTCTACATGAACAACATCAACATTGTTTACATTTTTAACATTTAAACACAAATTTTCCAGTAGTGCACTCACAGCCATATCTTAGAACGTATTTGTAATCTCACTGTCTATGTTCACATCAATGTCTCAAATAGTACAAAGCAATTATTTGAGCCAAACCATCCAAGATCCAAGACGAGATCTGGACAAGTAGGCTACTGTATAAATAACTGGAGCATTCCTGTACACAACATACCGGCCCTTTGTTACAACACAACGTAGCTTTTATCAAGCGTAACAGTACCAGGGTAGGCTCAAACATGAACCTAAATCTGGAAAATTGAGAACACTCTCTGGATTCGTTTTTAATATGTGTAGTACCGAGGATATTTAAGGATACCAAAAGATTTATTATACTGTTTTTACACAAATTAGAAGATCCAAGGTGTCTGCAGTGCCAAGTCTATTCATACGTCCCTTAATTGACGCACTGTAAATTAAGTAAAAGGGTACGCATGGTTGAAAGATAGCATAGAATGCAACTGAGGGCCATAAAGCAGTCACATTACCTACACTTAAATCTTGCAGGAGAATTACAACAGAAAGGGGGTGTTATTTTGAAGTGCAATTTTTGTTACTTCTTTCAAGTGACATATCTAAATATGGCGAGTAGACCACATGAATAGACGAGGGTGTAAAACGTTCAGAAAGAAAAAAGAAAACCACGGGTATGTTGTGCCGTGTCCATAGTAATTTCGTGAAATACGTCCGCCTCCTTTAAGGTTTAATTTAAGGTTACCATGGAAAAGTACCACTGCTGTGGTAATTTGCTAATAGCAAGGCGTTTGTTCATATTGCAAGGTATGAAAATGTCAATGTAAATGTCATCACAGTATTACAGTAACTTATATCTAGTAATAAGTTTGTGTTAGGCCTACCTTACTAGCCAATATGTTTCATAAGTCCAGTACTGGATGTAACTGGCAAAACAAACATTGGCTGCGTCTAGTTGTAGAATTAGAGCAATAGGAACAGAACTTGCACAATGCTGTTCGCAATGATTTTGAGTGTAGTATCCAGGAATAGGTTAACATCAGCAGTAACGTTATTTGACCTATTTTATTGCTGGCGGGAATGGAATTGTGGGAAGATTGTCTAAACTGAGCGCCACATTCTGATGGCTCCAAATACTCTCACAAATCCGTTGCTGGGGTTCGATACCTCCGAGCCTGTAACCCCCAAATGCGATTTTGCAACAAAAGTGTGCCATTGCAAAGTTAATCATCTCCTAAAAATTCGGCTAATAGTACTTCATTATTCCGTAAATTTTTGGAAACAATATTTTTGGCTCGCAGAGTTTGTCTCCGTTGCCCCTTTGTGTTTTTATGTACCAGTTATGTATTTTGATTTATTTATTTATGTAAAGCAGAATTGACATTGGTAGTGGTATGTCGTTTCTTTTGAAGTTCAAGCATCTCCAATTTCGAAACCGTTTATTCGACTTTCTTAGTGTAGGCTTCAGGGGCAACTCGAACCAACAAGGGACACAATTTTCATTTTTGAGGGGGAAGTGGGGGGTGGGGTTCAGCAGTTTGTGACATTACTGACTGAGTCTCTGACTAGAAATGATGGAGGGACAAAAATTGTTTTAAAGAGAAAATATCAGTTAACCATAACATAGGCCATACTTGCTCCTTAAACAGAATGTCAATCTCTATTTACAACAGTTGGTTCAACCTAAATCATCATGTAATTTAGTTAATAATGTATAATAACATTCAACAATTAAAAAAAATATTTCAGTTCGGCTCTTGTTATCGGATGCGTGTAGTTCATAACTAAGGTGAACTTCATCATTTCAGACACTTGAAATATTCCTAAAAGTACTCTAGTATATCTCAGTAAGTACAGACAGCTATCAGATCCAGCTCATGTTTGTATAGCACATGCAGCCATTGGTCCTTGACAATATCATGACCAATCAACACGGGTCTTCTTAGATTTATCCTGGTTTAACGAAAAGAAATATAAGCACTACGACGGTGGCATAGAATACTAGGAGCAATCAAATCATCTTTTATAAAAGAAGGTTAAGGCGGTTGGTCAATCACAACGATGCTTCAAAACGATTGCTTGTATTGTATTCTCTTGCGTGGGTCTTAAGATTCTACCTCTTTGTGTTTACCCAATCTGTTTATCAGAGATTTCAAATATTGTTGAACACACCGACGTGTACTGGTGTAGCCAGAATTTCTCAGTTATTGAGGATTCTTTCAAGTACCAGGTAACCTCATAATCTGGTACAATATTTGGCATCTTTTTACGTCATCAAATGTAACAACTGATATCTCAGACTTTCCGACTATCGTGTCTCGGAGTTTTTTTTTTTTTGAGGGAGGCGGGAACCCCCGCGATCGCGACTGCCCTGAGTGTATATGTACAATTCATTCAAATACACGATCAACAACAGGACGACCTGGAAGTGCCAACCTGTCTATGCCAGTGGATATATGAAATTACCCTCTCCAGGTTTTTATGCCATGTGAATTATTTTCAGTCACTTCCAAATAAATATTTGGAACTATAGAGATCACATACGCGTAGTTCGTTTTTCTTCTTTGCGTTATGCCTTTAACATGACATGGTTTACTCCGTGACTATTCAGAAGGTGCCTTCCTCGAAAAATAAGAAACTCAAGGCACAAAGTTATTATGTATAACTGATATGATGTATGATTGCTGATAATATTCATTTTTGTAAAAACGTTTATCAACCTATACATCTCGGATGATATAAAATTTGAACTGCGTGCAGGAACAATATTAATGTTATGAAAAATATTATCGTTACTGAGGAATTGCAATCTGCCATAAGCATGCTGGAGTTTATTTCTCCGCCTAAAATAAATTTCATCAAAAACATGGGATAAAAGAACGAAACTCTCCAAAGAAATTTCAATTTCGTTCAAACGTGTATGCTGAGAGGTGTCTTCTAAACTTTAACAAGAACATCTACTGTAAGAAAATTTATTCGCTGTCAATGAAATAATGTCAGGTATTCCTCTAACATAAATAAAGGAAATGACGTTTTTGATTATTACGGCTCTTTCCGTTAGTGCACGTGATAAATGAACTCTGAAAATTATGACAGGAACATGAAAGCTGTCGTTGTCATTAAAACGAGAAAATGAACCATGGGCATCTTTGCCTCCTTCTGTGGCTGTATATTTACGCAAGCGCTGTATAATTATGGAATCTAGAAGCAGTCCTGAAAGCATTTGTCTTTTGCCATGATGTGCATACACTACATTCCACACATAAACGATCATCTTTTACACTTTGGAATGTACATGAAAGAATGTTATGCAAAAGGAAAGACGTGATGAAAATGGTCAAAATGCCCTCAGAACAAATGATTGTTTTAAATGAACTTAAACCAAGTACTTAAACTTAAATAATTTAAATTAAAATTAGATTATTATTGCTAGAGTTACCTGTTTATCATCTTAAAGCATGTCGAAAATATGAATTGGGCAATTTTTATAAGAATGGTATACTTCGATTAGTTTGCTGTATCTCTTATTGCACCTTTTGTTATATCCTAGATCCTCCGGCAAGTAGTATAAGTCTGCATTGAAAAAAGTCCCTAATAAACAGAAAAGGAGAATGGACTACCGGAAGACTTATTGTCAGAACACAACAGCTTTGACCTCGCTAAAGTCTCTCCTTTGTCTAAAATGATCCTTTTTGCCCGTTTTAGTTTCTGTAGGGGGCAATCTGTCCCCTGCTCTCCCTGGCAACGCTACTGTGTCAGAATCACTAATCACTTAAATTCTGTTTTCGTTCCACTTTAACTTTCCTGTATAAGTGGTAGATAAAAAAATCTTTTAGTTTCAAAACAAGAATAGTGACGTATTTTTTCTTGTACGATTTTAACATTATTATTCAACTTTAAAGATTACAAGAAGTTTTACTTTAACCTTAATCCAGTTGAATCGATTTAAAGTCTTACTTTTGAATTATTCATTGAACCAATTAGAGATTTTTGAGGTGCTGTGAATAACGTGTTCTCTTTTCTTAAACGTTTGCTCAGATAAAAGTTTTTAGCTTGATAACAATGATCAAAAAGCTTCTCTTGCACAAACAGTCTTCACTCACATAACTGCAGGATTCTGCCAAGTCTGCATTCATTTTAGAGCAATAACTAGTCGTTGATTCACTCGTTTACTTATTGTTAAACTCAGTCAACGACAGAGGAAAAAACAGAAGGCAAAATATTTCATATACTGAACTAAAAGTAAATTTAAGACCTTGATTGTTGATTTATTGATTGTTTGCTTAGTAGTATTTCTCTTCCCAAGTGGGATTTTTCATATACGTTCACTATAAGTACACTTCAGCATCAAGGACAATGCTTAAGGCCCTCGTAGTCTTTGAGTGGAAGCTCTTCGTGGTGTATATTTTTTCTAGGACAATGGAACTATTCAACTACTGAAGAGATACTTATGATCAACTTTTAGCAGTCCTTAATTTTACTAACTAAAAGATCTAATTTTAAATCTTTACGCCAGAATAGCACTCACATGGTGATTTTGTACGTACTGTTAAACGTATTACGTTTGAAAACCTGTATTTGTAGTAATGGGGAAGAGCTAAACAGAAAGTGTTGAAGTTAATAATACAGAAAACTAACGAAAACTAACTAAGGGAAGAAGGCTTGGTCTTATATTTGCATTCCGTAATCCTAGACACGTGTCTGCATATTCAGATACTTTGTACACTTGTTCAAGTTTAGATTTCCTGAAAGATTACATAGCCATTTTTGTACTAGGAAATGAAATTCACTCCACATATACTTTGCTAACAATTAGTAAGTGGATGATTCATATGGTTTTATAAACGTTCAAATGTATTCTGTTTGAACATACCAATCGATGCAGCATTTACGATTCATACACGGTTTGTGAGGTTGGCAATACAGAAAGTTGGGGAGTTCTGTAATAGCAGTTGTGGTCATATCGTATATATAAAGCCACTTCAAGTATGCGCTAAGAGGCAAATTCCTTTCAACGTACTATTCACCAAGGAATGGCTTCTTAACACTAAATAGGTAATTATAATGAATAAATTTTGTAGAATAGTAATTAATGAACAAGCCAAAATTAATGAACAAGTCAAACTATCTAACTGTGTTTTGGGGGATATTAAAGTTTCGAACGAAAGGGAGTGTGAGAAAATCAAATCTATTGATAAAAGATGTCTTCCTACGATAAACAACAAAAAGAGATAGAATAAGCATATTTCATGAGAGAACTCTGTCATCTTCTTCATTAAATAATTCATGTGTCCTTCACACTGGCCATGAAATAAATTTACTTCAAAGACTATAATTTTGCTCTTCATAATATTAGTTTGTTTGGATATTTTATTTAAGATATCACTTTGAAATAGAATGCAACACGCTCGTCATTGAACCAACGTTGTTGCTATGGCAACCTTTGCGTTTGTCCATATTTTAATCATGATCAAGGAAAAGTACATAAAGTCAAGGTTTTCGAATACGACTGACAGCTCTCATTAATATTAGCTTAATCAAAAATAAGAAAACAAAATATTTTCTCTTCAATTGATTGCTATGACCTCTAATTGAAGAATAAAAGAAACGTTTTTTTACAACGTCTAGATTCTCAGGTTGCACAAACAAAATGATGTCTATGAAACAAAAGATACGTTAAAGTTGAGCACCTTGAAATAATGTCAAGACAAGTTAAGCATTGACCTTAAAATAGTGAACTGTCAGGTAACAGAGGTTATAAAAGCAAAGAACAATGAAATGTACATTTATTACTCCCATAAAGTTAATAAAAAAATGAATCAAGTTGTTACGATTAAACTCAAATCTGACAATAGAAGTCGAAATTAAGTAGAATTAGAAGTTGAAGCTGGAACATGTGTTGTATTGACAATGTACCAATGGGAGTGGATAGAAATTTTCATTTATGAAAAGGTGGAAGCTATGACGTATTCCACTGAAGTTTACTTTTTCACTGACAAATCATTAACTCATATTCCAGCATTAATTTGAAACACAAAGTATGACTCAAACAAATACATCGTAACAATATTTGTCACTCACATTCTTCTTCAGATTATCCTTCCAGAGACTGCTTTGAAGATCTCTTTTCATAACAGTATACGTGACACTAACAAGCCATATAAAAAATAATTGCTTTGTGTAAATTTGCGACATTCAGAAGAAACCTCTAGAAAAAGAAAAAGCTTCATATTTATTTGATGAGTAGAAAGTTACACAGTATGGAATGCTATTTAGGTCGTTTATTTCTCATCTTAGACTTAAATTAATTGATCAATCGCATATCAAGGAGGAAAATAGATATTACAGTCATTTGGACAGTAAGTTTCTGTTGATGCGATCAAAGATATTGTTCAAAATTGAAATCATATCAAATTTCTTCCTTTCAACAGTACACTGTAAGTTAACACCGTGTTATAAATAGTATTCTCGTGACTATGATCGCTATTCATAGATTGTAAACTTGTAAATCATCTTTACATCTACAGTAGACGTACATCACGTATTACTTCAGAAACTGTGATTACAGATTTGTTTTTAGTCAAATAAATTTCTTATAGACTTAGGAATTAATTGTATGATAACACCCTCCTTTTCAATATTGAAAGTAACATGTTAGCGATATTTTCTGTTTTCAGTGTACACCTGAAGGGCATCTCTAATATCTTTGTACAGCTGTAGATACCATATTTCTTTCTTTCATGTAAGATTTAGAGTCTTAACAAAAGCATTGTTTATTGTCTCACTTTCATACTTGCAAATGCATCACCTGTTTTTTGTTTACATTGCATTAAAGATGCTTTCCCATATGTTTTATAAATATGCACCCTATGATATCACAGACATCAATGTATGAAACGATTTTAATTTACAAAATCTCGGATAATCAGAACGAGCCCAAGACGCTTAACAAGATACTTCACCCCAAAGAAATAGTTTAGCCCTCGAAACTGAAATACGCTGTCGTATTGATCATTCTGTTGTCCATTCTCTGGTCTTTCTGTATTCTTTTTAAATTTAGATACATTTGCATTTGTAATTTCCGTCTTCCACTCCCGAAAACTATCTAGAGGGGTTGCTCTTACGTTTTACTCACTAAAGTGATCATTTCTACGCTTCGAGCATTACAGATAATCAGCATACCTTTAAGGCTCTGGCGGTGATTTCTTCCCTTTGACTTTGATCGTCATTGAAATTGACTGGAGGCAAAATCTAAATCAGCTTGAAGCAAAACCTGCTTCTTTCTCATCCCGCAAATACCGCAAGACATCGAGCAGAAAGTTACAGTACTACGAGATTCAAACATAACTGATCCGTATAATAATCAAAATTAATTTTAAATACCTTGAAGCATCGTTAACATTTGACAAATAAACTTGTTTATTCCAATTGTGCCATCTTCTTGCTGCCTCGAAAGTCAAGGTACTTTTTTATGGGGGTGGGGGAGATTTCATATTTTCTTACGAAATGGATGTATGATTTCGCTCAATGTGGTATCATATTTCATAAAAGTAGCAGATGGGAGATACAATGTTATGGTGTTAGTGCACAGTAGGCAGATATCGGACTTCATAAAATTTTCATGTTCATTTTCATTTTCATCGCATGTTTTAGTGACATGTACTCTGGTAAACTACAGTGTAGGGAACAGAAAGTGGTGACAAACTTTGATTTTTTCGTAACACTAAAAACTGGAGATTACATTAAGACGAAAGTGGTGAGACAACAAAGGGAGAAAAAAACATTTTTTTCTTGATCAGTTTTTTACACCATGCCAACATAACACAAGCAGAGCACTGCATTCCCAATCAGTTTACGCCTTACCCCCCGGGCACAAACTTCACAAAATGTAGTAAATATGACAGGAGAAGGGGCCTTTTGAGTTTAATTTCGAGATTTTGACAGTATTTTTTTCCCACCCGGGAGTGCCCTGTGCACCACCATGGGCCCTGGTGCTGGTCTAAGTACTCCAGAAAAGGGCGCTGGTTTTCTTCAAGCTGAAGTCCAACACTGCTACAGTCCTGTTCTTGGGTATTGTAAGTGATTGTAAGCATTATTGCAAGACAAACAGCGACAAAAGAAATTTTTGAAACTTGTCTTAGTGTCTTCACTAAAACCACGATACATCCAACATACACATGTCGGATGTAGCACAATCTTGTATACTCGGTTTGCAATTAGTGAAAATAATCCTTACTTAAATTTAAAAAGTTAAATTAAAGAAGCTTTTGTTACTGAACTTCTCAGAAATAGGTTAATCCACTTCCTGCTGCTCAAGTGTCATCTTGTCACATACGGTCTTCGCTTTGAATATTGACACAAGTGTAATGAGATTTACAATATTACAATTTACTTTACCGCTAATTAGCAAGTAATGTCACCAAAAAAGTTGATATGTAGGCTACAGTTGTCGATATGAGAATGGGCTTTATTTTCGGTTGTCAATTGAGATTCAGCCAAACAAATTGCTTAATTTTGTGCAAACAGTACCCAAGATGTTCGTAACTAATCTGTGACTGTCATAAAGTCTAAAACGGCGCGCCATGTGCAGATTTTCATATGTCATCCGGATGCATCAGAGCAATTTGAGTTAGCTCAATAAACATGAAGATGAATCTTACTTACAGTTATCAAGCCTTGTATCGAAGGGAAAGTTGAAACCACGTAATCAAAATGGAACTTGAGGATTCAGAGAGATGACCTACTTTAAAACTAAATTCCCTCTCTGTGATTACGTTAGAGGTATAACGTAAACAAACTGAAAGGTTTATATGTGATTTGTATGATGTGCCTAAAGTATACAGTATATAAAGACAATGGCGGCTTCTGGAAGAGAAACTCTGTGTTGGTTGTTTAAAGAGGGCCTCCTATGACTGAAACGACGTCAACCATTAGCAACACTGGCATTGTGAAAACGTCCCCTTAAAATGCTATTAATCAACAGTAATCAATCATATCCATCACTTTGATACCGTGTGTCAAGTTACCTATTTAACCGTCACTCAGTAAATAATTGAATGTTCTTCTTCGTGATACGTGAAGTAATTCAGTCACCGTCCTGCATACTTTATAGTTTGAAGAGTATTGTAGGATGTTAGTTGCACGTTCTCTTTTCAAACTCTCCGTGCCCCTATATCATAAATAAATATACGCTCACTGCAAAACTTTCAGATCTCGTGCCTCAATACTGTCCATCCCTCGCATTACATTACAGTGGATTTATTCTTAGCATAATTTGCTAAAAATCACAGTTTTAAACATTTCTGTTATAACACGCTTGACAACAAGGATCGTGAGTCGATAATCCAATCCATAGCTTTCCGTAAACCTTTGTGCATATCATGTGTATTAACGGCCTTTCACACTTCATCCAGCAAAACGCTTCCTGTGTAGCTCCAAACAAATTCAGAATTGGTCATACATTAAAAAAATGGACATGGATAAATGCATGCAATTTTGCTGCTCGCCGGAGTTTTATTAGTTATATTTTATTCATCTGATTAAATGAGTCTTTACTGGTATTGGACAGATGAACTGTCTTCTTTTTGGACGGATGGGGGAAAATGTCCCATGAATACTTTCAAAAATTAAAAGATGGGATATTCTGAGGTCAAGAGATGGCCTATAAAACTCATGGTTCATTTCTTTGCAGTTGTTGCAAGTATTGACTGAACGACTTACGTATGAAAAAATCCTTCACCAATGACTTCCCTAAAGCAATTAATGACAAGGGGTGACTGATTTAAAGTCTTGACAAACATTACGTGCTTATTTCCTCCTTTCATTTTGTCATTCATTTGCAAATAATTGGCAGAATCCTAACTTTAATTCAAGTATAATTACAAAAATTGGCTCTTGTTAGGTGTTCGGCCTCTTCTCGTGACCCCAATTACTAGAAGCTGAATGATAAAGGCCGTTTTGCAACAAAGAATAAAATCGTAAATATAATAAATCACCTACACGAGTTTCTTATTCACAAGGTCTGTAAAAGTCTTGTTGGGGGAACAATTACATCAGATGAATGACGTAAACTACAAAATGTTACAAACACATCATCAGCAACTTGGCAAAGAGTAGTACTACTTGAGTTTTCTTGGTTAGGATCCATCTTAAAGGGACTGAGGGAGTTTGGATCAAAAATAAAACGGCTTTTCTTTTGATTAGTTTCTCGATTTGTCCAAGTCTTTTGTTAATCTAGTTGAGAATTTCTTATGTTCCCAATTTAATCACTTGAAAGTAATTGAGAGCAGTGCAAGCATCTTGACATTAAAACTTAAAGGCAAATTGATATGAACGTACACATTAATGTCCTATGAGACATTTTAATATGTAAGCAGTGGATATATTAATATTTAATTTCAGTGATGCAAATTTCAGTGATGCTGATCTACAATTATTTTCTTAACAATTGCTAATAATGCTACTAAATGGATATTGTTAGTATAAAGAGGAAAGGCACATGTAAAACCATGGTTGACGTAATCGTCTACTTTAAGGGGAGTTTGTAAGTAATTGGTCATCATTATCATTGCAGCTATATCGTAGGTGCAAAGGGTAATGTCTCCTGTGTCTTGATCTGTCCATATAGGATTAAAAGACTTAGAAGAAGTATTGAAACGCTGTAAAAAGAACAAGAGTATAAGTGTGACTTAAAACTTGTGTGAAAGTTATATATGATATATGAATATGATTTTTAAATCTCAATTTACGTAACCACAATGTTAAATCTTCTGATGATTGTGACAATCAAATGACTATTATTTTATTTCATACCTTTTCCATTCTTGACGTTTTCAGAATTGCAGTCTTCCATACTTAATCCCCTGGTGAAGGCACTCATTTATTAGACAATAAAGGAATAAGTTACCCTTCATGACCCTATAGGCCGGTTGTACATTAACAACCTTTATCTTAGTCGTAGATGTAGTATCACTGTATCCAGTCCTGTAACGTCAGGTATCTTTCATTATGATCAGATAATAAAACTAATACAACAGTCATTGGAATTGTTACTTCCCTTGCCCTCTATCTATCTCATTTGGTCTTGAGTCAAATCTGATCTAAAGGACATCTCTGTCATATTGACGAATTTTACAGATGCTTTACAAGATATAGATGGCAGTTTATTTCTTTCAGTTCAACTATTGCCTGATTGGGCCCTGTTAAAAAGCTGATATAATCGATCATCAGCTTTAAAGTTGCTATGTGTTGATAAGGATCTTGACGTATGTAAGTGCAGTGAATACAATCTACGCCTCCTTTCGTGAAAGTTCTGTGTAAGGAAGCTTAGAAGTTAAACTTACCAACAAACTGAAGAGCATCCATCATTCAGAATAATATCCCTGTTACTCGTTGACATATTCCTAGCGCTGTAAAAGACATAAAGTATGGATGGAAGGGGACTACGATGGGAGCTCACTGCAGAATCAATTCAATTCTAACCTACCTGGTACTATGACAGTACTCGATCTTCTAAAACAAGGACCAGGAGAAATAGATTTGATCACCCGCAAAGAAGAGTAAATGGTTCAATAGTGCCTTTCTTTCAATGGCGTAATTCTCTAATTTTTGTTTCTTATTTTAAATTACAAGCTATACCATACAACAATTAACTTGTGAGTAATAGAATTTATAAGCCTGCCAACAGTTTTAGCAGAAGACATGATTTAAAGTAAGCCATATATCTTACACTATGTTGTCTCCCAGAATAAATTCTACGGACGCTTATCCTCATCTTGCATGAGCCCTTCAACATGGTATAAGGAATTACTTTAAAAATTCTACAAGCAATCTGAAGGTAATACATGATTACAGATCGTAACATTTGTACTCTATAACGTCATTGAGCGAAATGTTTGTATGATCAAAACATCTTTTGAATATTTCGGAAGTACCCATGGCAGTCAGGAACTGGAGGTGTAAGGTGTCTAATCCCCCCCCCCCCCCCTACACACACCCACACAAATTGTGAGGCAGTCCGGAAATCTAAAATACCCCTTTGAATTTCTGATATCTCAGTCTTAAACATGTTATGAATCCAAAAGAGGAACAATAAAGGACTAGGTCGCATCTTAGGTCAGCAGCCGAATGGGAGGTGCACCCCATAACCTGAGAGATGTACCCCATAACCAAAACCCCAGTCCTGTGACATGACACTCTTCATACTTACTGTTCTTCCCATTGTCAGCTTTTACAAAATCGGATATTTACTAGGTATGTCCGAAAACTGGCTAGGCAGCGCCACCACTCAGTGGAAAAAATATTTAGGTGGTCGAAAATTTATGCTGCGGCAATGTAACTTTAATTTGTATGGTTAGAAAACGATTACGTTTGAATAGGTTATCATATCAGTATGACATTTTACGAATACACAAAAGTAAAATGAACCGTATGATATGAATATGAAAGTAACAAATTATATTTAGCACACAAAAAGGTTTCTATCATAATTGAAAACAGAATATAATAAAACTCCCTGCCTTGATAATTCTAAGCGACAATTTAATGGAACCTTGCTACTCACAAAATTGTAAGTCGTCATTTCTTGCTGAAATATATTTACTCTGAAGCCGTATTTGAAAAAAAAAAGGACAAGACAGAGTGCAAATTAAATACGATATGAGTGTTAAGGCTCTTCGATTGCAGTATAAAACTATTACGCCAACAGCAGGAAATTTCTGAGGTAAGTGTACTTTCACTCCATATTGGAAACACTTTGCTACACTTTACTGTTATTGTTCAACATAAATTGATTTGAACTTCGCTCACGAACCAGTCGCAAATTATGTTCATTTGATGTTATAGTAATATGTGATGCCGTAGAATATACCAATATAGCCTGTGAGTGTCTTTTTAAAATGCGTTAATGTCCAACTCAAAGGAATGTTGCTCAATGCAGATAAGCAATTCAAAGCAAATTAGATTGGTGCCCTAGATTTAAGAAAAAAATACTTAAAGACATATCACTTCATTAGGTCTACCATGAAATCATGTTCCATCTTAATTGTCCATTAGACACGTTCGCGTAACAACGGTCTCTGGCCAAAGACGAATCCAGATCAAGTTGTTTCGCCAAGACTTCATTTACTGTTAGAGCTATTGAGTGAAATCTTCATATTTCATTATCTCCTAAGTATGCAAATAGAAACTGTAATGTTCTTTACTGTTTCTTCAGCTCCTGTGTCATCTCATGTTGGTAATTAGTCAGCTGTCCACCTATCATTATCTCATTGCCCTATAGGGGCTTAGATGAGATATTGTAGTCACTTGGATAGTGGAGCTATATATTGTACTGTGCACCCATGGAGAATGGTTGCCATGGAACAGCTTGGAGTCGATGAGTAGCGACACCCCAGGGGTACCCCATGGTAGAGTGACCATGGGTGCAGGTGGGTCCCGTTGGGTGGCATAAATGAAAACGTGTCCATGCCAAAATGTTTGCGTATGTGCGTGTGTGTGTTTAAATTTGGTAAGGTTATGCATGATGCAATGTGTCCAAGATGTATTGCATGTATGGTAAATTGAGTCAAATTTGCTGATTTTCGAGGAAAAAAGACAATTTTCCCCCAATATTGGTATTTCAAGCATATCTTGAGAAGTATTTGGCCATTTAATGTAAAATTTTGCAAGGACTTATCTGAGAATGTAATATTCAAGGTATATCACTTTTATAGTAAAGAGAACACATTGTTCAACATTTTAATACTGTAATGGTAAATCCAGTGAAATTTAGGAAAAAAAAACCAATGTTGCCCCAAAATTCATATTTCAAGCATATCTTGAGAAGTATTTGAGCATTTAATGCAAAATTTTGCAAGGACTTACCTGAGAATGTAATATTCAAGATATATCACTGTAATAGCAAATACAGTAAGATTTGCTGATTTTTGAGAGAAAAGGGCAATTTGCCCCAAAATTTGTATTTCCAGCATATCTTGAGAACTATTAGACCAATCGACTTAAGGCTTTGTAAGGACCTATCTGAGAACACATTGTTCAACATAATATTAATGTAACGGTAAATCCACTGAAATGTAAGTGCTAATATTTGAGAAAGTCAATTTTGCCTCAAAATTTGATTTACACCATACATTGAGAGCTAATTGAGCATTATACACAAATTTTTCAAGGCCGTTCCTATGAGCACATTAATGAAGATACAGTATATCACTCTTATAGTAAACCGGTAAAATTGTATGATTATTTCTTAAAAAATAAATAGAGCCGGCATCCGGGTCAATAGACACTACCTTTTAACTTTAGCCAAAACAACTTTAGCAGAGCTGGCCCCTGTGGGTAATGTCTTTGAACATTCCTGCGAATTATGAAAACGTTATTTTTAAGTCAAACAATAATTTTAGCAGAACCAGGTCCTCCACAGGTAAAGAGTAGACTAGTGTGCAAATAACCCATAGAAGGATGCTGTTATATGCTGCCCCTAACTGTAACCACTTAGCTTAACCTTTTCTTCTTCCTTTTCTTCTTCTACTTACCACCATTTTATGTTTGAAGAATATTTGGCTCTAATTTACAATCAGTGCACGGAACTACGTCTCTGTGACGTGTGGTTGCAGTAAACTGTTACAAATCCCTACGTGCAGGCTCTGTGTTGAAATCAATGCATGTTGGTGATGAGATACGCGACTCTGTGGATTGCCCTCTTGTTTCATATTTTCATCAGAAAAATAAAAAAGAAATAGTCCCGTGTTTTGCATAAAAGTTAAAACGGTCAAAGTGTGACATTCTCATACTCTTTTACCATTCTAGTATGCCGATATTGTCATTACTTTATAAATTGTGACCTGTGAGTGAAATTGACGTGTCGTCAATAGATACCAAATGTACAATTCATATGAAATAAAGTATCATTCATAATTATCTCTGCTAGATGTTTTTATCCCATCCTATACATGTAATGCACGGGATAAGATATTGCAGTTGCTTTGAAAAGTTAGAATATATTATAGCTCTCTCAGTTGCCACAGCAACAGTTACCATGGTAACATTACGTACCGTTGATATAAGGCACATCGAGAGTGTAACTTGGTATGGCACTTTAGGTGACCTGGAACCCCCATCAGGGGAGGGTCAAAATGTGTGAGGATGTGTGTGTGCGCGAAAGAAAATTTCAAAAGTTTGCAAAGGTCAAGTTCAGACGTCAAAGGTCAAATACACACCCATGGCCGAGTGTGATGTGCCTAGCTACGTTTACGTATGCACTGTGTATAATGTAAGGCGCTTGGTGTTCAATCACTCTTGATCGACTACAATAAATTACCAGCTAAAGCTCGGGTGACACTAGCGCGATGCAACACACGACTCAATTTCAACTAAATTTGCACAACATTTATTGTCGTTTACATTAATGAACACAAAATAGGAACCAAAAATCAATTTTTCTCTTTCGAGAAATCCACCATTGAGAGAACTGGGACCCTTTTTTATTCTGAACAACTTTTATGATCAACTCAATTTGCACTAATTTAGTTGAAATTTGAATTGCGTGTTGAATCGCGCCAGTGTGACCTGGCTTTAAAAGGTCGAATGATTATGGACAAGGATAGATATGAGATGCATCATCTCCGTGGATTGCCCTCTTGTCTTTTAAAATCAGTATTTGGCTTTTAATTCTGTTTACTCAAAGTATGCAATGATCGAATTTTCCTCGAAATGGAAAACAGTCTAACTGACTCGTTCATATGCACATGTATTTGTACTCTCAGATCAAGTTTAGAGCACTGTTTCATATGTAAAAGGAACAAGTAACGTATGCATGTGACTTCTGCACTTAAAAGTATCGGTAACGTATAGTAATCAGCATAGCATTGAATAAGTCAATACAAATAGCAATAATGTGATATTTGTTACCGTACACAAATGCGTTATTGACGTGCTATTGCATCACAAATATTGAAAATATATTGAAATGAATTTTATGAATCTGAAGTTTCTTTTTACCACATACGTTTGTAATCATTCCATCTGACCTTTATTTAGATCTCTTGGTAAGTAACCACTTGTTGTAACACAATTATTTGGTGCTAAGTACGACATGGGAGTACATTAATTGTATCAATGTATTTTAAAGTGCCAGTATCTCTTATCACGATACTATATATTTTAACTTTTATGATTAACGACGCAGTTGTCGCATGAATGTGAACATAATAAATCTACTTACTTGTTATTGCATTTAAATATCTTAGGGGGAAATGTCAGACTATGTGATCATCTCAAAAAGATGAACACATCTTCAGCAGCCGTTGCCTTTCACGTTCATTTAAATTTAACTAATCCATCATACTGCACAAAATTGCTTTGTGATACTGTAAAAACAATCTCGCAAGTTTAGTGCCTTCCTATATTCTCTCTAGAAAGACAGACATTCCCCTTAGTGCATGTGGCGGAGAATGCGCTATCCTTCATTATGAATTATTATTTAGCCACAGCTAATCTTTCATTTAAGGTTTCCCTCCCTTGCAAACAATGACAAATTACCTTCTGTTGCCTCCTTTCAATGAAATCCCTCACTTGATTCGTGTTTATGGCTTCGGCTGTAGCTTAGTCTGTCTACCACAAGTAGACTACTTCTATCAGACGGCTTTCTTTATATATTCGATCTGGGATTGGGTACACACACAATAAACTGTGTTTGGTTGTGTATGAAGGAGAAAAATTAATCAAATGTATTTATTACTGCAGTGATTTGCATGATTTTGCATGATTTTCTTCAGCCGGTAGTTTCGTTCCATTTGAAAATTCTTTCGGTCGCCATTCTCATTAATTCTTTCTTTACATTTCTGTTTGTGGTAGAGTTGTGTTTGGTGCGTCCTCGTTAGGGTTGTCTTGTGTCTGGTGTTTGGAGTGTTTTCGGTTTTGGCGTGTTTGGTAGCAAACCGCTGTTTTGTACCATGGAAAAACTGATTAAAATACAATGTATGCAGACAGTTGAATAATTTAATTATTATTGTTGCAATATATTCAATTCATGTTAATTTCTGTGGAGAGTCTTAGATGTTGATAATTAAACCAAACCATATATGCGCTATGGTTTGTTATCTTTCGTTGAGTATTGCATCAATCAACATAATATGTCTTCCCATAAAGAGGAACGATTTTAAGATAGATCTAATACGAGCAAGAAGTAACTACTTACACTATTATTTTAGTTGATCACTTGACTCAATAATATTCCATCTGAACATCATTCTTTCCTCAAAGAACACTGTATTATTCACCTTATGACATTTTAAGATGGTTGCTACATTTTGCATTGTTGAGTGACTGTGAACCTCTTATCAATAATGTTAAAATCTATCATCTGTAATGCCCCAGTCAGCATTTTAATCATTAATAGCCTACCACTCATGTATCAAGCCATTTAGTGTTCTTGCTTGCACTTTCCTTTTATTAATAACTAATTGCACTTATGGTAGTTGCCACAATTAGCGACACTCTGATATACCACCGTCATGTTACATGTTTGATGTTACTAGTGCATACTTGTGTGGTGATCAACCAAAGTATATTGGATTTGAATATATCGTACAAAGACCGTTTGTGAGCAACCATCAAGTACTTTGAGACACGAAAGGTTTATTTGCGCTATACCATCGTCTCAAAGTCAATGACTAATGGAAATGTAAGTCACATAACATGTTTGAGTTCTCATTAGAGCAATATCGCGGCACATAGTTCTTGGTAATTATATCAGAATTGTTCAAATGATTCAGCAAGTTTGTTGCACTGTGGTGCATGCATTGTCCGTCCAATGATTATCAACAATCCTTTAGGTGTTTTCCTAAAGAACTTCTGAGACTACAGAAGCTCCAAATACTAATTTTTATCAAGTACAGTGTTTCACCTCGAAGAGCTATTGGCTCCTATTGGCTCCGTATTTACCACATGCTTACAAAGAAACGTTTAATATTTAGATGCCCCTACATACTATATTCTGCGTTTATTTGTGATAGCCACTGCATACCAAACCCTTTGAAATGTTATCACAATACGACCAAACGAGATTCAGACGAGATTTTGTATTTCTGCCGTTAGACAAAAGCGGGTCAACGAAGTACTCTACAAGACAAGATACAAAATCAATAAAATAGTTGTCAATCGTGAAACGTCCTTTAAGGTGATGATCGATATCTGAGTGTGATATAAAGAATGGGGTGATGAAAACAGTTGTTTGGAGCACTGCACTATATGAGGAACTACAATAAATGTAGCTTTGAACCAAGCCATCTTCATTGCACGGACTTGATCTTCGTTCACTGATACATCTTTTATCTGAATCTTCGATTTTCCATAGGCAAAAATTTACAATACTCTCTGGTAAAAATGGCATTATTACGATCAATTCAAGCAAAGGGACCCAGGGAAGTTGGACTTGTATGTGAATTTCTTTTACTTAGATTTGTTATTGACCAGGCCTGGTAGCTTGAAGACTCTTGTTGTGTTACTGCAGAGCACACATAGGTTTAATCGACTATCACATGCAATACACAACAAAAATCTTAGTAGGTAAGTGACAAGTGAAATTTGTCAGTTGCCCCTGACTTTGTGTTGCAGTGTTAACAATAAACCTCCCTTGTCACAGTCTATTCGCTTGAGTGTATATAAATTTTCTTAAATATTTCGCCTACAAAGAGTAGACTGCTACCTCAAGACTGTAATAATTATGAAAGTACATTTCACCATATTCTCTCCAAGGGAATTGTTTCCACTTCGCATCGTTGGTCTTGGAATACAAAAGAGTCGGTGTAGCCGTGATTTGCACCATTTATCTCTTTTTTGGAGGAGCGAGACATGTTTTACACCATTTTGATCATAATCATTCTTAATAAACCTTATTCTACCTACCTTTTTAAGTAAATTTAATTCTAGTTAAATGTGTTAAATTTTTTGCAAACAATCAGGTTATTAAAAACACCCTTTCAGCAGCAAAAAGGTGATCTTCATTTTGACCTAAATCTAAAGTAGTTTGATATGTCTTATACAATAATCAACATGAACACGTAAGAAGAATTGTTTAACAACTTAATGTATTTAGCAACGTAAATACGCTTCACGCGCTCTGTAATACATATTTACCTCATAACATACAAACGGGATAACCCCACGTGTCCACCTACAGGGTAATACTCATGTTATCCCCTCCCCCAATTCTCGGAACTTGTCTCCGCCCTGCACTCATCCACAAAGTGCAGAATTCATCCCCATGTGTGTGCACTTCAGAAAATTAAAACATCTGTCCAGAAGTATGTGTCAGTGTGTTGAAAATGCTATTCCACTTGTTTGGTAAGAAGAAAGTTAACAACTTTCCAACGGTCCTCTCATTTCTCAAACTACTGATACCACATTATGAGTTAAATTTAATAGTATTACGTAGAGATATTGTCACTATATGGTCTCCTACACTTGATTAATTCCGCAGTCACGTATCACAATAAAGTTGATGCCGTTGTAATACCAGCAGCAGTAAATTTGAGTCCCGATTTAATTTACTGAACGGTATTAATTTCATTATACCTTGATTGATGAGTCTGCACATGCCGTAAGGCAAGAAGATATAAAACATTATAGATCATTAAATTGCACCTTCTAAATGATGAAGTATCTACTAAGATTTCGAGAAACTTTTAAAGAGACTCTGTTGGATCTGGTCAGTGAGACACATTGAGTAAAGCAGGTCACCTTGACCCTGAAAACAAACTGCTTTAGATTCCCCACGTTATTACTGTGCCCCTTTCTATCGCATTTCTCTCTAGGGCTTTTTATTTTAAGGCAGTATCTGCCTCAGTTGTCCAACGTTCATCGACACTAACTGAAAGACAATGTTGTATTGGGTAAGCAAGTGAAGGCAAAAGATGATCGAACTTCAACATTCTGGTTTTTGTCGAAAACAGAGAACTTTTGACTTTCAGAGAAATGAAGATGGAGAAGGCATTTTGTCTTTGTTTATTCATTCGTACATTGAATCACAATAGTAAAGAAACGAGGTAATCGCATTCAAAAGTGGTGTTGTTTAGTTAAGGTGTAGCACATGGTGGATGGATTATATTGAAAAACATCTCAGCACGTGCACAATAATTTCACAATACATTTTGTGACACCGTGAATAAAAGCCTGATTTGATGGATGTGTGATTGGCCTTGTACAAATCTGTTGTCTCCAAACTTTGGAAACTGTGTTCAAGAGAAAAGTCTACAGTCCTTATTTTGTCCTTAAATTGTCTTTATTTTTAATACTTCTTGAAGAATATGGGTACTGAAATGCTTTGTTGCTTTTGTGCATATCTGGCTACCTATATTTTAAATTCAAATTAATTTGGGTTTTATGACGACAACTCTTGTCCAAACCCATCTTATGTGTAATGTCTGAGTGAGAATTGGAAATTTTTTCTTTAAAATATTCTGAAAACATTGGAACGTTTTCCAGGTAGACAAAAGTTTTCTTCAAAATTTCAGGAATCTGGCAAAACTTTATAATCTGTTCACCTAGATACAACGATAACCATTAACTAGGAAAACCTTTTGGTAGGTACCAAATGCGCTTAGATATATTTTTCTTTTCGTGACCTTGTACAGAACCCTTCAATGCAAAACACTTCCAAACAAATTATGCTATTTTATGTAAAACTATTTACTAATTTGTTTGCAGGAAAGTGATTACACTATTTTTGGCCTCTAAAATCACCTTGGATAAGTACTGAAAGTTATTTATGACATTGCTAATAGTCTAGAGAGAGTTAACAATGTTTTCGTCTACAATTCATTATGATTACAACATAGTTGAGGTCGATAACATTGTTTGTCATTTGAAGCTAATTATATTATCGATCACAAATAATGTTGAAGAAAAATCAAATAATTTATCAAGCCATTTTGACGAAATTTCTTCAATGAGATTTTAACTAATACGGTAATTCCATAAAGGCTTACACTAATGACTTTTTACTTGACTTATATGTCAGGAGATTTTTATGAAGAGGCTAATTTCTCGTTTCATTTTCTAGTTGACACCTTCTACCCAATCAACAATATTCAACAATATTGTTAGTGTTAGTAGGTATAATTTGTGATGTTTTGTAAGGATATCAAACCAAGTGGTAACATTCTCCGACAAGATGGTTGAAATGTTCACTTGCTGTTGTTGATTTGTCTTTGCAAAGAAGCTAAATCACAGGTTATTTTTGCAATGATACCAAAGAAAAACCAACTACGTTATCCTGCAGTAAAGTTGGCTACATTGAGCAGTACTAATATTGCAGTGTGTTTTGTGGCGTAACTAGAGTACTTGCCACTCGGAGTATATCGTCCCACTGAGATCCGAGTAAGTCTTATGGCGCCCCTCTTGCTTTGCCACTCTCTTAATAATTTAAGGCATTATTATGGGTATTTCAACCATGATTGATGACCGGACATATGCTACACATGAGTTTCATCATATTTTCGATAATCATCCAGAAATGGAGATCAATACGTCAATGAGGTCCATTGACTTCCTGTGTGTAAAAGCATAACAATGTAGAAGTTAAGAAATTAAGAGAGGCCTTAAAGTCCTCTAATCGATTAACACTGTTACACGTGGGGGCCAACACCTGTAATCATATCCATTATGCCAGGAAAAAAATGACCAAATCAGTGGACCTGGGAAAACTTCCATAAGACGCTTTCATTCAATTATTATTTGCTTTTGGTTAGTCAATGTCTTTCTAATAGGTCATAGAGCATAACTTTTAAATTTCAAATTTTCGTTTTACTTCAGGAAGTATTCATTAGTATTTGTGATATTTTAAGCCGTCTTCCAGTGTTGACAGACTGGGGTTTCGGATGGGCAGAATGCTTCGTGTAAGAGCAACAATGTTACACCCCCAATAAAGAGTAGATGTTACAAGATTAAGTTTTGTAATTTTTAACGTTTCGACTCACTCTTCCATTAAAGGAAAACCGTTGTACAGCCTCCCAGATGGTCCTGATACTTCAAATATAGTTTTCCAAACAATAAGACACCATTCGGTAGTCCACGTCAAAGAAAATATGAAGTTGAAGTATGAAGTTTTTATGAACATACATTTATCGGTAAGTCGCCAGGTTGATGCGAAAATACGTGTTCGTGACGTCACACATGCACCTGCACATGTCACGTAGTATTGCCGGTGGACGTGATACGTTATACATTTCCAAAATGGAGATACGCTGTACAACAACGACGGGAAGTCTGAAGTTTTATTTGAAAGAAGTTATTACGAAAACTAAGTGTAGACTGAAATTGAAACACCCACTACGGTTCCTTTTAGACTGCCATTTTTTAAACTATACTAGTCATCTAAGGAGCTACTGTTACCGGGACACTGTAACTTGGACACAATTTTATGAATTCCCATCATCAAGTGAGCTACACAAATGGCCAATTGATTACGTGGATGATTACGTTTGTGTACTTATACGTGGATTTAAGGATAATGTGAATATCAAACTTATGTAAAAATTGTAGTGGACATAACATTTATCACATAGTCACAACAACTATTCCCTGAAAGACTGTTATGAAGGTTGATTTGGCATTTTTCGTGTTCTGTGTTAAATTTGTCATGTTTTGAGAGAGTAACCATATGCTAGAGGCAACACGGCACACATGATTTTTTACTAACCTTTCTTCATCAGTCAAAACTGATGTAGTATAACTGTGTTAGAAAAAGAGGCAACCATAAACCCAGTGATATTGTTAGAAATATCCGCTAAGAGGTACTGTTGTGTAAAGGTTTAGGTGTGGAATTTTGGTGCGCAATGGAAATGTGTTTGGTACCTCCAAATGATGAAAAGAATATTTTGACTTTCTTTTACTATGTAAATCCCCAACAATAAATATAGATCTTAGACGATTCGGGTTATTAACATGCTTACATCAATTCATAAACTCACATTCTTCCTATTAGTAGAACAAGTATATGAAGGATAGATTGAAATGTTTATTCAGACGTTCGTCTAGGAATCACACCGAATTCCGAGAGTAAAAGCTTTAGCTGACGTAGGCCTAATTGGTTCATGATGTTCATGTGACATAGGGTGTCAACCAAAGCAGTATTCACTAGATAGACTGACGAATTCGATGTTTAAAAAGAGAAACAGAAGTCACGACATTATACAAATATAATTACTCAGTAAGGAGGTGTGGATGTTACTCTCATTTCATTTATTTGATTTTTGACAACTTTACAAACAATAAACACACATAACAAAGATATATATTGAGAAGACTATTTACAGATGAATCGAGAAAAAAAAATGTTCTATACCTGAATATACAAAGCTATGAATGGAACTGATACGAGAAAGTCTAATGAGCTTAACGAGGTGTACCACTCTCTAGCGCAGATAATGATAATAATCATATAAAGAAAAATAAAAAGGTAATAACACAATATATTACAAACACCCAGTCACTCTACCAACACGCAGATAAAATAAGTGATAGACCACTTTACACTTACGTTTCAGCAAATGTTTAAAGCGAGGAAGAAATTTGCAATGATTGGAGGTCTTTTGCATGGGAATTCCAGTAGTCGTCCCTTTTTTCAGGATCAATTCGTTGCCTAAAGTGGCACATGGAAATTAAACATCCAAAATTCAATTTAAAGCTGGGATATGAGTGAAAAATTTGACACTAAAAATCAAATTCAGCGGAATATGTCATAGCCAAAACAAAAAAGGAACACTGTTTAAGCTTTCTTTTTTTAAATTTAATAGGGTCAACAAAAATGTCCAGATATTTTTCATATTCAAATATCTAAGCGAGGATTGCATAGTTCTCTTTCAGAATTTGTGACAGGTGATTTTTCTCCTACTTTCTCTTCCCTGTGCCACTGACGAAAAATTAAGGTAGATGACCAGGCAATTGCTAGTACAACTCATATTTCAGCTTTAAAAAGAGTCAGATAATTCTGTCTCTGCAAGTGCTTTACTTTTTCACCTACCATTTGATCTAGTTATAGAAATCCTGAGTATTAAACACAGAGTGTAATATTTACAGATTGATTAGTACGAACTAAAATTATGTTTTATCACAACATGCTTGTATTTAGCATTTCGTTAATTGCACCTGCTGCCCCGTCGATTCACATATCATAGCATTCAGAATCAAAGGATCGTTGTCCATCATTATGTTATATGATACCGTAATAGTGGATAATGAACTTGTTTTGATATCATACGCCTCTATTAATTAAGGATCACTTATTTTGCTTATTCTTCCAGATTTGGTATCATTTTTACATACAGCGATCTGATTTCTAGGCAATTCTTGCAGCATAATATTGATAAGTTTATCGATTACGTAATTAACCCGTCATGGTTGTAAATGAAGTTAGGGTTCTATGTGCAAGTTAGGGCTTTATGCAAGTTACGCTGCGGTGCTTTCTACATCTCCACAATATAACTTGCATTTTAGGCAATACGTTAGGTGTTTACCACAGCTCAGTGTTGCTGAATGAAACGCTAAAGCCGTGATTAAGTTAAAGAAAGCTTTGACAGTGTGTAGTGCTACGTTTAAGCTCAACAAAATATACCATTACTGTACTTTAAAACGTTTTAAGTCGATCGGTTATATAAATGCTGACTAACAAGTTAAACAGATCTGTGAAATCAACTTTTTAGCTTAATGTCAAAATTATGCCGACATTTACTTACTCCTGAGTACCACCGAAGTACGGTCTTACTTAAAATAATAACAAATCAAAACAAAAACTGATGATATGTAGCAATACTTTCTTTGTGACTTCATTCATCAGCTTACAATGGCATTCAATGTGCTACATCAACTTAAAATATTCTTAATAGACATCCACACGCTTGTCCTGCTATCAGATTTTCCATCAGATAGCTATGGGAAGGGCTCTCCTTTAAGGTGTTCCCTGTCAGCCTTTTATCACACTGCGGATTCCCTAAAACCTGTTTTTTTTTCCAAAATGTCTCCGCGTCCAATATAATTCCGTCAGAAACACTCCTTGCATTCCAAATACACCCAACCTACTTCCCACTGCAGTGATACTTTTCTGTATCAATATTAGTATATTAACTAATTGCCGTACGAAACCTTTTTTGATCAGCTTCTTTAAATTAATCCAGTATTTTTTTATGCATTTGCATGGTATCATAAATTAATAGACTTTTCTTCTGCAAAACATGTCTGTACAAAGTCAGAAAATATTCATTAATCTTAATTGATATTTATATATGCTAGACATCATTTACTACTTTTAAAATTCTCCTTATTAATTTTATATTGCGTCTGCATCCGTGCTTTCTACAAGGCCGTTGGCATCGATCAATTTCTCATTTTATGCAGTTCAAATGCGAAGGAAGAACAACAAGTTCAGCGGAGTTCGAAAATGAATCATAATTAAGGAGTGAGTATGTAGGACAGTAGTTCGCACATCCTCAGGTAATTGTGAATCCAGTCACTTCGGATTTTAAAGATACATGTATCATATAAATATTCGGAAATGCCGAAGGCGAGTCTCGTACACTACAGTCATTTTCTTTCAGTCAAATGCATTTGCATTTTTCAAAATATAAGCAATTGTCTCTTTACATACGTCACTTCCACTTAGTTCTATGCGTTATTGTTCATGATATTAAAGAGTTGCACCTTCATATCTTTGAGTTTTATGACAGTGGAAGATATCATTTGATTGAAATATTTCACTCTCTTTGATTTAATTTTATGCAAGCAAATGTCTGACGGCGTCTTGACGGACACAGTTGATAACCTTGTAGAACGCAAGATGACAGTCGGTTTTCATATTCTCACAAAGCAGCAACAGAACTAAGTCCTCTTTTTTATTTCCTCGCATGCACAGAAAGGTTATTCTTATCGTTAAATTGTTGGTCTAGATAAAGTTTAGAGCGCTCCAAGAATCTTTAACCTCCAGAGACGATAGCTTAAATACAGTTCCTCGATCTCTGACGTTGAGCTTGTAAAGTCTATGAATGCAGTCATTCAAAGGTTAATCCTTTAAACTCATTTTAAATTCAATTGATTATCGTGGGAATGAATCGTCACAAGAAAAATAGAGCTACCTGAAAACAATCTAGAATATTTCGTGTAGTATTGTTAAAAACACCATAGGATTAAAGAGACTGTAGGTTGTTCACAATAAATAAGGTGCAGAGAGAGGCATCTTTGTTCACATTACTAACTTCCTGAGAGTTTCGTCTACGTAATTTGAGCGACATTTCATTTTCTTTTTTTTTTTTGTCGATTTTGCAATTTTAGTAAAGTAGGAGGTTGTTCCGGAATGATACATAGATGTTGATGCCCTGTATTTTCCGTATTGCACTTCTCCGATTTGAAAGTGGTTCAATATTTCAGGGTTAATGCACATCACATTGTGCATTTGTATGAGAGCCATGGTGAAAAAATGTAGATATGAGAAAAACAAATTTTTCCCTGAAGTTGTTCATTAACACATGCTAATTTGTAAAGAGTTCGTGTATCAAGTTAAATATCACTAACTCGGGAAATATTGTTTTGTTTCATTGATGCATTCAGTGCCGCCCTACTTTTTTATATTTTTTTCAAGCCACACTGAATATAGGAGAATATAGGGCATAGTTTGCATGATCTTAAATTTAAAAAAATGTTCTCAAGCTAATGTCTTAATTAAGTCTTCAAGCATCCTTCCTAATGGTGGATGCAATATTTTGTGATGAGATATTATTAAATGAACCATTGGTGTACATAATCAAACTGCGATCGGTAAACTGTTCTGTAACCAGACTGAAAAGTCCTCTTCAATGAACACATGTTTGCAAAATCAGCTTATTAAGCATGCATGTTGCCAGTGGCGTAGCCATACTTTTTCATGTGGGGGGGGGGGGGGGGGGGTTGAGCGGGAAAAGGGTTGAAGTGAGGGGTCAAGCGGTAACGGCACTATCAAAGCGGAGCGCCACCATCAGTTGGAGCGGAGGGTGTAGAAAAAGTTTTGAATAAAACTGCCTCTCAGATTGCAGGAAATTGCACTTCCCAGTCCCCCTGGCGTTGTGAGTTCCAGATAACATTTTCTTTATACTGATGCCAGGGACTTTCGGATAAGCAGGCTTCGGCGTTGTACGTTTGTGAAGTTTTCAAAACTTCTGTCTTATAAAGATTTCAAAACTTCTCTATTGTCAGTAACCTTTTTCCATGCAAATGCCAAAAATCCGCACTTTCAATGACAGTTTGGGAAATTCTTGTCATCAACAAATTTTGGCCTATATTTTTTTACTTTCGAATTTTATTGGGGCAGGCAGCCGGGGGGGGGGGGGAAGAGTCATTTGACCTGGGCTCTATCAACCCCCCGCTGGTTACGCCACTGCATGTTGTAGTAAAGACATCAACTTTATAATTATGACACCCATTTAAATTTCCCACTACTGTTTCGTATTTAAGCAAGGTAGCGTTGCGGGTTGTTTTTAACTTGCCTTTCGTTAACCCATTGAAGTGATTGAGTGTGTACTGAAAAACAAGGGAAATAAAATTATGTTTGATCTGAACTTTTCATTTTTAAACGTACACTCGAGGATGTAAATCTACTTCAATGAACGAAAATGGCAGTAACTAGTTTGAAAAGCAACGGGATTGAAATAAAATTGAAATAAAAGTAAAAACCAGAAATCATATTTGAAAGTTTAGTTTTCTTACTATAAGCGCCTACATAATGAATATGCAACAGTACAGGTTTCATTGTTGTATCAAAAACACACTACTCAAGTCGTTACTACTTCCTCGGTGTCAAAAAATTGTGGTATTAAGTGAGGGGAAACAAAACTGATCACATCATTGTGACGTCAGTGATCCCGAGTTGTTTAGACAAACTGAATAGTCAATGCTACTGTACTTCCTATTGGCTCGTTCAAAGAAGCACACGGTTGATTTGAACGAATACTGTCAACCACTACATTATCGTATTTTACACTTTTTGTTGTTTTGTTTAAAGAATTTGAAATCATATGGCAGAATGTACCACCTGAGACGTATTTATTTTCCCAGATTGTCTGACTGGTGCGTTACAAGCCTTACCAAAGTTTTGGACATAAATTTCAATGTTTTTACTTTACACTTCACACTTTACCATATTACATGTTGCAAGATAATCTATCGGGTATAAAGTGGGATTGGTATTGCAAATGTGGGTTAGACATGTTCGTGGAATTAATTGTAAAAGTGATGTAGTTAGCAGCAAACACAGATAGCTCAAGCTTGATGAATATCTCTTTCAATACTACGAATGGCACTTAGTTTGACAAACATTTCAAGTTGTGCATTTTGCCATTCTCCATCACAAATTATTTTTCACTTCTAAACCGTCTGAATATGGATTGCCTAACGTTTGACCTCTAGAACATCAGGTATTTAGAGTCACCCGTTCACTTCCGTCACACCGCAGGCTATCAGGCCCATCACCAAAATCGAGCACCATGCATTCTCTGTTTTAAATGTGATTTCCAAAGTTTAATTTAGTGAATGTTTATTCAGATATTTAAAGTTTCAGCTCAAAGTCTCCTGTTATTGGTTGGCAAACAATTTCGTTTGAGTAACTTCTACAACCCAAACAGGAAAGGAAACTATCTTGCATTTACAGTTGTTCTCAAACTTTATAGAGTGAATTGTAACTGAATGCACTCCAACCTATAAGGGGGCCCATAAAGAATATATTATTTTGATGGGTTTTCTTTTCAGACCATTATCCCTTTTTCTAAATTATAATTAAACGTAGTATACGATATTCACACATAAAAAGCTAATGCACACACAGAATAGCATAGTTGGTACCATCTGCTCGATTGAATTAATAGACGAGGCTCTCCGTTTATGTTCTTGTTATTTTTCTGTAGTCCTAGGACTTTATTTGCTCACTTCCACTGGAGGAGCCCGAAGCCATACAACCGATTTGCTCTCTCCTAAATCGAGTGCTACAATTTTGTGTTCGTTCCTGCATAAAGTGTCGATCGAAAGATAATATTATTTAATCAGCTGTCCTGTGATGTCAATTACTGACGGTGGACGAAGAGCGTCATGAATGCAGATAAAGGCAAGAGTCCCTTTCAGTGTAGTTCAGTGCAGATATCATCCTTTACCTTCCAGTGTGAAAACTGTCTGTCTGTGTATGTTGTGTGGGGGGGGAGTGCTCACAATGAAAAATATACCATAGTGTAATTTTCAACTACATTTGCTTCTGTCGTTAAATTTAACAGTCCTTGGTTACTTTTAAATCTTTATAACTTAAATAATTTCGAAAATGTCAAACTGTTGACCTTGTGATAGGATTGGTTGCTCTTGGTATTGGCAGTCTATGTTAATGGCAAACAGTCACGCAGAACCGACTCTAATCACCAAAGGACAGACTGACATTAGTCGTCATGAAATGACTAATGACTAACTGCAACATTTACGTTTGTCGCCACCTTGAGGTCAATGGGTTTAATGAACGGATAAAAAGTAACCTCTGTGAAAACAGACTGGCCTCACAATTGGCTACAGCAAGGATGACTTCATAACTTAGATAAACACGTATACATCAATACAAGATGAATCACTAGCTGTATCATTATTCTCTGCTATATTGTTGTCAGGATGCAACTATTCCTTTGGGGTATCATTTGTACAATACGTTATTTCAACTAGTGAGGAGGGTAATTGGGCCATATTCATTTTGAATATTACTATCGCCATCTTGAAGTGACACTGATATATCTTTTGTCGTACTTTACATTCGAGATGATTTTCACGTTTATTTTCTTTCTGAACACGAGTGCACGTAATGCCCATTTTCGTGTACCTAAACCTCTTACATACTTGATGCACGTGAATGGAAACTTGAAATAATAAATTGAATTCCTGCTTGACGGTCACGTGAGTTTGCAAATTTAATAGATAGGTTAAGCTACAACATTAAGATAAAAGATAAAAACAAGATTAACAGAGACAATATAATATTTGTATTCCGTGAATCCAAATACAAACAACGATGTATCGCAATGTTCTGTAGGAAAACATTTGACTTTGATAAGTTTGCAGAGGGCAGGAGTGGATCTGGTCCCACGATAAAGTCATGGAGAGATATATCTGAGGTTAAATATTACCTAACACAAATGTATGTTAAATCAGGACATATTTAAGTGGTGCTATTTAAATTGTCATGTATTGTCCACGTTATCACATAAAACGTCTTGGAATGTTTTTATTCCTTCGAGCACCTCCTCTGATCCGTGCTTGGTGACCAACAAAACAATCTATTTAACCACACATGCAAAGTTCCCAAAATTCTGAGAGAATTATTTTTTACTGTTAATGGGTTGTGATGTCTGTAACGCTTGTCCGTTGTGCAAAGTTTACAATTAACAACGTTTGTTTCGATACAGTATTTAGTAATTATTCTACGACAAAAAGCAATGATCTTCTTGGATAATATTTTAGATAACAAGAAATTTTGATTACAAATCAGACAAAGAGAATCATGGTGTACATTCATTTTATGTTTGCTGACGTTAATAATGATCCTTAATTTAAATACTTATTGATTGCTTTCTACAGCAGCAAGCTCATCATTTGATATCTCGTCTTGTTTTATAATAAGAGTTTTTCATGTGAATCATTATAATTACTTGAGCCTTCCATTTTGTTCTCAATAATGATGTAATGAAAATATGGAAGACAGCATTTCTTAGATCACTATTCACTTGTGCAATTATCACCAGCTGTAAAAGGGAAAATTTGCCCATCATGTGCCATTCTGCTAGTAGTATTTTTTAACAAAACTAACCTTAGAATTAGGGAAGTTAAACCAAAACAATAAAAGATTTACTGAGGTCTTACAGTGAAAAATTCTTTTTGACATTTCCATCGTTTCCTGTAGAAAATGGAGTGCAGAATAAGGCGTCATGCAATATTTGCCACCCATTTTTTACTACCAGTATCTCGAGTTATTGAATTCGTATACATTATCTATACCTCTTTCCATATCCGAAAATGTTATTAATCTTTTGACGATACTTTTATGACAAGCAGAACTGTGTGAAAGTGCAAATAAAAATAATTGTTTTTCTCGTGGCTTAGATCAAGTTACCCATCTATTCCATGGTGGAATGAATTTAGTTCTTTGTGATGATTAAATCTCGATAGGCAGCGCCCCCTCAAGTCTCTTATCACAAACAATTGTGAGTGTTTGGTGATAGCATAGGAACGTTAAAATATGATTGAATGGACATCGTACTATTGTTTGCAAACTTAAAAAAAGGAATCAAAGATAAGTGGAAACATGCCAATATTCCTCCACTAAACAGCTATTCGGTCCATTATCACTTTTTCATTGTTTTGGTGAGGTTCAACTTGTTGCAAACCCCGATCGCCTAAAGGTCAATTTAATCACCTCATGCTGTGATGATCCACGTGGCCATTGAACATCATTCTCCCAACGTTGTTCGGGTGTGTCAATTCAGTGTCTGGACTCTCATGAGGTGGCTGGCAAGAGATATTAAGTGTCATGTCTAAAGACCAGACATGAGCAATCGAGCATGAAAGGGGGTCTGTTGAACATTTTAGCACGGTCATAACGTCATGCAAGTGATACAATAGGAAAACAATCACTTTAGAGTATTGGAAGATGAATCGTAAAGGTCACACCGACCTTGAAAAGTTAGCACATTTAGAACTTGCTACATGCAATTACATCTTGCGTCGTAAGAAAAGTATTTGCTTCCTACGATATTTTGAGTAGAAGGCATAATTATGTATATTACACTGTATCAAATATGGTCGCTACTGTGGCTATAAACAACCACAAGAAGAGAGCGAACAATATTGCTAGAGTTAATATTCAAAAGTTAATATTCAAAAAGGATAAATTTTAATGTGGTTCTTTTAAAGTGGAAAGATTTTTCGAGAAACTCTCTTTGGCTTGTGTTCCCTGTTGTGTTTCCTTTCTGGACCAAACACTAATAAAGCAAAGGTTTATGGCTTATAAAATTACTTAATAGGAACAATGTAGTGCGTCCATGATGTATAGTCCACTAATACCTCCCTGACCAGTTATACATCACGTCACTAACATTACACGGAAAAGAAAATGACAATTATTGAACTTATTTTTATGACTATTTATTTACATTTTCTGTCAGATTTCTCTTGATGGATTATTCCCTTTTCCTTTTTAATTTCTTATCTCCGTATTCTCATCCTCTTTTCTTCCACTAGTGAAGATGTTCCTGGCCTCTTACTACGCTTCCCGGCAACAGCGGTGGCATTTTATGCGTCTGTATCCGGTAGAAAGTCTCATTCAAGAAACCGTTTGATTTATAAGCCGTGAACAAATGCATCGGTGTAGTTGGCTTCATCCTCTCTCGGTTAACAGATACTTGTTATATTTACAGCAAATCTCCAACCCAAAAAACACTTGTTACTGCCATTTTGTCTACAATCTCCTAGTGTAAGGTATCGTGAGCTAGATCACTCTGTGCTTTCACGTCGAAAGGAGCCATGGAATTTTATATTTTCGTATTTCCTCCACTGAACGAACTGAATCAGAGGAGATTGACCAATCGCGTCATTTCTACTATTACATCTGTTGGCAGATAAACCTCAGTATAAGCGAAAGATAAATATGTTCACGTGACAGAGAGATAACCTTATAAAAAGCCTCGACGCAATAAGAGAGAAAGCATTTCGTTCGTGATCGATAGTTACATGTGCATGTATTACGGAGAGAGAGTATTCGTCACAAATATATCAGTGAAAGGAATGTTTGTTTTCAACTTGCAGTTTTTGGACTGCGATGACTAGAAAAGCTTTCGAATATTCGCCAGTGATGTAGGATTATTTTTTCGTTATTTTAAAGGCGGATCAGCCATCCGTTTAGAGTTTCATGTGAGATTGTGCCAGTTGTTTTCAATGTTTTTGGTGTAAATATATTCATCAGTTTCTGTCAGGTTTTGAGTTCTTTTGTTGATAGACAACAGTGAAACGGTTCACGATTGAAATCTGTGCACTGAAAATATGTTGAAGGAACCCTCTTTACTATTACAGATCCCATTACTTACGCATAATTGTTTAGGGATAAATATACTGTGATAGTCTTCACTGCAGAGAAAATTTAGAAGAGTTTTTTATCGATAGGAGTTATTCTTGGCCGTTTCGTCGTTTTTGGTTTTGCGTCTTGTTATGATGTTGATAATTCCTGGAAAGTTTCTTTTGGAGTCACGATACCGCTAAAGCAAGGCAGTGACAATTTTATACTGAGAGAATTACATTGACAGGTATGGCAAATCTATATTATTTACTTGCTAATAGCTTCTCGGTGGTAACAGGTAAGAGACAAGAAAAGTTTTCTCTCATATGCTACAAAGAGAGTTATGGAAGAATTGTTTTGTGCATTCGACGAGGATTCCAGACATCTAAACATTGAAAATAAAGATTACCATAGATTAAACATGCAAGCCAAAACAGAGTAATAAAAAGACAAACGATCTATTGACTGAACTCTCAAAGAAAAAGAAACCAAAAAATCAAAACAAAAACAAACACAGAAACACGAAGGAAAAAATCCAAGTTCATAGACCTTGAAGACAATTGACTGCACCAAAGGAAAAGGCTTCTATAAAAAATTGAACTGTTACATGATTAAATTGAGAGAACAAGGAACTTTATTCAATTCAGTATGGATGAGAACGGAAGTTCCACTTATTCTATGTCCAGCTCGGAGAACTACAATGGTACTTATTGTCATAATTTTTCCAGCGGGGAGAATATGACAGCTTTTGCCCGTAACTATATATATGGTGATTTAGATGTCGTTTTCCATAAGTTCGTATTACCTGTAATATTATGCATTGGAATTATCACAAACTGCGCATTTCTATTTGTTGTCTATCGCATTCCGTCGATGAGGACTGTTGTTAACCAGTACTTGACACACATAGCTATTGGCGACTTGTTGTTTCTCATCACCGCCATCGGAAAGAAAATAGTAAAATTTGCCTCTTCTAAGAATAGATTTGACAATGGGGCATTTTGGGGGCACTGGATGGAAATATGTTGCCATACAATCAACTATACGACTATATTTGCGTCCGTTTTGATAATGACGTTGGTCGGATTTGAAAGGTTTTATGCGGTTTGCCGACCAATGAGAATATACGCAGCTACCAACAACCAACGTATGGTAAAGGTACTCCTAACCATCGTCTGGAGTTTAAGTGCAGTTTTGGCTTTGACGACCATTCCAGCAATTTCAAAAATAGAGCCCTTTTGTGTAATATGGCCTGAAACTCCCGAGTTCGAGGGTCTCGACCAACACTTCGAGACCTATTACTACCATAGTAATGCAACTCTTGCGTACACATCACTTGTTCAAACTGTACCATTTTTTGTAGTGATGGGAATAAATAGCGTTCTTTATGTCAAGATGGTTACCACAATGTCAGGTAGGCTTGGCAAAATGCAGGCGCACGATCTTGATACACATACAAATGTTGAATTACGTAATAAGGTCGCCGTTATGTTGATCATCAACGGCGTCACCTTCTTCACTCTGACCTTTCCGTTCCAGTTAGTATCATTCGTCAACGGCATTCAGACGTTGTGCAACAGATCTATTAGATTCGGGGATAGACATAAAACTCTTTTTCAGATTTTACTGTACTGTAACTCTCTTGTTAATCCGATTATTTACAATGCCGCAAATTCAAGGTATAGATCAGCCTTTCTCACCGCCTTCGGTCTCGACAAATTAGGTATTGTTCGGTATGGTTGTGCCATAGGCAGGAGACGGTACAACGCCCCACTCAACAATGGCAACAACAAAGATAGTCCAACCAAGAATACCATAACAACCACATATAGCAACAATTATACTACAAATGCCAATGGAGACATACTCCTGGAGAGCGATACGAAATGTTAAGGTTTACGATATAACCAGATCATATATTTACACACTTCCTTATTATATTGCATGTTAAAGTGCCAGGCACAAGTTTATTGTATAGAAAGAAGCTGCACTGTTAACTTAAATCTTCCTCATTTTCTACGTCACTGTACGCTTTATTGCAGTCTCTAAATTTGACCTCACCTTTCAGCTTAATGTACTTAGCATTTTCTCTCTACCTTTGGGCATAAGTACCCGCAAGATTAGGATTCCTGGTGGTCAAAATCATCAAATGAATTACCAACTAACATCGCCTACGGAATAAAGCAGCTGTCACCATATTCATTAAATAATAATTGTTGCGTTCTTGTTGAATTTGTGTTTCCCCAAATGTCACAACAAAAGGTCGGTAAGGGAAAAAGAGTAAATATTGCATTCTTGAACAAAGGACATCTGCGATGATTGTAAAACTTTTCTACAACTAGTCGTTACATTTCTTACATTGCCATCGGTGTACATTAATATGGGTAAATAGAATATTAATTTTGGGCTCATCCTTTTTATGAAGGTAGGATGCTGGGAACATGAGGCAACTAAACTGCTTCATCGAATTATGTTGTATATCCATTTTAGGTTAACAACTAACGGCTTCTTGTCAGTAAGTAGCTATGAAAAGAGATAACCGTAATTTTGTACAAAAATGTATGTATAGGACCAGTGAAAGAAAATATAACTTAATTTCAAGAAGATAACTTTAGCCCAGTATTATGTATGAAAGACACAAACTTCAACAATTTTCTTTTAATCCATCTGCAAATATGTACAGCACCAACTTCATATTACAGTTGGAATGTATTCAATATGACAGGTCTCCTAGTATGTACATCATCAAATCTATACCACAGGTTTGTGATTTTATAACCACAATATTTCCCCCATTCTTAGGAAACTTTTGTAGGTTTCTCTTTCAAAGAGATGGGTAGAAGATAGAATTAAGGACACTTCTAAAGCAACTTGTTGAAATAAACGACAATATGACCAATACAAATTAGCGTCCTAGTTATTTACTGCTAATAACCAACTGACTAGGGTTTCATTCAAGATACACTATCGACCCCGAAACAGTAGTAAGAAATCTAGATCAACTGTTAATATCGTAATGGAATGTTTTAATGCATTTAAGTTGGGAGAGCACTTGCCTGGAAAGATACAGCAATTCTCTGTCATAACTTTAAAACTAATTTCTTAATCCTTATCGTTGTTAAATTGGAAATTTACTTCGCACTGAGTAACTTAACATGCTTTACTGTTTGTGATTCAATGACTTTGACAATCGGAATAAGAACAGCAGCGACAAATGCACAATTGGAACAAAACTAATTAAAAAACGAACGGGAACTACCAAAATGTATATATATAGGGCCATTGGCAACTGATTCGTATCTCTGCTCCTGCTTTTGATCATTTTGAGGTTTAATATACATCTTGAATGAAATTTGTATATACGGGGACCTCCCCCCCTAATGACACACTCGGTACATTAAATGGCAATACTACATTTTGCCATGTCAATAGATGTTCACACTTAGGTGTACATCAAAGAATTTCCAACCTAGTTTCTGAAGTCTAGGGTGTTGCCAAACTGTTGGTAACGCACTGCACATGAAAATATGCAGGTGGCTATAAGATTCTTGTGTGCCATGATGTATTGATTGCTGATACGAGTTTCCATTTTGGTTCTGTCTATGTTTTCAGCTTTATTTCCCTTTTCAGTCCAACATTATCAATAATCGATTTTAGTAAATTTTAAGTACCTGACAAAGAGTGACACAAGTTTTACAAGTGTTGGTTTGTGTTAATGTGCACAAATTTCATTTTGCGTGAAGTTGCTCTCAGTGAGAAGCTCTACAGATTAGGTAATATTTCAGCTGATCTCTCAATCTCTCAAATTGATAGAGATATTCATAATCAATAAATTTATGCGCACAGGAAAACCTTTAAACTGAAAATGATTCTTGTTTACCTTCTCATAAATAACGAAAGGTAACATTACAATATAAGGTACATCGACATCAAATTTTAGTCCTTATTTTGAGGAAGAAATCAGTAAACATGTGTAGATTAGAATTTCATGACGTCACCGTCTTCACTGTGAGTTTAATCGTATATGTTTTTATTTTGTCACACTGCCCACTTTGATGGGGCGTAGCTCCATTAAAACATAGAGGTCTTAAATAAAATCTGGTTTAAAATGTATTATTTAAAATTGAAATAATCACACGGCGGGTTTAAATCACTTATTTCATATTGTTATGAATTTTTTTAGCAAAGACATATACATTTTGCTTTGGTGTTATGAATAAATGTTTCCAGTAAACTAAAACAAATATATATCTTTCGTACTTTTATCTTGGCAAGGTTAAACGGCACTAGAAATGTCCTGTGCTTTGTATATATATAGATGGCTGGTTTAGAGACCTTACGAAAATATCAAATAGTTTTTTCTGTTCTCGTGACAACATTGTTTACTATTATTAAAAAAAAAAGAAAAGAACGAGTGATTGCACAAGATATGCGAAATATTACATAAAGCGATTTAATCTTAATGTGCTGGTATTCATTCTCCTATAGGCATGGAGAAAATGAAATTGTTTTTAGCATTCCGTCCTCAGAAATATGTAGTTTGATAAATTAGTTTTGACAACATATTTGAGTATAGTTTTTCATTCCAATTCATTACTAGGGCAAGAGAATCACGGCAACAATGTTAAAATATTTTAAGTTATTACTAACTTGACATTCTTTAGGAAACAAGGCAGGTGTTAATGTAATCGCTCTTTCTCTGATACAAATTTATCTAAAATGCATCTAATGGAGATATCCAATGCGTGGCTTTTAAAGCTTAGTGTTACAGTCAGAAATACCAGGGAGACATTCTGTCAGGAGTCATATAACATTTGACAACATAGGTAAAAAATATCGCCCTGATAAAGGGAACCGCCATGCGCTGAAATTGTAATGGATTCCTGAAAATAGAGAAGATCACCATTTTGTTTTTTTAAGCCTCCGCTCACGTCATTTCATTTAGTATAGTTTGGGATTCTTTGAGCCGTCCCGTGTGCATGGGAAATACGTTTTATGCATGACTGATTGTACAAAGCAACAGAAAGAGATTTGTAAGTAATTTACAATGAGGTTACGAATTTGTGTCTGCTTTTAATATGTTTATGTTTGAAGAAACTCATTGATTGTGAAAGTTGCATATAACCCAATTTGTGAGCGTAACGGGAGTTTGCATTCAGTGGCAAGCTTTTGGTTGTATGAGTTTCTTACAATATCAAAGTTGAAAGCTCTCAGATGTAATTTTGGTTATTTCACATAAAATATTATCTACAATTGCTAATGTAACAATACATTTGCTGATTTGGTTGTGTCATTCAGAATGTTTTCGAAGTGTGCCCTGCATTTTCAGCAATAGTCTTGTATAAACTGTCTACACATGCATTATGTGAATACTGCACTCGAGAATGTCTGATGTGATTTCTACAAAAGTTACACTGAAAATATGTCATTCACAAATGAGTCCTCAAAGAACAAAAGGGGTAGTGTAGGCAGTCAATTGTTTTGTAGCATTAAGATGAAATATGATTCGATTTTACCGCAAAAGTTCCTGAAAGCTTATACTAGGGATCCGAGGAGACTTTCTTAATTCGTATCTTGACAAAGTCTCATTGTGTGGAAAGGTACATAAGACTGATGAGTGGAGTGGTGTGTCTTCATAGATGGACAAAATACATTAAACTTACAGGTTTCTTCAATTGTCAAAAGTAGTAATAATGCAAATGTGACAACAGTTAATGTTAAAATGGGAGCATGATGACAATGGCTGCTATGTAATTTGATGCTGTCTTAATGAGTCATTTTAATCAATGGTAATTTTGTTTCAGTTTGAATTACCACCTAGATAATTGCAAGTTATCAAGAAACTAGAAAATTCCAACTTTGCTGGAGCTGATACTTTTTGAGATCATTACACTTTGTCTGTTCACGTCTTTTTCAACATTGCTCCTACGTTAGCGTGTCTAATGCTAATGTACGTAGACGAGTAAAAAAGCGTTAGACTTTAGTGACTTTGAGCTTTCGCTTATGATATTCTTACATTTGAGTCACAGGTTCACCCTTTGTAAATGTATTATGCACACCCGTTAATATATGGAATTAATGTGCTCCAGATATGAAACTCTATTGATTACAGAGATAAAAATGTGCCGTATGCGCAACTTTGATGTCATTAACATCTCAACCACAGTGTGTTACTGCTGAGATCATGTTACGTGTATGCCATTAAATCGTATTTATGTGCAATTCTTACGCAGTTATCTAACAAATTATGCCAATTTTAAAGCCCAGTGGGGAGTTTGCTCTGCAAAATCTCTCTTCATAACTACGTTTGCATGTTCTAAAGATTCCAAGGAGATAATAATATTCTTACAATTGAAATGTTACACCTGAGACAATCAAATATTGCACGCTCACAATCAGTGTCACTATTGTGATTGCACAGGCAAGTAGAATGAGAGAGGGAGAAAGAGACGAATGTGTGATTATCATTAACCAGACTGAATTAACAGATTAACAGACTGAATTGTTGACGTTCTATTTTCATAATGAGGCGACCTATGTCCATTGTAGAGGGACATAATATTTTCTACATACATTGGGTGAATCGTGATTCATTGGACTTTGACTTTCTTGTTAATCTGCAAGCCCCTATAGTTGGAGAGATGATCCAGTATTACGTTTAAATAGTTTACTGTGAATAGAATGCTTGTACATACATTAATGCAAAGTAGACTATTACATACAAACTTCGGATGGTGAATTATGGTAAAGTTGTAGCGACAGACCAGGGAGGAAACATGCGCTAGGCTACCTAAAGGTAAATATTGTACGGCAAACTACGCCATGTGTCACACGGAAAGGAAAATATGGACATTACAGATTTACGTCACTGACCATTTCGAATTGTTACTCTAATAAACACGCTGTTTACATGCACCATAGTTTGCATTGTGTTAACAACATGAGCAGAAGACAACGTTCAACGAGCTCTATGCACACATTGTTTTTATTACCCTGTGTGGCGGAATCCTACGCTGGAAAAAAAATTGGAATTCGGTCTAAAATATTTTCCAAACCTTTTGATGACAACAGTTCTCAGTTTCTTTCCATATTGTGAGGTCGTGCATATGGCATCATCCCGCCGAAGAATCAATGTTTTACCGCGGGTCTATACAGACCACTTTAAGACAACACGAAATCGTTTGAAATCAGTGGGAAAACACTGGAAATGTGAATAATCATGAACTTTGGAGATTACAAGGTGTCATCGGCTGTTTTGAGGCGATCCACGCCCTTCCCCATATGGCAAAGGCGAATCAAAAGTATTAAGCGATAAATATTAATATTCGTGTAACGACCAAGGAGTTGAACAAGTGCATAGTCCGCGCTTTTAGCCAGCTACGCAATTGATTGTGAGATAACCAACGACCGTCACTTCTGCATATTCATTAAAAAGTCTGAAATGAGACATCTGTTCCAAAATAAACCATCATTGCTGATCATATCAAACGTTGTAGCTATAACTGCATGTTGTGGCAATGTAAACCTCAGGACTGCAATAAGTGAATGTTAAAGAGGGGTGGGGTACCCGTAACAATGACAGTAACGTTAGGGGGCCTTAGCCCTACAGAGCGATCGATAAATCCAACCGAACCAATAGGTGTTCCGGCCGTTTTAGTTGTTAAATACATCAATTTCAGTCCCACAGGCTTAACTGTAAAGTTCTTCAGTACATGCTACAATTGCGTCATACTGCCATACTCACTACTGTAATTCACTATCTCCAGTTTGCCCCTGTTTGCAATGCACTGTCTGTGATGATCGGATTGGTCACATTACTTTCAAAGATCAGCTTGGATTTTCAATTTCTTCATTGCATACATAATTCTTCAGTTAGTGATTAGTTAGTCTAATTTTTTCTTGGAAAAAAGAGGAAAGCAATCTCTTCCCCAATGTCTGGTAAATAGTCTGCCATCTAAAATAACGAGTGTAACAATATCTAGCTACTTTAACACTCGGTCACGATCACCGATGAACCAAGTATGAGCCATTGCTGCAGGTCAATCCCAGGTCTTGACCTAGTTTATGTGTTGTGTCTCTCACTCGATTGACATGTAATGGCCAAGGCAATGGGAGAAATTTCAATTTCAAAAGTCCTACGAAAACACGGAACCGAAATAAAAAATAAAGGAATGAGAAGAAAAACACTTATGTGACGACGTGATTAATGACTACAAGAAAACAACAAAAACCCTGGGACCGATTTAAATGGTGAATATGTACACCTGTCACGGCAGTTCCATCACTAGGGTATAACTTTGTCAACATTGAATACATAACTGATGCCACAAGTAATTTAAAGGTCATCTGTCTGCAATGACACTTACTTTGCTTGGATGTGAATGAGCGGTATATGTATGAGGAAGGAGAGGGCCAAACAGAAGATACATGAAATGCATTAACAATGAAGGCTTTTGAAAATAATGGAAAATAAAATAAAAGAAACATAATTTTCACCAACCTGAAATTATCATTGTATACATGATATTAAAAGAGATTCTGCACTAAGAGAACATTTTTCTTATATTGTGTAATTTGTATTTCAAAGACACTTGCATCTCGTATAGCCATTCAATACAGATAAAGTCACATTGAGATGATATTTTTGTCCTCGTATTTTGGCAAAGGTAGGACTATGCTGTCTTGTTGTTTATTATTGTTTTCATTTTGTAGAACGTCATGTGGCTTTTCATTGTTGTTATTACTGTGAACTTACAATGGTTATGTCTCTCGTTTCTACACAAACTATAAAAATCCACAACATTAACAAAGTATATTTTATTTTCTCTATTGGATTATGTTTTGTCCCTTCATGATAACTGAACTCTCAATCTCTGCTACTAAAATCATGTTCCTTGCATACTTTTCCAATGCATATTATGGTGAATAATAACTCTGGTGTCTTGTATCTTCGACTATTAGCCAATGGTGTATATTCGATTGATATGAATAAACAAAACTGAGTACAAGATTAATGACACACCTCAGTACAATGTAAAAATGTATACAATCTGTGGCTAACAGAACACAAATAAGATATCAGGAGCATAGAACGACTCAATGTCTCAGCTAAAGCTCACCAAACACTTCAGATCAACAGCTCCATTTCTCCCGATATTGCCATAGTGTTTACATAATAAAAGTCAGGCGTCTGGTTTGTATACAGGAGTAATTATTGGCGGCAAAAGAATTGAAGTTAAGAGAATTATGTTGACTAGAAGAGAAAAGGTACGGATATTGTCACTCTATACTGTGTTGCATTGCTTTTAAATTGGAGTGTTATCAGGGTAAGAAAAAAAATATTGATAAAATTGTTGTCATGAAACAAACGGTGTCATTTTGGACAGTATTCCTTGAAGTTATGATGTATATACTGAACACTTTCGGGATCGTATGTTTATTAAAGGTAAGGCCTCAACATTTGTTAATTGCTGCTTCGAAAACAATGGAACAAGGAGAGGAAATTGAAGTTATAATACTTGCTTTAGACCAATGCTGATTTGTTAAAATTAGCGTTTACATTTGTGCATTGACACTGTCTCTGTTGAACAGGCTAATAAAATACAATGACGCATGATTTACCTGCATTGTTACAAGTTTATTATCTCACTTAATATCAATGTGTTTCCATGTGAACAGACATCTCTCTGCTTCAATGTCTCTCTTTTTCTGCATTTTAATTCAGCTTGTTAATAAATTGTACATGTAACACATATATGTGCATATGCAATTCGTCTTCTTTGATTTTCTGGCTTTGTCACGTTTTGTATCAAAGGCAAGTAAGTATCCTCAAAGATGTTTGGTCAAATTACTTCACTAGTTTACTTAAGGGGGTATAGTGTGAATATACTCCATAGAACTTCATAATCAGAGATATCTGTTTAAATAATATATCGTATTTTAATCATGAACTGTCTAATCGAGATAATTGTATTAGTTAAATAATATTTCGCCTAATTTAATTTCGCTTAATGTAATTTCTAAAATATGTCACGTTCAAAATTCGTATATGGCTGAATATGTTTGAAACATGAATATTCGCATGCATTTTGTCAAAGCAACGATCTCTGCTGGTTTCTCACATTACTGTTATTTCATCTTAAATGAATTGGAGTAATGTGCGAAATCATTTATGGCAAGTCTAATCTCTAAAAAACTTTCCAAGTTCTTCATTAAGCAGCTTCGGAAACTGCTTTTTCGTTATCGTGTTATTCTACAGTAAGATAGCAAAATGAAGAAGGTAGCTATATTTGCACGCAGAGCCATTTTCTGTCTAGCTTGACCTCAGTTCTTGAAAAAGTAAGCTTACAAATCGTTTCTCGTGAATAACTGAAAGATCTACTATTGCGGTTCATATTCATTGTTAAAAAACTTCCGTAAAAAAGAAACATCGTCTCGAAGAAAGAGAAATATACTATCTGAGCCCTTTCAAGTATCCAAGAGTGAGAATTATTTCATTAGTTACTGATTTATAAAGTTTACAAACATGCATAATATTTAATAGTTTCGTATCAGCTTTTTGCATAATAATAGTTGAGAGTTTTCACCTTTTAATGTCGCACAGGAAATAGCTTAGAGAATTCTCTACGGTATTTTAATACAATTAATACAAAGTCAAGCGATTGGGAAATTTTAGTAATAGGGAGAGCTGTAGATCTTTAAACATAATAGCGTCGATTACATTAAGATGGTAGTCCGTGACAAATAGTCACATTTATACATATCATAACTGGTTGATTGAAGAAGTACAAAATATACAAATTAGTTTATTAGTTCATTTTCGGTCCCCCGGAACCTTCATCAGCGAAATCTAATAGTTCAGTGAATATCTTTTATCGTTAGCTGGTAAATACATAAGACAAACAATGCACATGGAGATCCCAAAACCAATTTTACAGGGTTAAAGCATTTGATGAAACATGTGATGACTAAAAGAACCGAGGTTTTGTTGAGTCCTGTGCATTTCGCTCGTTCGACCTTCTTCAGTGTTGAGTTTGATGTACAATGAGCGTAGAAGCAAAAATGTAAGATAACTACTGAACTTGAACAAAATGAAGAGAGATTGCAAGTAATAAAGAAGATAATGAGCTTAAGTTATAAAAGTCAAAGAAGATTAAGAGCTAAAGTTGATGCGTTTTTGAGAGTGCAGTTCATTTCTTTTGTTGAGACTAATGGGTTGAAGGGTTTGGAATTGTGCTGTTCAGTAGGTTTCAAGTCTGAGGTTTTGTAGGTTTTAGTGTTCTTAATAGTTTTGATTTGTTCGGAAGGGGTAAAAACGAAATCGGATAAGCTGTGAGGGGAACCTGTTGAAGTGAGTGGCTACTTGCAAAGATCACATTTCTCAGTACAAGTAAAAAGCCCTTGGGTTATGTTATGTTCTGTAGGGGGAAGGGGTAGCATTTGTGTTGGTGCAAGAATCTCCCTGAGATTCTTCGTTCTACGAAAAGAGAGAATGATGGAATTTTTGGGGAAGAGGTCTTTGACTTGAGTATAATTTCTTATTAAGGGGTAGTGGTTTTGTACGATTTTGGATATATCAGGGAGATGCGGATTAAAATCTAAGACAAGGGGGTATTTCCTTTGAAGGTTTTCGTTTTAGGAGAAGTAGGCATTTGCGACTGTTCAAGCTGGGTTTATAAAAGCTTTTGTCAATATTGTGGTAGGGGGTATCTATCTTGTTGAAATAAGTACGATTTGTATTCTGTGCTACGAACAACAAAAGTGGAGTCACTGAAGCAATTTTTAGGCGTGAGACCACACTAAAGATGATTGTTTTTTTTGCAATGGGTCGGGTGGGAGCTGGGGAAAGGCAAATAGAGGTGATTGTCAGTAGGCTAAGCATAAATATCAGTAGTAAGGAGCCCATCATTCAAATGCATAGTGACATCTACGACATTAAGTTTGTGCTTGGAATAAACTAATCCATAAAAGCGGTATATAGCGATATATATATATACGTATCATGACTTCCAATGATAATCGCCTCCTCAGCAAACGCAATGAATGTCTCAGCACATGTCGACACCCCCACCCTCACCGCCACCCCGGAAAACAACTCAGGCGTAATGCCAACTCGCTCAATGGAACCCATACTACAAAAGCCCATTCAGTCAGACAAAAGATGACCATTTACAGATTTCTGGATGTTCCAGAGAGTACAGAAGACTTAAATTTCATGACGTCACTCAAGTCGCAAAATTACGCAATATTCAGTATCCTAGTTTTACTTATTATTGACAATGAGAACAATGAGCCTTTGTATTCTTTACATATCCCTATCTTTGTTTTTCAAAAACGTAGCCTCATGAAATGAAAGGACTTTTTCGTTGCGCAATAAGATATTGCATTGAAGGATATTGTGTTTGCAAGTAGTAGGGAATTTTGCTGTTGCGGGGTAATGGATATGCTATATTATGTTAAGGTGCGTAATCCAAACAAACATGGATTGAGTTATTGGCAAATCGTTTTATTGAACTGAAGTAACTGTGACCCAGACATGAGAGACCAAAAATATTTACTTGACTACAATGAGACTATTATTCACTATTATCATTATTGGAAACTATCAACAACCGTAAATCACAATTAAGATGAACAATGTTTTTGTTCAGCTGATAGACGTAGGAACGGTGGGGAGGGGGCAAGGGGAGCGTCCCCCAGTACCACAGATGGGGATATTCACCCAAAATCTGACTGAAATTTTCTAATGTTACTATACCACATGCCAAAATCCTTCCCCTTTGTGGTTTTCGAGCCATACATTTGCTTCTCATCAAATATTTGTCACCCCACTCACAATCATCTTGCTATGGCAATGGTTCAGCTTATATCCTCAGCCATCTTGACCCACCAATATCATCAATAAACTTCCTATAAACATTCTACGCGACTATCATAAAATACAGGAGATTCTTAGAAAGATGTACTTATAACACATATTTCGTAATCCCGAACAAATTTTGAGGGAGACTATGCCGGTCACACCATTTACTTGACCTGAACGATAAATTTTGATATAGTAACCTCTTTTGCCTCTTGAAATCCCATGAGCATTGGAACACTTGTCAGAGAGATATCTGATCGAGATAAATTTAATCTAATCTCATCTATAAACGAAATCTCCGATCATCAATCATCAAATCTACAATCATCACGCCCTACATCTTAGAACAGCTATTCAGTGTTGTAGTTATCTAGGAAATGTGTCCATAATTTCCGTTCTAGGATTTGTTCATGTCGAATTTACTTGTTGTGTCTTCTCACCTCTTCTTATTAGTAAGATTGACACATTTTTCGGGTCACAAATTTGATGTTGCGCTATCCAATATAAATAAAATTCGTGATTAATGTACATATGGTATAGCGAAGATAGTATCCCTCTAAAAGATACCAAATATGTACAAATGGGTACATTCGCTGACTTTGAAAGCGTTCATCATATTTTCTTTCATTTACATTTCACTCTTCCTCTTTTTTTTTTATCTGATTTGAGCAGAGTCTCAGAAAAGTCTTTCAGGAAAGTAAGATGTTTTTTTGCTGTAGCTATTTTTTAATCATTATTCATGGCCCGTTGCACCGTCTAACATTTCCTACCACTTCTGTAATAGACTTAACTTTGAAAGCAAACGTGGTAAATTCATTTATGCTATACCCGTTGTTAAAGTAGTCAGTCACAAGTTTCTTAATGTAACCTTTCCAGTGGAAATATTCATCTGCTACAAGGTTTTTAGATTTATCTAAATTAAAGTGCAAAATTTTTGGTGAAATATGTCATCATAGGAGTTTTAAAATTACTCAAATATTATGCTGAAAGCTCATTTAACCGAGACCACGTTGACATGCAATTAATTAATATAAATTTATGTATCATGAACTGTATATGGTAGAGTAATTTCCATTAACCAAGGAAACGGTTTCTTCATGGATCATGGCCATTTACTTCTGCTCCTCTACTTAAAGCAACCAGAAGTGTATTGTTACATAATGATTACTTTAACATTGTTGTAATTGTATAAATTTGTCGCAAAAGAGTTTCAAATATTATAATTCAATAGAAATATTTCTAAGACGACTATTACATATTCCTTATGTCCTGAGATCCGCCTAATACAAAGTCAGTTTTAAGATGTTTTCAAATTTGCTTCTGTTCTCACACCCATTTTCTGCCAAGATTTGATGTGTAATTTTAAGCTAAGTGAGGTTTTAGCATGCGCGCTTTTATCTGTCAAAGTACTTAACAATATTTGCGGTAGTTGTCATCAATTTATACCAGAAGATATAGAAAGAGTTAATACCGATTCCTCTGGATACGCTTCAGTAATATCTTTGACTTTTATACATAGACCACTGTTTATAAGACGAAATGAAATCATACAGGGAGACAGAAGTGACAACCTTCGTTACCTTGACAGCCTACTTCATTTATGCTATATCTAAGTCTTCAAACTATCTGAATGTGTTTTTATTCACAAAAACAAAAAAAAATACCTTTAAACAGAGAATTATAACATACTAGTATTGTGATATCGATAATATATTTCTCATACAGTTCTAGTATCAATGGAATCATTCACAGTGAAGAAATATCTACAACAGAATGTAGCGCAGGAAGCAGAGTGTTATATCTAAAGAAACAAAGAAAGGTAATTGAGTTGCTGTTCACGTGACTTAACTAAACTAAGATATACACTACCAGTCGTTCTAATGCATAAATTGTTCAAGCTTCCTCCGCCATGGATACTAATTGCAGGCAGCCTTATTATTTCCTTTGTCTTTTTGCTTCTGACGTTCTCTTTGAATCTGATAATGACTACAAACCAAACAGTGTCACGAGTCCATCGATCACAGAAATGAAACAACTCCGTCAATCTTCGAAGATGAAGAGGTACATCGAAACATCGATAGACTGTGCTTCCACAGAAGCAAAATGGTTCGAAAGAGGTTCATGTTACAACGGTGAGCAATACTATTAGAATAATACGTAATACAAATAAAGAAGAAGAGTCTAATAGAAGCAGTCTATCAATGACAGAAACTTAAGCAATGAGAAGCAACAACCATCGGTAATGCATGGACATTAATAATTATTAGAAGACTGTGATACTTGGTTGTAAGGCCAGCAATAGTCAACATGGTACTATACGACACTTGTTTTTAGCGGCAACACTCGTCATCATTCGTCATAAACCTACTCACATTAATGGTTCTGAGAGGATTGTGATACGTGATTGTAGAGGCAGGTACCAGCAAGCACACGGGGGCTATTTCGCGTATACGAATGGGGACGTGCCCATCTAGAAGTGAAGTCCGAAATTTGCAGTGGAAGACAAGACCCTGTGCACCAAATACCACCAACAGGTAGTCCGTGTGCGATTACTTAAAGTGTTCAAAGATAAAGACCATGTTCTGCTTAAGGACAAATTATCAACGTCTCTCACTAGGCGCGGTAACGTGGCAAGTGGAACATAATACTGTAATTGCTATGACTGAACAATATAAAAAATGTAAGACATACCTGGCTACCTTTGCGTTCGTAATACACTAAAAACAAGAGATCTGAGTGACTCTCTCCTACTCCGGTTAAGTTCTGTAAATCTTTTGGATCCTGATGTGATGAAGGACGAATATATACATAAAGATTTACACACCATATAGCCTACACAGATAATCCAGCAAAATAGTACCAAACTTTATTTGTTTTGGTTTGCTGTGTACACAAAGTGTAGTATACTGCACGTTCGTAGGCCTAACTAAATAAAGTGTTATTCCATAACAACCTCTGATTCAATTATAAACTCGATGTTTACTCAATTGCTGTACATTTAATACATTTTTGAGATTGACAGTTTCTTAATCAACCAATCCGAACACTTACGTAACATATATGTACATCTTTGCGTACCCTCCAATAAGCTATTATATGCCTGTGTGCTAAATCCCGGCTTCTTAAAAAGGTTTCGTGTATCAAAATATGTTAAATAAGAAAAATTTCGTTGTGAGCTACCTTGGAGATTTAACACATGAGGATTATAAAAGCGGCAAAATCGTAACCAGTGTTGGTGTGTTATAATATAGAGCATTAATATGCCTATTGCGCTAACCAGTAGAGGAATATGCTATACGTATTATTTACAAAACAACATGCCAATGTATGAAAAAATCAAAGAGTAATATTGTTTTACTTTTCGCAAACGCAAAAGGGTATCCTGGTAGCATAAATCTGATGCCATACTTCAGTCTAATCTTTACGCGATCTTCAGCACATAAAAAGACAGAACACAGTAAAAGAAAGAACACCTAAGTTTCGTAGGCGTTCAGTGGCAATCAACGCCATTGCAGTATAGCGATGACCTTGAGTTGCTTTTTTGTGATTATGCTACCGTATCTATCTTGATTCAACTAAATACCATTTGCAACAATGGTTAGATAACAAGGAAAGAAGAAGGAGAGAGAGAGAGAGAGAAAAAAAACCCGTTGTTATTGCATCTTTTTTTAGCGTAATCTGAGAGGAGTCGAAAAAGCACCCAAATGATTATTACTATGACTATTACTAGTGATACGTTGTCGTTAGAAACACTGACACAGATGTATTGTTTGGAAATGAAAGGATAAAAGAAAGATAAGAAAAATTCAATTGCTTTACAAGCTAATTGAGTGACATAAGAGTTATTGGAGGGGACGATTGCCGCTTAGATGAAGTCAAAACGCCGCTAGCAAATTATTGCCTTTAAAATATTTCAGGGGATTAAAAATGTAGGTCACAGGTGTATGTTGTTCAAAAGTTTTTCTTAAAATTGCGGAGTCCTTTTGTTATGAAAATGAAATTGAATTTATTGTGATTGTCTTTCTATGAATGTCAATACAAAGAAGAGCACGCCAGACACATCATCCATTTACTCTTAATAACAAAAGAAAAAACAAAAGTTAGTAAAGATGACAACAGAATGACTATACAATCATTACACAATGAAAGCATGATTACTACACGGTTACCTGAAGATGACTACACCATCAGTCCATGATCAAAATAAGATAAACCTCAAAAGTAAGTTTCCGAAATTAAATTCTCTCTTTAGGCACTAATTGGAGAGCCAGTAGTGTTCTCCCTGTTTTTTTCAGGCTGAGAATAAAGTCCACTTCTCTCTTTGACTTCCTTTAAGTCGACTGCATAGCGATTCAAAACCTTGAAGTTAAAAATGTTTACGTTATTGTTAGCCTTGGACTATGCATTAATGAAGAGTATCTTCAAGAGTCAAAGTTTTTTCTTCACGGATAATAACATTTCATTAGATTAATTGATGTTCTTGATAAAGACCTCGTCACTGTATTAAACAGATACGGGACCAATCAGAACATCTTATAGGACAACGTGATCATTTGATGAAACCGACCATAATATCTCTGTGTGATATATTTTAAAATTTGGTATATCTTGCTAAGCTCTGAGCAATGTTAGTGGAATAATGTGATGCTACTTCAAAAAATGGTCGCTGTGATAAACACATACATTACAGTATATCATATTACACAATGCACTTTTTCGGTCTTTGCTACCACTGTTACATTACTTTAGACCATATGTCTTTCCTGACATCCTATTGGCTTAAAGAGAGGAAAGTTCAAAGAATGATCATATATGATTAAACAAACGAAAATCCACCTTCGTTCACATCTAATCCAACATAGAATTGAACTGTTACATTTACAAAAAGAGGAAGGAAGGGAAATAAATAAATTTCTCTTGGGACCAACAATTTGCAGACACTCGATCTTAATTTGCCTACCTCCACATCAGAAAGAAAAATCTGAAATTTGCCGATAGCATTTACTTCCGTGAAATTGCTCTTTTTGTTTCTAGCACGAGAAGAACCCAGGTGTGTAATATGTGTACTGATTGTAAATACACGATGGGGACAAAATTAATCCAAAAGTATTTTGGAAAATTTGTTTGCCCTAAAAACTTTTTGTTTTGATCTAAAAGGATTGAAAAGAATGTTCTACTTTTAACGTCATAAGAGATATTATGGCAAACACGTCTTCTTTCATTTAGTAAATTAGACAGCTGCGTTCATCCATGAGAGCTTCTGTCCATTAGCTGATTAAATCGAGATCATAGCAATGAATAAACATCAGAGCGAGTTAAACATGTAAAAGCAGCTCTCAGCTGAGTGATCACAAACTTACCATTTATTTTGTTATTTTTTCTTATATTGTTTCAATGAGGTAAATCTTTAATAGAAACATCAAATGTTATTATTATTACTGCTACTTTTATCTGCATGTTTCCTTCCTCATTATAAAGACTTACAATACATTTCATATTTATTAAAACAGCTCAAAAGGGAACCGGATATTCCCCTTAAGTGATTTGTCACAGCTTTACGTAAAGAGATATAGTAATTGTTTCTTACTGAAATAATGCAACGTATTGAAAGTGAATAACGATGGTATATTTTTTTACAGTGTAGGTATTAGTAACATTAAAGATCATAACTTAATAAGCTGTAATTGTAATGTAAATAATGGAAGACATCCATTTAAATGTTCACTGTCATTGTGGCTATGATTTTATGTATGTACTTTCAATTTGATGCTATCAAGCTGGAAAGCATTACAAAACTATACAAGTATGTTTAACTTCTTAAGTATTTATATAAATGCAATTATAATCTCAATCTTCTAGATTTACTGCATTATCTTATGAACGTTCCCTTAAATTGTTTCGTTGAATTGATACAAGTTCCTAAAAAGTCTGTGTGTTTTAGTTTTTGAAGTATAAAATTACACAAGTTGAGATGCCCCCTCCCAATTTACAGTTTTCTAAAACTCAAAACCTGAACACAGTATGCTGGTTAAGACGAAACATATAAATTGCTTCCTAGATTCCTTGTTTTGCTGCTTCTACTCCGTTTGATATATGCAATCAACAATTCCTAAGCGTAGTTAACCTTGTTGAATATTTTCCATTGTTACTGATTCTAAATCATCAACGTTTCTTATATAACGTTATTATACCCTTATGTTTTACCACTTCAAACGTTGTTTTCAAATAAGCCACTATGTATTGCTCGTGGTAAACTGTGAAATTCATTTTATGTTACTTCTTTCCATGTCCGTGCTCTGAGCTTCATTCTCTTCTCCTTTTATTGTGTCATTGTCAGAGTGATAATTGTGCATTTTTTTTTCTTTTTTGGAATCACGCATCATTGCGATGTCTATAACTTTACCGTGAGCAGTATTATACACAATTAAATTCCACTTGCACAATTTCGAAAATATCTGTCAGTCTGAACATGTGACTAAGGCTTGTCTTTTATGATATATCTTCAATCAAAACAATACCATTTTAAGTTAAATTTTGTTTTGGTTATACGAGGAAGGGAACCTGGGGAGACATGAACAATTTGAATGCCAGCTGACTGAATGTTAATCTCTGATTTGTTGCATTTGTCGAAGGCACAAAGTAGACAACACTTTAAAATTATAAACATGAAGTCGTGTATTCTTACAATCGTAAAAGCAAGCAGGGGAAAAATTTCGGAACTTGAGCAAGCAACTAACGAATAGCTTTGACAAATCTAAAAAAGCATTGATTTCAGTTCATTTTTATTTACGGTCATACAATCTGCTTTTCAACTAGGAGAGGGTATTTGCACTGCGAAAATAAAACTAAGGGCACTTCTAAACGTGTTTTTATTCCGCACGCTTTTTTATACTGGGAAATTTTGCTACATAGATACATGGTAGCACACCATTTACAGATCTAACAATAAACAGAGTGTGTGACTAAGAACTGAGGTGGGCCGGTTGCGAATAAGTTTATGAAAGAAACTCTGTAGTGACATTTACTTCAACATTCAAAATCTTCAAAATCTTCATTGTGAATAATTCATTATTTATACGAGTAATTTTGTTACAGATTTTATCCTGCAATTATGTATGATGTCGTAACTTCATTTTCTCATAAAGAAGTTCAAACGTGAGTATAAAGGATACTCAAACATGGACACTTATTCTGTAATTGAGAACACATCCAATAATAATCACCTGTAACATGACTAAAAAGCAGATTAAGACGTTTGTAGTAAAATTCAATTGATGTTTTGTTCATATTCTTTTTCCAAAGTGATATTTGTAGGGGTCTTTCTTTTTCATATGAGTCACTGACATTTACAAGTCATACAAGGAATGATTTAGTTCACCTTAAATTAGATTTAATTACTTTCGATGATTACTTTAGATTGAATTACTGCACAGTTTTCAATACCGTACTCTTTCTTTCAACAGTTCTCCTGTACATTTTATTTCCCCCCAATAACGCCCTCTTTTCCTGATCATTCCTCGAAGCACAAAGATTCAAGATGCTCTGTGAGAAATATCGGGAAGAGTCTTACTTTTACTTTTTACTTCCAGAAACAGTAATAACACTCTTTTATTTATTTTATTTTCATCTTTTGTTTTTAATAGAGCTGGATAGTATGTAGATACTATAATAACTAAAGCTGAAGTTTGTTATTTCCTTTCAAAAGGTCCTATGTCCTTTTTTATGTCCTTCCAAACTTTATTTCATCCACTGATATGTTAGTAATATTGTAACTGATATGTTGAATATTGTAACGTTAATGATTCCCTTTTTCACTATTTTATCTTTGGTGCAAAAGGTGTGGTAAAGTGATGCTTTTTTTCTCTGACAACTTTCTTCACATTCAAATAACAGTGTACGGTACGTTATAAGTAAAGTCGAACACTTTAATTGATCCACTGAATGTTATATCCTCAGTAAACACTTTATCGATCCACATCCTGTTGAAGACTGTACCCAGAGTACACTTTATCAAGTCATCGTATGTTATACCCACAGGGAACGTTTTATCGGTTAACTTGCAGCCTACTAACTTGCAGCCTATAACCAATGCACACTTTATCAATCCATTGGAGGTTACACCCACTGTGAACGTTTTATCGGAGAACATGGGGTTGTCGGCTATAACCAGTGCACACTTTATCAGTCCACTGCAAGTTACACGCACAGTGAACAATTTATCGATCAATTTGGTTTTGTAGGCTTTATATCCAGTGCACACTTTATTAATCCACCGTATGTTATACCCAACGTGAACACTTTATCGATCCACTTGCTGCTGAAGACTGTACCTAGGGCACACTTTACCAATTCATTGTAGGTTATACCCACAGTTTTATCAGTGAACTTGCTGTTGTAAGCTATATAACCAATGCACACTTTATCAATCCACTACAAGCTATATCCAACGTGAACACTCTATCGATCAACTTGCTTTTGTAGGCTAAATACCCAGTGCACACTTTATCAATCCAGTGTATGATATACTCACAGTAAACACATTGTTGATCAACATGCTGATGTAGACTATATCCGGTGCACATTTTATCAATCTACCATTCTAAATATGTTATACCCAAAGCGTAGACTTTATCGATCCTCTTGCTGTTGAAGACTGTACCCAGCGCACACTTTATCAATTCATTGTAGGTCATACCCCCGGTAACCCTTTATCGGTGAACTTGTTGCTGTAGGCTATAACCAATGCACACTTTATCAGTCCACCGAAGGTTGCACCCACAGTGAACACTTTATCGAGGAACTTGCTGTTGTAGGTAATATACCCGGTGCACGCTTTATCCACTGTATGATATACCCACAGTGAACACATTATTGATCAATTTGCTGTTGTAGACGATATCCAGTGCACACTTTATCAATCCACTGTGTTTTATACCCACAGTGTACACTTTATCGACCCACTTGCTGTTGTAGGCTGTATACCCAGTGCACACTTTATCAATTCACGGTATGTTACACCCATAGTGAAACTTCATAAATCAACTTGCTGTTGTAGACTATACCCATAGCACACTTTATCAATCCACTGTACGTTATGCCTACAGTGAACACTTTATTGATCAAGTTACTGTTGTAGCATATACCCAGTGCAGACTTCATCAGTCTACTGTATCTTATACACACAGTGACTTTATCAATCCACTGGATGTTATACTATTTGTGACTTCTTGATTACATGTTTCTATCGTATTGATAAATATTACTAAATAACGACAAGTTCTTTTCAATTATCACATATAGCCTTTCCTATGCTGTAGTTAATATTATGAAAATATACATTACATTAACTTAGTGCGTAATTTTTTCAACGATTAGCTATAGTGGGCTTTTTGACGCAGACTCACCAGACATAAAATACACTGTAGTACGACCCGTTCAAGAAAGCTCCACACATAAAACACACGAATACATCGTTTCCCGTTTTTAAAAGAGAATAAAATACGGTATTGGTATTCTGGCTGAGTATTAATACTCAGCTTCAGGTCAGCAATACTTAAATAAGACCCAATATATCAACTGTACATCAAGCTCGTTTCCCATCTACGACAGCCTCTGGAGACGATAGAATGCAATTAGACCCACTTAATGATTGTTCTGTGACCTTTACAGATAGTCGTTAGAAACAAAGCCAAAATAAATCATATGTGGATATACAGACACAATTTGTGCTTGTTAGACACTGTTTTCTGTTACATTATATGCACTATATATTACAGACTAAACCCAGTACGGCATGTCGTGTGATCTACGCACTGCAGAATATTCATAGGATGGCTTAATGTAAACATATATACAGGTAGTCAAACGAATTGAAATTAAACCATGCGAATCACCTGACCGACTAAATGTAGTAATTACAGTGTGTCATGCATCAAGTCAATTAATTTTTACTTTACAGAAGTGTCTTCAAAACCATACTGAAAATTACAAGAAAAAAAAGACAGGCTACTAAACAGGTCAAAGAACATATCCATCTGCAAGCCTAAAAAAAAACTTGCGAACTTTGATCTTCTTAGCTCTCGTGTTCTTATGCGACACAGACATTAAAAATATAATTATAAACTTTAAATTTAAGAACTGTCAAGCAAAGCATGGAGTTGTTTTTTTTTTTTGCATTTTGAACATACTTTGGACGTTGTACAAACCCTTGACCTCTTTTGTACTTTATGTATGCTTTGTCTCAATTTATAATGATCAGGTGGTAAAATATCGAGCACAAACACTTTGGTCTTTTCCAAGATATATTTGCTGAACTGTGATTGATGGTTTGTCCCTTTTGTGTTTAGCGACAATGAAATTAAAGCGGTCGAATAAACAGACGATACTCTTAACACGCATACTTTGAAGTCTGATGATTACAAAGATACATATTTAGACAATAGCATATAACATGCAAGATGACATAATCGTAACGATAATGCAGTTAAAACAGATTATTATTGAAAAATAAACGAAAGCGGTAAAAATGGTTTAACAATGTGCTAGAAATGGTGCAAAAGATAACACCATGTTATGAGTGACGCAAAGCTATGCTTGGCTGGTTGAAGATACAATATCCTCTAGAGAGGAAGGAGTGCTGGTGTTTGTTTTCACTATTACTACGTCAGTGTCTGAAGAGTCTCAAGCTAATATTGATATCAGTGGTATAGAACTCCGGTAATAAGAAGCGAGTTTCTAGAGACGCTATATTCAAATGCATAGAAAAGTCAATGTATTTATCAATTTGTCCTTTTCGGGATACTTCAATGAAGAGTTTGGGCTCCAAAGCGCTGTCTTCTTATCAAAGGTGATGTTGAAGTTTAGAGAGATTAATTGAGCAAGTCACCTAATATAAGGACGACGAGACACTGATGTGAAGAGAATCACCTTGAATTTTATCAGGCGTCAGGCGTAGTGATGAATGCTTATATCTTGCTCTATTAATGAAGGGGCCTCTAGAAGGAAAGGTAAATGCACTCAAGATTATCTCAAACATTTTCGTAACATGTTTGAAATTGCACCTAAATTGGAAAGTGATAAATTTAGTGATCAGGATCATTCTCAAGAAGAAATTATGTCATTGAAATTCTCAAAAGAATTCAGTGAGGCGTTTAAATCTTGCAATGACTTACAATGTATATGCTGTCAAACGTAAACGTTAATTGCAAAATGATCCCATTCACGCTCTCCTCACATTTCGATACATCTCATTTACTTAAAGGGTATGTTATGATGTAGAGCATCGTGACGTCATATGTGTCTGTACCATTGATCTAATAGAATTTGCTAAGTTGAGTACTTTGATTTGGTATAAACAAAGTTTCAACATCAATAAAATGAAGAATTGTTTTTAATTTCTATTGTCAATTGCTTCCTTTGGTGATTTTCCTCTTAAATTACAGTGCGGTTATCCAGGATAAACTACTGTCATCTGCCTGCAATGGGCCAATAAAGGTTGAGGATTCTTACTAAATATGACTGAACAGTAATTGTAAGCAGAGAACGTATAATGTAACGCGTAAACTTTCGAAGCAGTGTTCCGTAGGTCACCTCAGTTGCCATAAATGATTTTACATTCTTTTGATTTTTTTTTCACAGCGCAGTCTGCTCACAAACGTGAATGAAAGTAACTTCTAATGTTTGAGAAACGACGATTAAGCGAACGAAGTAGATTTACAGTCACAAATTGTACGGTTTTCTGCGGTACAAACAAAAAGGCAATCCACGGAGTTGCAAATCTCATCTTATCATCGCTTCCATAACCATCTGTTCTGTCACATACGTGTTTTTACGTTAATGCTTAGTCGGATACGTATGTAATTGACAATTAATATAAAAAGACAAGCAATAGACTGTCGTTACCTCCAATTACATCTTTACCTATGCAGTTCCTATGAACACTAGCAACGTGAAAAACCTCACCTTTTTTCAGGGCGCTGACAGTGATCGACAGTGTTAATGTCGATCTGAAGTTTTGTCGTGTTCATCCGTGGTGATTTACTCTGAAAATGGACCGTGCATTATCCAACGGATAAAAAATGGTCACCTGACTGAAATCGGCCGATAAGAGTTGAGGATTCCTATCAAGTATGTATGAACGCACGGTTTATAGACGGTTGATTATCCTTTAATTACAACACGTTCAGATGTCGCGTGTAACTATGAGTAAGACTTTGACGGGCAAGAGACTTCTGGGATATAATGTACTTTGATGACCACGCCCGCTCTTGACACTCATGGAAGAATTTCTTCTTTTCAGTTGTATCAGTTTATTAGTCAATTAAACAAGTTTGAATATTCCACTTTTTTCCGCTTTTATCCACAACAATTTGATAAAAAAAAAAGCTGGCAGAGCGCATTTGTGAGTAAATGGAACACGTGTGGAATGAGTTATACTTTCAGGCCAGGAATCACAAATCAGTCATTATAATAAAGTACTAAGAAAATAGGCCTAACCTGGGGGCTACTGAAAAGCGAATTATAGGCTTAAAATGTTAATCCCAAATGTAAATACGTGGGCATAACGACACAGTGGCAATATCAGTGGTTCTCCTTACGGTAATCTTATCTCTCTAAATTGTTGTGTCACCGTTATCGGTTCACTGATAGCTGCAAACTAAAACTCATTAGTAAGTTGTTGCTATGCATGTGATTGCTATTTACTTTGCTTAAGTGTTACTTAGTGTAATGCGCACGAATATTTTTGACATGTTGTTAATCTTGTTTACCTTTTTGGGGGTTCGATTTTAATAATAATGCGATTAAAGAACCAAATTTTCTTTTGTTTTCATCTTTTTCACCACAATCTGAACAGGTTAATCAACTTTGGACCCCCCATTAATATTAGGATAATGCACTCTGGGGGGTTCATGCTGCGCCCTTGCATTGCTTGCATTAACCCCCAATCGCATATTATACCACCGATAATGCACGGTCAAGCGTCAATTAACCTTTACATACTGCACCCTGGGGGGTGGGGTAATGCAAGGCCGAGTGCGTGAAGCGATACATACGATACGAGACTTTGCTAAAAAAGACGTAAACGAATGCAAATTTTGTTTGTAAATAACTGCATTTTTATTGAAAAAAAAACCGAGAAAAAGAAAACAAAATTCGTATTATGTTAACATTGTTCTTGCGCGATAGGCAAAGTAACAGCATTGTTTATTGCTAGATACTACAGGACACTGTCTATCTACGGTTGTATCGTATTCATCCGGTGATGTTACAATAGGAGTTGAGGAATCTTCTCAAGTATGTATAAATACTCTCTGAAAAGAGCGTCATATGCATGTTTCAGTTGTGTGGGTGTGTTTTTTTCACACCAATGCGTTTACACCATTGATCTCTACATTAACTTGTCGTCGCTTTTCAACACTAATTGGCCAGCCTCTCAGTAGTGAACCACCTGTAACCCTCGACCTCTGACCTGTGATGTTATCGATCCTGCGCACACTGCGTACAATGACTACATATGCCACTATGTTTCAAGTTTACCTACAGCAATATGCCAGTCGCCTACTAAAACTTTAACTGAAGTAACTAAGACTTTCACAAGTACTCACACATATGCACGCATAAACCAAAACACAACTCATGTGAACACAAGCAATGCGCACAAACTTATCCCATTCATTGAAACTGGATGATATAACGATATTTGAAAAGAACTGTGATCATCATTGTGTGTTATTGTTTTTTAAATCATTTCTCCAATGCATAAATTCAGATCACTATTTTGTCGACTTCAAGTCTAAGTTGTTAACTTTAACTAAAAGAAGGAAAAACAGCAACACCTGTAATAGACATCAACACGAATTAGTTTTGTTGGTACTGATACTGATATCTTTAAGGAACGTTGTCGACGCAGTCAAAGTTCCGACGATTTAATCTGCCTTAATTAAGGATAGGAAACGATTCTACACTGACTTAAACGTGAATGATACCAACAAAGGACATTTTACCAGTCACAGAGAAATGCTTGACAAATTAAAGCTGATAACGATGTCAGAAGCCCATTTTATCCCACTCTGTCTCTGGTGGCATTAAATGACTTCTGGAATGCGACAGCAGTGTGTAACCCAACGCCAGGTGTTTTCACGCATCTTTTGATTACCAAGCTCTCAAGCAAAGGAGAGTATTTAAAGTACATGTTAAACTTTATCTGTAAAGAAACCCTTAAGACTTAGCGAAAAGCTTCAATTACAGACGCTCAAAATCCTCTCAGAATTCGCTTTTCCTTCACTTACCCAAAAGGATTTTTTGTTTGTTTTCAAGGAAAAAGTACCACCGTACAGAGGGCGAAAGTTTGCCATAAATTTGATCGAATAGGCTTTATGGTTGAAACACTCAGTAAGTGATTTATTGGTAACTGTGGCCATAGCTTGTCAATATATTGCATTGCTAATGAGCTTGTACGGCGTTTGGGTTAAATTGTACTTCCAGCTCAATAAAGATAGGAGGAAAGCATGTACAGGATTTGACATCGCGTGTGCTTATGAATTTACAGTCACCATGTAAAAAATTAAGGAATGTGAAAATTTCTTTTTCTTTTTCGATTTTTCTGTTTTTGTCTGTTTTTGCTCGTTCTCATTTCACCCTTGAAGCAATGCAGCTGCAACGTCTATCATCGAGCCATTTTAATGTCAGCTCTAATCGGAGTTTCGATGCAAATTCGCCCATCGTCTCTTCAGCCAGTATTTTCAAGATGGCGTCTAAGGGAGATGTTCAGATATGGGGACATTTGCCGTAGGCTTGAATAATGAAGAAGGTCATTGAATCCGATAATGCCAAGCAAAAAGGACATGTAATACTTGCTTTAGACACTTAAAAATATATATGTCATCCATATCTGTTCGGAGGGACGTTCACATTCGAAAGGAGTTTAATTCTTTGTAGGCACCGTGCCACTGCTTCGAAGAGAACCATGAAAGTTCTTCTCGTTCCGTATCTTTGTGGTTTGGATTACATGGATATTTGTGACGCATAACAGTTAAATTCCCTGGAGACAATGATTCAGACAGAATTTATGAAAATGTCAAGCGTTAACACAGCACACTTAAAGAAGAAGACAGAAAAACAAAGAAAATGGAAAGCAACAAGTAACCGATGAAATTGTTTTATCGTCTTTGTCATCTAGTGACATTGTTCATGGGACAGATGATTGTTTGCTTTAGTGGCTGTAATTGAGTTCCGCATACTGTGCCAAACGTCTGTATAATACTCCTTAAGCCGATGGGGGACTCAGGAAAGATTCTGATAACTAAACTTTTCTTAACTTTAAGGTCAATGACATTCCGTAGCACATTGTGAGGTAAAGTTTATTGCTAGATGTGATGCAGAGCGAAAACGAAGAAGCCGTTTCTTCAGTATAAAAGCAACTCACATGTCAAGACGAAGATTTCATTTGAAAAGACTTAAGATTGACAAATGCATTCGATAATTTAAAACAAAGTGCCTTTCACCAAAGACTAATTGGCGATGGAAGGTTTATCAAAAAATGAATTTATAGAGACAACGATGCTGATGTCGACTTTTGATTTTCTCCGTAAAAGAGAAACAGTGAAAAGAACGACTTAAGGGGTTGAATTAGGAGCTCATAATTCAACACCTGAAAAGGTATGACAGGCGAACATGCGAAGAAACAATAAAGTGAATTTACTTGCTACATCAATTTGTCAATTTTATTAATGTATCAGACATAACCTTGATGGTGGTCTCCTTTCAACTTGGGGCAAGTTTGTAAACAAAATATACGTTTTCTTGTTGTTTTGATGAAACTTAACTTGTTTTTTTTTAAATACTGTAGCAAGTAAAGAAAACAAAGTTAGAAGTGCATTAATAACTTCCATATAAGTTTATAGATGATCTTGCACAACTGTATGCTTTAAACAACAAAAGTAACGCGTGTGTAGATAAAAAAGTTACATTCTTAAAGTAAAGTGGTGCCCTTGCATTGCAAGATATGTCTGTGAGAGAATTTGAAGTTACGATGACAAAAATGTCAATTTACGTTACCCTAAATTAAAGGCAACTTTATTCGAGCAACAAAGAATATTTCAGGAAAAAGTTGAAATATCCCAAACGTTATACGGTGTTGGTACTGGCAATGTAGGTCATAAGTCCTTAAAATTGAATCAGATAATGCTTTATTGTTAAGAACCAAGCTATTTTTTTCTTGTTCGATATTTTGCTGGTTAGCATTGTGAATAACTGTATAATATTTTTTCTTTCAAGGATTTTGTCGCATAATCATTTTATTTTGTATATGTGTGTTTCAAAAATGTCGATATTCCGTTAAAATAATCATTTGCAAATTCATTTATGAGATAAATAAACAAAACCAATCAAAGACAAAAAGCAACTAATGAAAGAGGTAAATATCAAGTTCCAATCAGAAAAAATCTTAATTTATTGAAGTCTCAAACATAGCCTAGAGTAAATGTTTGTGCATGTTTTGTCCACTGGATATGTTTTACGTTACTTCTTGAATATAAGCAGCAAAAACGTAATGATAAATCCGTTTTTCTTCAATGATGTGGCGTCTGTATGTTTTCCTAAAAGTCAAGTAATACGTTGTGTTTGCAATACCGTGACGTTGTCTGAGATTTTATTTCCACATTACAGAGGATCATCTCCCTTTATAATAATTTTACACGAAGTGTAAATTACAACATCATTTTTACCCATTCTCTGGAATATTTATGGAAAATTCCTTGAAAATTTTATGTGATAATGTCATACATGAAGTCATTCGAGGAGTATAACAGTGAAAATATGAAACTGCTCAAAATATGCTACATAATATGGTCGATAAAAATACATTTTATGACAATATTTCCTTTTCTTGTCCTTTTGTGGCAGTTTAAGCATGAGAGATCATTATTTTATTACAATTTTTCCAAATGTGAGGATTTGCTACAGTAAGCAGTTACGTTAGTGACAAAGGTATAATGAATTACACACGTAATTAACTGGCAGCAATGTGTGATACTTTATCTCCACTCATTGGTCCCATTCCTTATTCCATATCGTCACCATGTCATCAAATTTACGAAAATAACTTCAATAAAGCACTTTTTTCTCATTGATTAAAATATTTGCAAACGAAGCAACAGCTTAGTAAAACTGTTCAAGAGGGTATAGACCAATTGTTTAACGTTATGTTGTACAATATTTATCGCAACTTAAACTTAAGTCCTCTCCCGATGCAATGATGATGCAAATAACATCATTCTACACACTGAAGCCGACACGAAATACATATTGAAAACAGTTTTGTTCCCCCTCAGAAAATCATAAAAACTTGACGTTATAGGACAAGTGGAAATAAGAGGGAGGTTCATCTTAAGGTGGTTACAGTCGACAGGTTTCGTTTTCAATCCCTACATACTATTTTTGTTCATTTCAAGTGATCACTATGAGGCAACTAATAAGTACTGAAATTGTTGTCATCACACTTCAAGCATGAAAAGGGAAAGAAAACCATTAACAAACGCCATGTACCTTTCAGAGGATTTAAAAAAAAAAAGTTTTCAATTCTTTTTCAAAACATTTTCTGCCTGTACCTGTAATTTTTTCATCCGAAACATGTTCATCTGTAGTCAGTTAAACTCAAACAAGCTCGTTTACACTACTTAAATTACATGAATGCTCAGATGAATACATGCATATCAAAAGTTTCTACGTTAATCCCGAAACGATTATGATCGCATTTATCGATCGCTAGTTTTAAGGTCATACTAGATTAACAATGAAAAGCTATATATCTTTATTTAAATCTGTCTCCCGCAGGTCTTTAGAATATCTTAGGTTTGCTCGCTTTCTTGAAGGGTATTTTGTTTTACGTCTATATACACTCACGTTGAATACTTAAAGAATGGGGATAGTTACCTTTCTAGGAAATGAGATATTTTTGTTCTGTCAATGAGGAAATCTGGATTGAATAGGAGGCACAAAGATATTTGTGCAACCTGTTGAAGTGATTTCGTTTCGCTTATAACGTTTTAGACGAAACACGAGACTGTTTGCAAAAATCCGTATAGTGAGTTTCTCTCCTGTGTGTATAGGTTCATGGCAGCAAGGTTTAACTTCGACAAAGGAAATAATCGACGATGTAATTGACTGAATGAAAACATGCAAAATAGGACTAACAGATCAGTCTTAATGTTTGCTAATCAAATGACCAAATTGCAGACCAAATGATCAAATTCTTTAGTCAAGTAACATGGACATACTTAAGAGACGTGTTACACGAAAATTACATTAATTTGTGAATATTAGCTGTATTAATCACTTGAAATGTTGAAGTAGTCACAAATTTCATCAAAATCCATTCAGCATTGACCATGTTACAAAACAATCTGTGTTATACTTACGTCATGAATAAACATTGAGTAAGTATGCAAATTTGTGACGTCAAGGGAAGGACTCGTAGGATATGACCTATGTTACCCTTTGTTTACTTAACACGCATTGCAAGGACAATTTAAACTTGGTATTCCCTGAGGGTTTGAGTTTGCGGTGATTTTTTTTTTTAAATATGTTGATATCACTTACCAATTGGGCAAACTCCTGGCAACTAATTACCAGAATTACGTGAGGCTAAGAAAGAATACAGACACTGCAACACACCACATCAAAAATAAAAAAACTACAAACGTTAAGAAAACGAAACCTTTTCTGCAATTAATATAAAAATAGTTCCAACAGATTTGACATTCGAGATTACAAATTCTGAGTGAGGCCAGCTCTTTTATCCTTGCGTTTCAAACAACCTTCAAAAAAATTTGTGAAATAATGTAACGTTCAGCACATTGAAGTCCATGGATAAGAATTCTTTATTTACATTGCCCATGGCCTAAGCCGAATAGTGATTTCGTGTGTCAGCTTCACTCAAAACACTTAAATGTGCAATCGGGAGGGTTTGTCCCTTCCACGGTTGTTGCAGTTTAATAATTATAATGGTACGGGAAGATAAATGAAACAATTGTTTAGTAATAGTGTTAATGTTCGATGGCTGTGTGTATCTTAATAACCTTTACATCAAGTGCAAATATGAATGAAAGACCAATGTAGATTAATTAATTTTGATAAATCATACAATCCATCAATTTAATGCATATGGTACTGCTTCGTATCTTAATTTCAAAATACGAAGCCAAATAACGAAATCTTTACTTATTTTCCTGCGGATACCATTTTGCTTCGAAGCATTTCTCGAATATTTCTCTACAACTCTGTAACTTTTAGGAGGACAAAGAGTAGGCCCTTTAAAATATTGTTATTGAGTTATATATTGTTAACATTGAGTTAAAAACATTGTAATTGAGTCATAGCAATGTTCCAGATTCACAGGGTTATACGAACATAGGAATCTGGTCCAATTGACTTGAATTTCATCTATGAAAACTTTGACTTTTGTTTCCTGTAACGTAGACAATACCGTAATGTGTATCTAATATAGAACACGTATATAGTTGTTACTTTAATTGGATTCTCATATAGCCATATAGGCCTCCTTGCTGTATGTCTTTGAAATTTGAAGATACCATTCTTGAATTAAGAACGTAATGTATAGGATATGAATACAATACGTATACACACAGAGCGCCATTAAATCAGAAGAAGCTACCCATGCAACGGAAGGAACGGAAGTTCTATTTCCTATCTTGAATTACCTCTTCATCTCATGGAACAAGGGAGATGTATGCGTTCGGCTCCGGAGTCTCACAATGAAAACTTGACGAAAAGATTTTGATGGATCAACCGTCGAAAGCACAGTTACGAGAAAAAAAAAAAACTACTCAATATCATTCTTTTCTCTTGTAATTGATCGCAGATGGTTCACTGAGGATAGTCAACCTAGCTGTAGGTTTTGTATTTTAAAAAAGGTAGTCGTGGTAAATCGGTAGTTTAGATGTTCCATTCCTTTGAGTTGTTCATGCTGTTAAATAGTGTGTGCCAAAATATTGGATGATCTTTCGTTTGTATTTTCCATCAGGTGAATAGCCCTCAGAAGGCAACGTTCTTTTTTCTTTTGTTTTCAAAAGTAGGACATACTGGTCACGAGACTGTTGACATGAAATTTTCCGACTAATTGCAATCAGTACTTTCATTCAATTACGATACTTCACCCTGGTACAGAAATTAAATATACAATTCAATTGATGTTAACCTATCATTGATGTACATTTGGTTCGTACCATGCATTGGTACACAGAAGTTGAGATTTCCATTTCTCAACAACTTGAATTTAAGTTGCTCTAATTTTACTGTAGTCTACAGAAGCCCATAAGGGTCATTCGAAAATTTGTGTTTCCAAAATTCGAAATTCAAATTCCAAAATCCAAATTCTGTTTTTGAAATCCGAATTCTGTTTTTTGAAATCCGAAATCAAATTTTTGAGATTCCTTCCGACCCTTGTGACATTTGACATTTGGAGATCCCCATCCATGTGAACTTGTGGGCTGTAACGATGATACTATAGGCGGGCGGGCCCAAGGAGGATGTTAGCTACCAGGGGACGAAATCTACTTTTTGAAATACGAATTCTGTTTTTTAAAGTCCGAAATCTTTATTTTGAAATCCGAAATCTTTTTGAGTCCTTTGAAATCCGAAATCTGTTTTTGAAAAACGAAATCTGTTTTTGAAAAACGAAATCTGTTTTTTTGAAATCCGAAATCTGTTTTTCAAAATCCGAAATCTGTTTTTCGAAATCCGGCATGGTGATCCCCATCCATGAGAGTTTGTAGGCTATAACGGTGCTTCTACAGGCACGGTACATGTACGGTACGGTGGCCAGTTGTCAGACCTTCCCTTCTGCTCTGCGTGATGTAAGCAGGGGCAGCGTTAAGTCATTATAGGGATATATTATTAAATATATTATACATATATTATATGGATTAATAGATCACTACCTTAGGAAGAAGTCTGAACGGATGCCCCCTCCACTCCGAGATATTTTGTGAAAGAGGGGTGAAAGAGGATCGCTGTGGGATATTGGTGATCCAATAGGAGAAATCCCCCTTCCTTTTGAGATTTTGTTCCATTCAAGGTTACTTGGATGTCAAATGGTACATGACAGGGAAAGTGCCTACCCTTACTCCGTGAAGCTGTTCCGGATGTAGGCCTAGTAGACGGAATGTCAGTCGGGAGGAATCTCAAAAAACAAATTCTGGATTAAAAAAACAGATTTCGGAATTTAAAATACAGATTTCGGATTTCAAAAAACAGATTTCGGATTTCAAAACAAAGACTTTGGATTTTAAAAACAGATTTCGAATTTAAAATAATACGGATTTCAAATAAAGATTTCGAATCTTAAAAAACAGAATTCGGATTTTGAAAAACAGATTTAGGATTTCAAAGACAGATTTTGGATTAAAAAAAAAAACAGATTTCAGATTTCAAAAATAGATTTTGGATTTAAAAAAAAAAACAGATTTCAGATTTCAAAAACAGAATTCGGATTTCAAAAGACGAAAAAAGGATTTCAGATTTTAAAAAACAGAATTCGAATTTCAAAAAACAGAATTAGGATTTTGGAATTTGGATTTCTGATTTCGTAAAAATAAATTTTCGAATGGGCCTAATGGGTTTCCTTAGTAGTCTGAACTTTAAAACACTGATTACAATTGCACGTTGTATGAATTTTGTAATGGTGTATTACTAATTCATCTATGTCAGGTCAGTATCAAAATTCAATACTATTCAAAGAATGAGTGTAACATTCCACCGAACTAAGGGATAAAGTGTACATAACATAATACGTTTTCTCCTTAAAAATAGATATACTTCATAGAGTATACTTACTATCATTTACTCAAATTTACTCTTTACAAATACTGCAGCAGCTTTGTATTAATTTGTATCAGACTAAAAACTGATTTCTAATGTTTCTGAGTGACTTGACACTAAACTGGATAAAACAGACCTCTCAGTGTGCAGAGCAATCAAAACTTATATTAGACTCTATTTGCATTAAATCTGATAGACGGTAATTTACACGGAAATAGTACGTCAAAACTGAGAAAATACCTGAAAAACGAGCTTAGAGAATACAAAGTGTGTTACAGAAATGTCTCTTCTGTGTCTGAAGTAAAAGACTGAAGCTCACCCCTCCCCTAAAAAAGTGATGATCAATTGATTAAGCCGTACTTGAAGAAAAAAAAAATTTCCATTAACTAAAGAAGCCTGTTTGTTCGGAAGATCCAATGTGTCAAAACACTATTTGTAAAACTGCAATTTTGTTTCGCTTTTTGGAAGCCATTGGCATCTCCGGAAATGTCCCTAACTTCCTTCATCCACATTATATTAGCTGTAGGAGATTTTTGACATATTGACTCCCCCTAAATGTTAAATTGTTCCCTAGATTCCCCAGATTCACCACGCCAGACAATAAATGTGGCTCGGCTGTAAACAGTTTCTTTGTGATTAAGAAAAAGCATAAACACCTACTTGTTACTTAAAAATTGCATTTTTTTCACACGACTTTATTACCTTGTTTCGGTTAAATGAAGATTTGCCGAACTTGGAATAGAATTGGCAATTTTAACGGTTCAAACAAAGTTCAAAGTTCGTTATCGTTCAGGTTGGGCCTAAGATTTCCAACTAGCAATTAATTTGCAAATTTTCCTTACGGTATGTTTCTTAACGCTGATCGGCCTTGCAATGGCTTCTTTAATTAATGACTTTCATCAATAATTGATAATAAACAAAGAGACAGCCCAAAGGCAGGTGAACTTAATTTGATGAAATGGGAATAAACAACGACAGAGTGTTTGTCATACAACAAGAGAAAGGACAAAGACAAATGTTACTCAATGTGGATATAGAGAATATAGTTGTGGATGTTTTTCGTGTTCTTCATAAAAGGTAAAAGTGTTATATTATCATCGCAATACACACAGCTAACAAGGAAACTAAAGGATGCATTGGTCACGTGGCAGCTTAAAATGTCCTTTTTTTTGCTTTTTCTTTTTTCTTTTCTATTCCCCTTTTCTCCTCTTGTGCGAATGTTGCTGATGTGGTATAGTTTTTTCCTTTTTCCCTCAAGTAGGTGGGGAAGTTAAGAATGTTCATATTATCCAACTGGCTTTGATGTGTAATGTTAAAGACATACTGATCTAAACATCATTTATTGCAATGAACATCTTACTTTCTTATCAGAAGCTGTGATCTACGACCAATGTAGACGTATTTACAGAGGGCAATGTTAAATGCAAAACATTTTGTAGTTTCATGCACAAGAGACGTATTTCTCTTTTACCAAGCTTACCTTTTGGAGGTCAAGCCATGATACTCCAATTAGCTTATCCTGTCCCCAAGGATCTTCACTCATTATAGTCGTCCAAAATGAAATGAGCCGTTTCCTTCACTTGTCTCAAATATCACTTTCTGTGGAATCTTATGCCTTATTATAGTCTTCAGATTACATCAATATACCCACAAGTAAAATAGGCAAGTTGATGTCATACAATAATTTAACAAACAAGAGTGTAAGTTGTGGACAGAATAGGAAAACTCTCTCACTTTAAATCGGGAGAGGAGTGTTCTGGCTTCCTCCGGCGTCATTTTACTCTTTAAAGTGAAACTTGAGGACTAGTTTTTCGAATCTTGTTTCAACATTTACGGTTGCCTGCGAGTTCATTCCGTTTGGTTTGCTTGTCACCGTTTCTTGGTGAGTTATAACTACGTCAGTTGATTGAATAAGAGTGGACTAAAACAGTCTCTTTTAGCATTTCAACACCACAAACTGTATAAATGGAAGCATATTTGGTTTCAATGTGCACACGTTCACTTGCAACTATTACTACACAAAATTATTGCAAGGTAACCGTAACTTTATGTGCGTATACAATAATGCGTTCTGAGTGAATATACCGAATAGCATGTAGCATGTAGGATCTGTATATCATACCGTTCTATTCACACAGCACACTGTGAAAGTCCTGTGTTATTTATACCCTAACATGTAACTTAATGCTGCAAATTTTCCAACAAAGTGATACAAGTTACCTAGGACAAGTCATAACTTAAACGGAAAATGCAGTCACTCCAAATTGAATAAGTATACCCAACTATGCTACATGGCTCTTTTCATTATATGATATCGTTTTTGTTTGGGAATTGCAGGAAAAAAACCTATAAAAGAAATGGAGAGAAGTAGAAGAGAATCGCAAGATTTTGATGATATTTCAAAATGAACTATGGACAACTGGAAACTTTTTCCCTTTAATGTGCTTCTATACACTCGCATCTGTGATCGAAGGGCAGCATTAAATATTGGAATAGCATGGACACCTGACTTTGCCTCTGATTAATCTCTCCGACTTGCTTTGCCCGGGTACATTCTGTCGATGGACACTCTCCTGCGCATTCTCTACAGTTAATCGAATCTTCTTCAGGCGTATCATACTCATCTAGTACAGAAAATAGTCAACGCAATGAAGAGAAACATTAACATTTAATCCTGCTAAATCATTTCTTCAAAACTTTAACAATAAGCAATTGAGTCAAGCATTTCCATGTGGCGGTTATTTTTATCCTGTTACGATGGTATTTTAACTAACACATGACGTATTAATCGTGCTAAAACCATGCTAGAGCGTTCAACAGACCCTCTTTCATGCTCGATTACACATGTATTACGATAACCATGCCACCTAATACCCCTTGCCAGGCAGCTCAAGAAAGCCTAGACATTGGATTGACACACCTGAATTACTTTAGGAGAACGATGTTTAATTGACCATGTGGATTAGCACAGCATGGGGTAATAAAACTGTCCTAAGGCCATGACAATTTGCAAGAAGTTGAACCTCAGTAGAACAAGAGAAGGCTGAGGTTGAAGTCAATCCCATTTTAACGTACGAATAACGGAATGACCTTTCTATAGTCAATGTATACACACGTACCTTAACAATAATTAGCTGCACAACAACATAGCATGGCCTGGATGGTGATTGTTGGTTGGGATGCTCCTATATCATTACCATATCTCTATCAATGTTTGTCTTGAACTTCAACACGTCAGGCCATACCCGTCGCCATTGTTTGTATACAGCAGGTGCACGTACCTCTAAATGTGGCTTCCGTGTTTTGTCATATGACGGTAGGCAGTGATTTTTACGAGGATTACACCTTTTACATCATCACGTGTGTTAATATTTACAGACGATCTGCTTTGCAATCTCTGTACTGCCACAAGACTCTTTGCTACCTCCACCATCATAGAATGTGCTGAAAATAACCTAGCGAATCAACGCACCTGCTACAGCTGATTGGACGAGTTGAAACAGAAACGATATATTCCTTGGTGTATACTTTGGCTTTTTAATTGGATCCATTTCCCTTAACTGATAAGAATGACTCGAATTTAGATGTAAATGTACACCTTCCTCTCAAAAGTTCTACCACCACCTCGTCTCCTGTTACTTTGAAAATCAATATTATGATACGAACAGAGACACCATGTTGCCAGGTGCCTATTGATCAAATATTCTGCACGACGTAAATTTTGAGGGTACAAATAGGTTTACATTATATCTTTATCACCATTCAGCCAAGTTATTTGTTTTCCCCTTACACTTCTTCGTGCAAAATTCCATACGATCTTCTTGAATTAGTTTTTCATGATTTACCTTTGATTTATCTCTCATAAATTTATTTTAGTATATCAAACTAATTCAGTAATGATTTTACCTATTTTATCAAAACTAAATAATCAATTTTGAGGAAGGGTCAAAAGATGCACCTCATATATATCATACCTCCCCCCAACCTTCCAACAACAAGGTAAAGTTAATACAGTAAAATACAAAAACTCCTAAACAATGGAGATACAATGGTGAAAAGAATTGTAATATTAAGGTATTACAGAGATGAAATGTAAAATTTTATCCATTTATCAATACATAGCTTGCTGTTTTAGATGTATCCTCGGCATATGCAAATACATGAAAAGAAAAAAAAAAACAGAGACGTAAAGACCACTAATCGGAAGACGTTTAAAATCAAGTTACCGAGTCTATATATAGATAACTTACTTGTTGAACTGATTGTCTGTTAGTTTTTCAAGTGTCTGGATATCGTAATCTTACTGTATTTTGCCTAAGATAAGTATCACAGATTATTATATTATTGTTATCTGTATATAAACGAAAACACTGTGAAAGTACTAGCGTACTTGTATTTACATTCTCGGCAATTTAAAGTCAACATGTTTACTTTCGAACAGATGTGGTTGTATAAAAACCTACGATAACATGCAAATTGCTATTAGCTATGATTACATTGTAATGTGCCTTTCTCGATGACTATATAAATTGGGCATAACTGGTGAAAGACATTCGGCCTTCAGGGAATATTCAGCTAGATTGTCCATGTAAATTGTTCATTAAAATATTGCTTTGTCTGGGGATGATTAGGATATCCAACGTGATATTTTTAATGGCAAAGATTCATAGAGGTGTTGGCTACTATACTTACAGATGATTGCAATCTCTACAGTGGTGCTAAGGCTGTCTCGGATAACAATGTGTAGTCCTACTATGGAAAGATTTAAATATATATGTATATATATGCATAGAGTATTCCACACTTATGACTAGCGGAAGGTTACACGATACACCAGTCATTACAATAATTGTGATGACGCAATTAATGTTGAAATTTGTGGATGTATTCTGTGCTGATTTTCGTTTCGTGGTCTTTACATGCATAGGCTCACTGGTTGTTGTTGCAATTTACCATTGCTGTATGGAGGGCAGGTTTCTTTGCTGCCTTTTCCAGATGTTACGAACGGCAGAAAAGAAGGGGAATAGACAAAAGGGAGGAGGGAAAGGAACAGAAGAAAAGTAAAGTAAGTTAAAGAGGAGAGATTGTAAAGGACGGGAAGAGGAAGGAACACAGGATCGCAATGCACTATGGAACAGATTGTACTCTGACCAGTCATAGCTCTCTGACATATCGGTAGTCTCTATAGACTTTTGGTACAACACTTGGAAGAGATCACACAATGAGTTGGCAACACATTATTCTAGTTTTAGAGTCACGGCTGGTAGTGGAAATGCTTCATAATCAGAACACTAGCCGACTGGGACAGGTACAGCCTAGGTTGTCCGTCAGATTCTACAGGGACAAATAAGTGAATAATAATTTAAGAGCATCGTGCATCACAAAACCTTAGGTTTTCAGCAACTTAAGATATTGGTCAGTGCAGGCGTTGGGCACCCCTTGATAGCAGTATAGACTTACTTTTGACTGCACACACATTAGCGGTTGTACCGACCATCGCAAACAACTGACGAACCCGGACTGTACACTTTCGACTTCCACCAACCTAACCTATTAATAATAACTTAAATTTTACGAATGTGTCTCTCAATTCAATATCCCGAAAATAGAACCAAAATGGACTAACGTACATAAACTGTAAAAATGATTAATCTAGTCACCAGTACTGACGTGCAAAGGCTCATTGTGATCGCCTTTCTCATCCCTGCTAGGTATCCTGACTACATCAACGTGAGAGAGGATGAAACCCGAATAAACATTGTACAATCTCTTTCGGTTTGACTGAGAGCAATGCCAGACCTGAGGGAGGCAGATGTTAATAAAATATTGAGTAAAGCATGAGAAGAAACGTGGCAGAATATCATAAAGTATTTCATTTCCTTGAGTGGTCAGCAGGCTACAGATGAAGGCAAGCTAAAATGCTAAAATGAAAACAACATGACCTTTTCCCTCAAATTGCTGAACATTCCTCATGTGCCATGGTTAAATAAAAATATTGACTTCATGTTATGACAATCAACAGGAATAAGAAGAAGCATTTTGACCCCTTGATTCCAAAATGACTCTAGTTTTGTATCAAAATTATAACTAGTTGATCTTTGACAATAAAATCTTACATAACCAATCAAATATTCTAACATACAAATCATTTTAGCATTTGACTATGTTGAAAATGGAGTGAACGTGTAGTCTTTTTTGGATAATTATAGTTCAAGTTGAACCTTCATTAGATCTCGTGCATAGCACGACAAAGGTAAATTCGATCCTGAGGTCTACAACAATTAATATCACCTTTTACGTTACCTATAAGCTTCATTGAGTTTTAGGATGCTAAAAAACTGCTGAATGTACATTGTAATGACATTGTTCTTGGTTTTCATTTACATATCATTTTTTGTTATGTTTGTGGACTTTGTCATATTAATTACAATTGCTGTGATGTATGCTGTCGCAGAAAACATGTTTCAATGTAATATTTTATGTTAAGAACTGTAATTAATGTACATGAATATCTAATTGTATTGGTTTACATTTTGTAAATATATTCATACATAAACGCTGCTTATTAAGTCTCCCCTACTATCTTGCGTATACAATTGACAGAAAATGTATTTTACTATGTTATAATGCAATACTATTCATTTTTTCTTAGTGCAGTCAGTTCTACTAACTCTTCCTGTAGCTAAAAATTAGCTTAGGTTGCGTGATCGGGTAATTCATTGCTGTTCACTTGACGCGTTACTTTTCCTCATCTAAATACTAGACTGTTTAATAAGTCCTTGGACATTGTACAATGTAGGATGAGATTCAGGTAATAAACATATTTATTTAAAGGTGGGCATGCATTCGACTGAGAACTTTGATCCTACTTTTACCGATGGAAAATTCCTGTCGTAATTTGATCCATGGAGAGTTAGTATCATAATATCAAAAATCATATCATATTTGAATGAGCAGAATAAATGTGTATTACATTTGATTGAAACTGCAAAGAACATATGTTTATGAAATGCTATTGCTTTTTTTGCCCCACAATATTTGCAAGTTGTTCCTCGTTTTGTAACATACAGGAAAACTATTTGTAATAGATACCGTGACAATTCAACAGAATAACCAAATACAAGTTGTTTTTTTTTTTCAACCAAAGACCAGTTCTTAGAAACACGTATTGGACCTCTCATTTTGTTGCATAATCAAATGCACGGCCTCAAAGCAGAAGCAAAAACACAGATGTGACGCAAGAGAAACCACTTGAACTTTTTGTCAAGCACACGATTGTAATTTATAATCAGAACAACGCCTCCAGTTAGTCAATATGAACTCCAGTTCGCCTTCCATAAACAAACACATGGGGAAGAAATGATTTATTGATCTTAAGTGTCAGTTCATGCCCTCATAAAGTGATGGGTAGCACTTAACCGGTATTACTGTGTCTACACGTTACTTTAGTGAGAAATTTTGGCAAAAAGTAAAAATATCTTCTCTGTAATCAAATTGTCTTTCACTTCAACTATTTGGAACTCCAAGGGTAAATTACAACCAACAATATGTGTAAAATCTTGCATAAATTAATCAATCAAGCAAAATGTAGTTCCGAAGTTCTGAGAAAGAAATTTCGCAGCCTCACTCTCAGAAATATAGGACGTCACACTTTGTGTACTTTCTGAGGAAGGAGAACCCCAATAAAAAAGTGCAAGACTGTCATACGTAAATATTTGACGTCACTGACTGATTTTGTTCGTCGTAATATTCTAGTCACTCTCTTGAACGTAAGAGTAATTTTAGTTGCACCACAACACTATTAAGTCTTATCATGGGGCAGTTCTTTATTAGTATCACATTGGCATGTATAACTAATACTTAAAAACGTATACCAGGAATTGTTTACGTGTCAGTATTTGGCACCATCTACGGCCTTCAAGTACAAGCAGATCTGCTCTCCATAGTTGACCCAGATAACACAGTATTAATCTACCATGGTGGTAAATCTCATCTTCAATAGATGAATATACACACGTTATACCATGTTTACAAGGAACAAATATAAATCAGTCGTACACAAGCAAATATTGATATTCAGTACCAAAAAGAATTCTTTGAGACTATAAAGCAAAGGGAATAATAAAAGTTATGCAAGTATCATATCATCTCTATATGTCAAAGATTTATATCTATAGCTCAAGAGTTGAGTTGAGTTGAGTTTGAGTTTATTCATTCACGCATGTATATATATACAAATGATTTAATTATATAGGTCACTTCTTTCGTAATTATTAAGTACTATATACACATACATGAAAGGGACGTCATAAGCTCTGAGAGAGCTTGAGGTGACGTCCAACAGAAAATAAACAAAGTTATACTAATTGGGAATGAAGATCAGGTGACTTAAGAACAACAAAACTATACAATAGTTATTTACAACAAAAATTGGAAATGAAATAAATAAGAGTAAGAAAAGAACTTTAGGAGTAGAAAGAAAAAAAAAGGTGGAGAGGAGGGAGGTGGGTGGATGTAGGAAAAACAAAGGGGAAAGGGATGAAGGTTTTCTACATCACTTGTAATAAATCAGTATTGCATGGTATATTTATCCAAGATAAGACTCTTAATTTGTCTCTTAAAGCTATTTTTTGTAGGGCACATTCGAATATCCATAGGTAAAGAATTCCAAAGGTCAGGGCCAGTGTGTCTAATAGATCGATGGGCGAGAGCTGTTTTGGGGTTTTCTAGATGAACATTTAAAGAAATTCGGGTTGGATAATTGTGGATAGCAGAGTTGATGCGAAACATGTGTAACAGGTGCTCGGGCAGTTCTTGAGTATGGAATCTGTACATAAAAAGAGCAATTTGGAGGTAATGAATATCATGTATAGTAAGTGTGCGTAGCTCATAAAATAATGGATTCGAATGTGCCCGATAATCTGAGTTCGTACAAATCCGGACAGCTTTTTTCTGGAGAAGAAGCAAGGAGTTAATTTTAGATTTTTGACAAGCCCAAACAATATTACAGTATGAAATGAAGGGTAGTATAATCGAATTATAAACAGTAATCAAAGTTCGTCGAGGAATATAAGAACTTACTTTATACAATGCACCAACTCCACGTGATACAGACGTAATAACGTTAGCTATATGAGAATTCCAGTTCAATTCCTCATCGACAGTAATACCTAGGAATTTAGTACCTACTTTTTGATCAATTTTCATATTGTCAATAAAAATATTAAAGGAAGGGTAAGTGTTAATTGACCTTTGATTCTTGAAGAGCATAAAGTTCGTTTTATTTACATTTAATGATAACCTGTTACTTCTGAACCTTGTGGAGATCTTGGGTAGCTCCGTATTCATAGTTTCAATAAGATGCTCAAAATTATGGTGAGATAAAAATACATTCGTATCGTCAGCAAATAAGATGAAATGAAGTAATGAAGATGAGTTACAAATATCATTGATATATATGAGAAATAACAAGGGTCCAAGGACAGAACCTTGGGGGACACCACATCTGATCAATGAAGTATCATAGTTTACATTATTATAAGTAGTGTACTGCTTTCTGTCGGAAAGGTAGTTTTCAAACCATACGAGAGGAATTCCTCTAATACCATAAAAGTTTAATTTGTTTAGTAAAATATGATGGTCAAGAGTATCGAAAGCTTTGCTAAGATCCATAAAAACGCCAAGTACATGTTCTTTTTTGGATAATGAAATTGAAATCTTATCACAAAGCTCAATAAGAGCAATATCTGTAGATTTGTGTTTTTGAAAGCCATATTGACATGGAAAGAGTAAGTTGTTTTTCATACAGAAAGAATACAGTCTGTTATATACAACTCTTTCGAGGATTTTGGAGAAGCTAGAGAGGATAGATATGGGACGATAATTGCTTATCAGAGAGGCATCGTCCTTTTTATAAATGGGTATCACTTTGGCAAGTTTCATTTTAGTAGGGAAAGTACCAGTACTTAGTGACAAGTTGATGATGTGTGTAATAGGGGAGACGATGAACGCAATTATTTTCTTCAGAAGATTATTGCTGATTTCATCATGACTGGTTGAGTCACTAGATTTAAGTGAGTTTACTACCTGAATTATTTCAAATGGTGTAGCTGGAGTAAAATATAAGGAAGACACACATGGTGTTTTTGAGAAACATTAGTGTATTAATTACAATTGATGATTATTGTTTCATAAATAATATCTTTAAAAAGTTTATATTACACTTAATGTCACCAATGTGAGTATTAGACAATTACATAAACACCAGCAAGTATAAACATTAAGTAAAATACTTTTAAATTATTTGTAACTAACTGAATGTGTAAGACAAATGTCAGTTGAATAAAATAAGTAATGAGAAAATAAATAAAAAAAATAAAAATAAGTAATAAGTGATGAAAATAGTTGGTTGAAGACGTTACTTACAACTAAAGATTGGTTACGCTCCAACATGAACTAAAGCACCATTCTATTTCAGCTTCATGTAATGCTCACCACATGTACTCACGCATGCACTGTAATAATTCTATACCTCTTGATTCATTTTCAAAGGTCAAAGTTCTTTCTCTGTTGTATGGAATTCCCACACAGGTTGTCTCGATGATGTTTCCCTTTGTAATGAATGCAGCAATATATATACCATTTTAAGACGAATGAATAAGTCTTACCCGACCCATTTAACATAAGTTGATTTATAATTAGTTCCTTTTTATCATTTGGGAAGCTGAGTCTTCTTTCAAGACTATAAAATTAACAATGATATAAATTAGAAAAGACTGCACAGGGGAGAGCATGAAAACAGGATGCAATGAGATTTCAATAACGTACTAAATGGTAATATGAAGTAAAATTCCCTTTACGGAAGTGAATTTTCCTCCCATGGAATGCCAATATGAGGACAATGACCACGACGTCATTTGGGAATATACTTAGTTCATTTATCGATGTCTTATACACTGAATGCTGTTTGTTGGAAGATTTTAAAGTTTTTGTTCTTATATGGTGATGGAGTTGATGGAGACTTAAGCCGTTCTTTAATTCAGTTGGATGTAATACGGTTAAGAAGCAACCTGTAAATTTATCTACAACATGCAAAATATCAAAGGTCTTTGTCCTTGAATCTTAACTTTTAATGCAATCAATGAACTTAACGAAAGGCAGCAATATGGAAGCATAGACTCTGACGATTTCCTTTCTTTCTCTTTTTTTCTTCATTTAAAGCTAATTTAAGACAACCAGCAACATGGTAATTTCTAATCTAGGTTCTGAACGTTGACTTTAATACGTAAAGGTAATGAGGTCATTTTAATGAGTACTAAAGATCCTATGGTTGATATTTTCATGGCAATGCATTACATTCTTGAACTGAATAATGCATACGTGTTTTTGACACTAGAGTTCATATTGTGTGTTATTAATTAGTTGTAAGCTGCTTCAAGATTATTGTTGGTTTAGTGCGAACTTAATATTTACTTTACAGGGTGAACGTACGAAAAATAATTTCGATATGAGATAAATCGAACGAATTATCCCTTTCCATTTCTTTCCACTTTTTTGTTTACTTAATTTGAACTGAACGGCACTCTTTGTACACTTTGCACTTATTCCTTTTGGTTTGGTTTGGACGGAGATTGCCGTGAGAGTGTATAATTAAAGACACAACATTGACTTTAAAACTTGCCTGCAGTTATCACAATGTACTTTTGAAGATAATCTTACCAATATTATTCACGGTTATCTAACTGTCAATTACCCGTGATGAAAGATCTCTCGTGATTTAATTATATAACTCCTTATAGTAGAACAACTCTACATGGTGCATATATAAGCTGCAATTTTCTTTTGTTCTCATGCAATAATACTAACTTATTCCCTAAACGTGGAATTAGTTCATGAATACATGCATGCAATCAAAATGTGGTGAAAAATAAAATGAATTCAAAAGAAGTCGATCAGTGAGGTGCGTTTTCAGTTTGTTTCGTTGTTGTTGTTTTTATTTTTTGTAACAAGAATTGAAAAAATATCCCCTTGTAGTGTGAAAAGTTAATCATCACAGGGTCATTTATATTAAAAAGGTATGAATATATGTTTAAAAAAATTTACCTATTTCACATTTACAATGGCAGGTGTAAGGTATATGTGCATATCAATACATCAGTTATTTTGTATATTTGCAACCTTCACACCTAACTTTAAATTGCAATTTGGTAGGAACGCTTAAAATTCTGTTGAATTTAAGTAACTTTACTTGCTCCTCAGTGGAATAACTGTAAATTGAAATATTCATGACGCTCTTATCATGTTTACCAAATCCATAGTTTTGTTATCTCAGGTGTCACTTTCGTGTCTCGAAACACGTTAACCATACCTGATATGCAAGACTAGATTATGGTCAGAGACATTAACATAGGTCAAGGGATACAAGCCGATAGACTTGGAAAAACGTATGATATCATGTTATAGATCCTGTGTAATGTTCGTGGGATATGTATATTCTATTCAGATGATGTAAATTATGTCGTACCCATTGGAATTGTTAACTAACATTGAAATTACTATTAAAATCATTTCTCATGAAAGGTGGATGATATTCCTTTTGTATGTAAGATCAAATCGAGTCTCATTGCTTAAGGTCTTTAAGGGAGATCCTACCAGCAATAAACACAAAGTAACAATTATAGGCATCATACTCATCAAGTATGAAATGTGGTAAACGTCACGGACATCAATATTATTATGTCTATTGAGAAAGCAACTGGGACTGTTTAAGACAGCTTTCTGATGAGTATTCAGTTCAGTATTAATGAGAGTACTTATACTGTCTATTGCTTCCCCAAATAGTGTCATTTCTTTCTACATGTTAATATTAATCGCACTAAAATAATGGCGCTATTTAATGGCGACGTGTAAAGGTAACTTTAGCAATGTGCCCTTTAAAACACCGTAACTCGTCTCTTTTTTTCACATACTACTTACATCCGCGAACTGACAATAAACTGCTGCAAAATTTAGGACAAGAATTGCTATTATGAAAACCCAACATTCAAGAATATTCCAGGCAGTTGAAAATCATATTTTGTTTCAGCATAACCAATCACGGTATGTAATAACACAGAAAAACCACAACTGAAGTAGAATGTTTACTTGTCAAATTTCAGACGTCGCTGGAATAGAACATCAGTTCTGACCATGTTTCTTATTCAGATTGTGCACAACAAAAGTAATGAACTCTAATTCCGACTTTGAAGGATTACATGAATTGTAATAGCTAGTGTTTCAGTGAAATATGGCTGAACATTAATCACCCGATAATATCACGTGACACTGAATCACTGAATGGTGATATTGATAAGGATGTTACGAAGAATTCAGTAGGAAGTGGGGTGGTATGATGTGTGCTTTAATGTCAAAATCACTTCTGACGTTTGTGCTCTTGATCGGACATAGTTACTTTCAAACAAATCAGAATTTGAAGGATCAAAAAGCTAAGACCAATGTGTATTCAACACGAGGGAAGGTAAGACAGTATGAATTAACATTGAGGTAAAAGAGCTTTAAAGTACAATGAAAAAAACTCTTATATCAAAGCACAATCACTAAGAAGGAGTTACGAAATATAGACTGAACTTGCAGTAAAGTGACTATCAATTAAGGACCAAACCTTAGGTCAGAGTACACTAAAGAGCTGAAGAGAGTTATAGAATATAATTAACTCTGAGTGAAAGTGACCTTGATACAAAAAAGAGTAAGGAACAAATCTGAGAACAAATACAAATAATTTTTTTTAAATCAGATGCATTCACCCACACCACAAGGACTAGGAATTGATTCTTTTAAGTGACCCAAATCTTGAAGAAAATGTATCTTAATTTGACAAGTTCGGTTGAATTGCTATAGTGTGAATGTAGAAGTCACGTGTGTGTCAAAGTAACCCTTTGATTTCCTTTGATTTATGTCTCAAATCGTCGCGGGCCAATCTTTTGTAAAAGTTCTAAGAAACACTTTACAGTCATTTGCACAACTCGATTTCTTTTCCTCCAAAATGTACTGTAAATTACTCAATTCCTTGGCTGTGTATACAGGACATATAACAGTAAAAACATACTGCGTAGGGGTATTACCACAAGCATGGAAAATGACATTATTATTAGATGTAATCGCTCAGTCCAAACATGGTTGCATAGGTTGAAATATTAGTTCAGGCATTGTATGGAGAAGCAAAGATCTAATAAGCTATGTTGCACCTGTACTAACATAACCTACCGTGCTGTATTATGTACCCTATTGGCCTTTGACGTCACCGATCGGGTGAACACTACATATCATAATCAGATAGCTAACGACCAAGTTTGAGGTTCATTAGACTAACTGTCTGGAAGGAAATCGCGACACACTTTTTCAAAGCATTTTGCCGATTAGAGATCTGACCTCTGACCTTACATTTTGACGGGTGACACACCTTCAACCCATTGGTCACCTGTCTACCAACTTTGACCCTCATCGGCTTTGCGGTCCAGGAGGAGTTGCGGATGCAATCTTCTTGGTGTCGAATTTGGCCTTTGACCTCAAAACACATACAAACAGAATTTTTGGATTATTGTTTCGGTCCTCGATCCCACCCGAAAACAAGGGCACGCAGACACACATCTTCACACATTTTGACAACTACCCTAATGGGGAGCTCCAGGCCACCTTAAGTAACATACCAGGTTAGACCACCCATGTTTCATGTAGCAACTACAATATCCCGTACATTACATGTAAAGGGATGAGGTAAAAATTTAGTCTGTTAGAAACAATGGGTTATGTAATACCACATCTTTTTCAAATTATTCTTGTAACGGCCTTACAAGCACGCCATCATTGAACTTCTGCTGAAAATCTTGGTCGGGTTCTTCGGTTTTTCTCGGTTTGGGCTCAAAAGAGCCAGAAGGACCAAACTCGAAGAGGCGTTGGTTTGGTGACTGGTCAGACGACCCAACTGTCGGTCCGAATTTAGTAAGACCAACAAAAGCCGACTTCGGTTTTTGCGTTCTCGAATTTGTCCTGAGTTGGGACGGGTTTGTGCACACCTTTATTTTCTGGAAAACGAATGTGTTACTCCCAGTTACTTCCGTGTCTCCATCAAACTGTGTAATGCTTTGAAGTCTCCTCTTGTTTCGGTTTTAGCTTTCTATTGTTTTAATGCTCTCAACTTAAACTGCCTGTCTTGTCATCCTTGTACATTTTATATTTTACCTGTCTTTATCTTTTATGTCACTAAGGACAGTGCTTGTAAAACCTTTTGACTTTCAATGTTTAAGTTTAATTATTAATTTCTTGGAGAAGCGTTCGTTCAATCAATCAATCAATCCATGAATCATACACTTTGTTGAGCTTCAAGCCTAACTTCATCCAAACACACAAATTCGGTCTATTAACAAAGAATTTGGGTTATATCATTTTTACAGGAAGTAAATTATAACATAATAATGAAGCTGTTGTATGTAACTTGTTAAGAGAATATTGTGACCATTTTTGAAATCTAAATCAGCATCGTCTGATGATTTTATTGTTATATTATATTCTTATTACATCATTCCTTACGCCACAACTTTAACCTGAGATACAGAAAGGATACACTCCAAATGCAATATATACGCTGTTTGATTTTTGATTGTCTATGGAAACCAGAATTATATAAGGGTATCTTATTTTATATTTCAGAGATTATTAAAGGTTGATGAAGAGGTTTCTGTTTATTGGTTTCTTATTTTCAAAATTAATCTTTATTCTTTCTTCAAACCTTTCTCTGTTCCATTTGCATTTATCTGATTAATTATTCAATCCATCAATCTATTTACGTACTTTTGCACTGATTTTTGTATTTGCTCTGTATTGGTTTTCTTTTGTCGGTAAGAAGTAAAGATAAATATTTTTTTTCATAAATGTTTTGCTTTGAGATATGCTTTTGTATTAATCACTTCCTACAATGTAGGTTATGTAAGTGACGTTGTTGAAGTAAACCCAGCCGATTTCTCTTCAAAATATGTGCCTCCAAGCATTCTCTTGATCCATCTTGAGAGAAATACAGGAAGCTGCCCCCAGACTGAGATATAAACCAGTGATATAATTTGTGTAGATTAAACCTATTGATAAATATTATGAGAATTCGAGTATACAGTTTGGTTTACTTTCGAAAGATGAGAATTGGAATGAAGTGGTGATCCATCACAATGTAATCCAATCTATCTGTATAGTGAGTCTGGATATTGTCGAGATGTTTCATGGGAGATATAAAAGTAGACCAATACTTTACGTTACCTGAATTTTAATCTAATTACTGCTAACGTCTTGCTTCTTTAACCAATGTAGGAGTATCAGAATAAAAAAATCGTTGTCCATGACAGACTAAGCTAGTTGAAAGACCCAAAGTGATTTACAATACTTAACATAACTTAAAACAACACAACGTTATAAAAATAGAACTTCATAATATAGTATCAAATATCAGTCTGAATATAATTACATCCTGTAGTGTAATATCATGAAATACGTACATGACACCACATTTTGTAGAGACATAACTTTCCCGAAGAACAAAACAGAAACAAAATTCTTTTGAGAAATGAATACATTATTCGCAAAGAAGCAAAGTAACTTACTGCAGATCGAATATCATTTGAAACTCTTTATCTGTATCGTTACAGTTTTGTGTCGTTTACATATTCAAATTCAATAAAATAGAGACATAGGCTGCGCAAAGTGATGCTTCGTGTCACTAATTACAATGAAAGACATGACCTCAGGCATAAACTGAATAGATTTATATAGATATATGTAAGGAACACCTTCTTGACATGGTGTAAGCTTGAGGACTCAACAAAGTAAGAAATCTGAGTGTTTCAGAAAAAAAAATGAAATTTACAATTTTCAAGCTCAGTCAGAACGTATTCATCAAGACAATAAGAAAGAGTAAAGGAGCCTTTTCTCCTCTCTACAATATACACTGTACATATAGGTCTTTCGGTGAATAAATTATATCTCAACGTGGATTCGTGTGCTTGGTTTGCGCAATCTCAATTTTTTTACAACTTTCTTCATCGTGTCATATTTCTTCAGTTAAATATAATAGATAACATCAAACCAATACAATGTAATATCTCAGTACCCCTGCCTGTATTTGTAAATGAAACTTCTCATAAAAAAAAATTATGCATTTGACCGCTATTCAAAACAGCAGGATCTGGACATCTCGGTAACGATCTAAAACAACTTAAATGTCAAGAGAAACTGCACCCATATGAGGCATACACGTATATATTCTTTATATATATATATATATATATATATATATATATATATATATATATATATATATATATATATATATATATATATATATATATATATATATATATATATATATATATATATATATATATATATATTACCCATTCATATGTGCGCGTGTATATGTACGTGTGTACTTAGGGGGTCGTATCGTGGAGAGAATGTCCCACAGATATTTTCTTAGATACGAGTACTGAAATTGATCATATAATGGAAAATAAACGAGGCAGATTACTTTCCTTCCAAGGTTTTTAGTTCATTTTGATCTTTATATTACTTTCCCTCTCATTTCACATTACCTTATCTTATCTTATATACATTTTTATATAAACATTAACTTCTTATCTCATTTAGGTTTCCTGTTAGAGTACGACAGATAAGTGGCTCGCAGCTATTCTCTTGCCCACAAAATGATTCAGTAAACTCTATTTTTAAGCTTATATCTCTTATTCTGCATGCCTCACTTTACTTTTCATCTTAGATCATTTCAGGCTGTTTTTTTTTGGTTTTATGTTTGGACCACTCCCAAACGAAGAATTATCTGAGAACTATGTCTTTTTAAATGTCATCTGCTGTATGTAACAAGTTTTGAAGCATCAATTCTTGCTACATCGTTGTTGCTTTCACTGTCAAATAGAGGGTACCAGTGAATCTTACATTGTTGAATTAAAAGATCATTAAAAATTGTCTATTCAGGATGGCTAACTTCTCTTTCTAGCTTCTCTTTAGATCTATATAATTCACTGTTTCTTCTTGTTTCTGTCTGCTCATGTTTATTATTCGTTTTGTCCAATGTCAAATTAGAATGTTCTCATTTCGCTGAAATATTTCCAGCCAGGTGATCGAGATTCAATAGTCACATTTTCATAGATGATCTAACGTCCACACGCCATAATTGTACTCTCTTTACCTCGTGTCCTTAATGACATCGTTCAAAGCGTGGTACAATCAAACGAATTGTTTTATTGGTTTCTTGATTTTTAGCCCGTTTCAGATTTACTTTTCAGAGAATAGTGGTTATTATGATTAATGGATGCACTGGGATTCATTGTCTCCAAAGTACCATTCAAAACAGAACAAAATAGAAAATCACTGCCAGCTATACATGCCGGATGTCGAAGAAAAGGTGATTACTAAAAACGAACATATGTAATGGAAGAAAATTCATATGTATGCAATTTATGATAGGACATGCAGAGAGAAAATGTACAGCACAAGGATTGCTGTAACTAGTCTAAATTTGTATCAAGAAAATGTCGATTTTGTTATTTCCACATTCAAAATTTCATTTTGATTTTTCGATAGGTTACAGATCATCATCACTGCTACTTTGGTGTTTTTGAAATTAAAGGTTCTTTAGATTATATATTTATTGCATTTTAGGAATTCTAGTTCAATTGTTCTAGCTTAGTTTATGTACATTCCATGATAAGTCATTTTGTGCTATTGGTCGTGAGATATAATCGAATCATGCCATAAAAGTGATTAATTGCTTTTTTCTAACTTACAATGTGCCTCCTGAAAAGAGAGACTGTGCAAATACAGATATGAGAGTAGTAACAGTATTTCGCTTTATGTGCATGAATTAATGGTAACAATGTTTCAAATACATTACCGTGATCGGAGGAGCCGACTATTTTCATATGTCGTGAGTATGTTTACATTTGTGTTGATCTATTGCAGAATATGGCGCCAATAAATCACATTTCGATGTTTGGTCATAAAACAGCGGCTGGGAATATGATGCTAGATGCGCTGATATTTGGCATTTGTGTTTATTATCGTACTTATACGTGAGATATCTTCATATTGTAAAACATCAATCTGTATGTTTTGAAGAATTGCACCATGCAAATAGAATTCGTAACCAACCATTTGCAGCCATATGTAATAATGGTACACTAGTTTCACCGGTGGTGATAGCCTCGATAAGCCATTGCGTAGACCAAGAAAAATGAAACTTCCTGGCTGTATGGGCAAGTCAAAATAGGTTAGCGGTTTCCCTCGTAATATATTTATGATTTAAAAGTGGCAGAAATTAGACACAACTTTTCATACAGACCATCTTCGGATCTCGCTATGACCAATGCGTACACATACTATCATATACTATCAAGTTATCATGGGTGGCTCAAAAAAAAAAATTATCCGTGAATGTAAACAAACTTCAACAAATCTGTGCATCATCGATACATTGAGAGTGTCGACGCCGGATATTTTCATTAACCTCTTTTTAAAATCAACCGTTCACACTACACCGTACTTCCTTTCACCACCAACGATTTACTCTCTCTTAATCATTCAACTTTCTGCTTCCAGATAGCTGTCTCCTCCCGGCGGGACCCGGCTCCATATTTGAGATTGCTCATTTAACTTCGGCGAGTTAACATTGCTAAGTATAAACTTTGTTACATTGTACAGACTGTCAGATGAATAATGACGCGAACGAGGAATTCTAGACCGCCTACTCGGTCCATGGTTTCAGAAATTTATCAAACTGTCTCCCACATTGATACCTATAACCAATTACAAAAATGTTTTTATTCTAAATGCGACAGACCTGCTTTCCCTTGTAAACCTCGTCATCGCTCTTTCATCATCATTTTGCCTCCTCTCGATAAGATGAAGTACAGTGTCAACACCGTGCTGTCAAGGTGTTCAACAGTTGTCATGATATGTTGACGTAGCCGTAGCGTGATTCCTAATTCTTTATGCTCCCAAGGACATGTAATGACCGGTAAAATATGAGTCCCAAATATACGAGTCAGCATTACACAATGACGACGTGTTTTAACATAGGTCCCACACAGAAGGGTGACTAATAAACTACATCATATCTCCTCGCATTCATAACTTTATGCATGGACGTCAATCCTCTAAGGGGAACGAGGGGACAGCACCCCACCCCCCACATTTCGATACGTGATGGACATGATATCAAATGTAACCCCCCCCCCCCCACATTTCGTAAAAGAGAAATGTTTTGGCTCACTTTTTGAATGGTAGAGGGACATTGGAAGAAATATCACAGTTTTGGTGAGTGACTGATGTCAACGCTAGGCTGATAAATGCTAACAAGTTTACTCTGAGTAACCACTTACGGTACTTATGTACCAAGGTTAGACTCATCTACACTTCCCAAATGCCAGCATTTTCCGCGCGCTTTGAGCGCAGTGTTTTCCTGGCCGTGTTATGCTAATGGACGAAAGAAGGCAATGAATTGACGACGCAAGTTCCCTCAGCATAACAATAAGAATAAAACTTCAAATTACCCGAAGAAAAAGAGAACTGAGGTAAAACTTCTGTTGGTGATCGTGTATCTGAATGAATTGTCGATATACACTCAGGACCGTCGGAAGAGGTCGCGACGGCTCCCTCAGGTCCCACCTCAAAAAAAAAATCTCAGAACCACGATAGTCGGAAAACAGAAATACCAGTTAGAATTTTTCATATCTCACTCTAGCACATTTTATGAAGTAAAAAGATGCCAAAGATTGTACCAGATTGTGAGGTTACCAAGAAATTGAAAATTTTTCAATAAATCTGAAATTTCATTTGAATTTATCATTTGCAGTCAAGCAGTGGGGATAGTCAGAAAGTCTGACATACCAGTTGGAATTTTTCATATCTCAATCTAGCTCGTTTTATGACTTCAAAAGAAGTCATGTATTGCACTAGATTGCATCTAGGTTTAGCTAGTGTGTGAAAAAAATTCCCAAAAGTGGTGGGGACACCTAATCCGTTATAACCCTCTCACAGATTTAGATCAACCATCACTTTTCTCATGCTTACCCATCTATCAAAATACATTTGTATGGCATCTTTATCAATGTGACTATCATTTTCAAAAGTTATCGGTACAAGAACGAGTTCTACTTTGTTATGCAATCATCATCGACGGTTGTAGCAATTTCTCGGGGAAAAATTGACTGCAATATATGCAGAATATTGCACGAGATTTCGATTAAGGTCACTTGCTGGTTGAAACTTTCTCAAAAAGAAAAACAAGCTGTTATCTTTACAAAGTAAAAACTGTTGAATGAACTTTTCAGAAAATTACGATAGGAAAAATATTCGTGATAAGAGCAATGCAAATTAGTACTATTTTCGACAGCATGATGTCCAATTCATTAATTGAGAAATTTCAAACATGAGAGCCCTGTTTCAAGGCTGGGTACATGAAGACCAGAACACCTAGGAAGTGTCGTTTCCCACCATCAAGGGGGGGGAGCACAAACTAATGGTGGCGCTCCGCTTAGATAGTTTTCCTCACAGAGCGCGCAAAAGGATTTTGCCTTCAGGCCAGGTCCCCAGCCCTGTTGAAAATACTGGACAGGCTCTTCATATGTGATATAGATATGGTATAAGCAAAATATGCCCCCACCAATCATTAGACCCTGGCGGTGCTATGTTTACATTCTGTCCACACTCTTCTTCTGTCTAACCGACAACAGTTCTTTTTCGAAATTCTTTGAGAGGTTTGAACCACTCTCTATGAAACGTTTTGCTGGAAATTTCCATACAAGTATATCCATTTTTCATAGATGCGCTAACTCATTTTAGCCCTCCACTTAGATAGTAATAACGCTCATTAATAAGTAACAAACTAGTAACAAATTAGTAACAAATTCTGGCAACCCCCCCCCCTCAAAAGAAAATCCAGGAGTCCCTACGCCTATGTGTTCAGCCCCAAATATTTGCAAAGTGCTCAAAGAAAATGACAGAAGATGCGTAAAACCCAAATTTTTCTTGTACTCTCCGGGTCAACTTATGGCGCTGTTCCACTTAGATAGTCATGCTCCCAGGCCAGACTTTGTCCCCCTTAAACCCCTGAACACCCGCCCCAAAATGTCCTTTCATAGACTTTGACAATATGTGCTTTCAATCTCAAGACTCTGGCGGCCCCCACCGGTCAATCATCAAATTTATCATTTGTCTTAAAATATGCAATGTCTGATCAGTTTTGACCTTTCGAGACCATTCGAAGACCCAGAATACTTCATTCAAATGCTCACAATTCTGCAAATACCTCAGAACTTTCCGGCTTTTTCTTCTGATCCCGTTAATGGATGTTACCCCAAACCCCAGGGAAAAACGTATTGGACCTGTCCAATATACCCGAAGCTGTTAAAAAGTGCAGTGCGTAGACCCCTGTTTGGGCAGTTTAAATCACATTCCAACCTGTCAGTCAGTCAAACATGCCCCCCCCCCCCCACGTTTCAATTTGGATTGACGCCCCTGGCTTTATTGTCTCCTCTCATTGATAACTTGAAGGTTGGCATAGTATCAGACTTTTTATTTTGGTCAATTTTGCTTGTGATTTAATGCGTCATCTTCCTTGTATGCAGATGGCCTTCTTTGCTTATAGGCTATACTACCATACTAGGCTTTGGCCATTTCTGTGATATTTGGCTTTCTTCTTGAGACCGTCAGGCTAAGCAGCCATGCACTTGATGTCTAACGATGTACCAAACCATGTTATACATCAATGTATCAGTTTCGATGAATACATAGTAAGTTCAAGGTAAACAGGAACAATCAAAAGATTAGAGGAGGGGAGGGTGGAAACGAAATTAATTTACAAAATATGAAAGTCACACACTCGCCTTTACCAAAAAATGTATATAAATAAGACATGCTACTTGTGATGGCATGTCTTTACTTTTATTTCACCTGGTTAAGCATTCCAGAGATGTACATTTTCATCAAGCAATTGATATTCCACTAATATTTCAAGGACAAACTTTTTTCAAAACAACAATGCATGATATAATGCATGTTTACATTATAATGCGTTACGTGTTTGCATTGATGGTTTTCTCTACGTAAGACAGTTGCTGAATATCGTTTTTACTTCATGTCTGGAATTTTTGGATGACGTCAGACCCATAGTACCGTTATTTGTTAATGTCATTCCACTGACTTATTATTCAAACAACATTAGTTGAGAGTTGTCAAAGCGCGCAAAACAAAACAAATGCAGGATCCTAATGAAAGCTTTCTTTATGTAAACACTACGATCCTTTGTTCTTGTCATCTTATTTTTGATAGGACTGGCAATGGTAGGGTACTTGGTAGTTCAGGAACTTCCGTTGATGAGCCTTTGATCCTACATATCATGCCTCAAGCAGCAGTTAGCTAACGCAACCCCCCAAACCAAAGCTTCAACAAAATCATGTCCACGAGTTTCTCAACTGTCTTCTGTTCTTTGGTACAAAATCTATTTATTTTTATCATACTTCCCTTAAACATGACATGAATTCAGAGCATTGAAAATTTAAAAATTGCATAAAACAATTAAAATGGTCAAAGTTCACAGTTACTGTTAGATACGAATATATATACGAATATATATATATATCGCTCACTGTGTAACAACGCAGGTACTATACTATATTTTGACCGTCTAATTTATCATGTATGCACATATATATATAGTTTTTATAGTTCAAGATGGACTATTCTATATTCGCATACAGGCTGTTTCGTAATCCAGAGTCTGCACCTACCAGTGCTTTATAGGAGACTGAACTACCTCAAAAATTTTACAAGCATGTAAGTGTTGAAGGTTTAATAGTGTACCGATTATTACATTCCAGTAAATCTATACAGGATGTCACAAGAAAAGCACTGGTATTGCGAACGCCAGAAGAAAATTTAAAAGAAAAACGCCTGAAATTTAAGAATAATTTCTCTTTGTTTAGATCTATTACTCTTAAGTAAGTCTCTCCGATTTCCGCTTCTTGTTTATCATGTTGTTTATATTCGCATTGATATCAAACATCGAAACATGCGGTATGGGTAGCAAAATAGTCTATTCCAATGTAGACAAGACGACTCCATTTTGAATAAATCTTGGAGCTATTTTCACAAAAAAGACTTTAATGAAATCATGCCCAATCATGGGGTAAGGACATAAGAGAGGGTCGTGTTTGTCATTAATTAAGCATGTTAATTGTGCACGTTATCTTTAGACTGTTATCCTTAGGCGTAAAGAAAACCATTGAAATACCGAACACTACACGTTTTCTATATAATTCTTTTTTTTTTTCATTTTTATTGCAGGTTCACCTTCAAGCTAACGGATACCCTTCAGCCAGAAAGCAGAGCTGCTTGTTGAATTATTGATGTAATGAATAAGAGTTCTAATTTCTTTTCATATTATGAGAATCAAAAGTTATGAGACTTTTTTCTTTCCTATTCGATCGTGTGAATGCTTTCAAACTATTTGTTGACGAAAGGGAAATAAGCTGAAGAGATAAAATAAGGTTAGACATGATTGCTTCAAATGAAAGCTGAAAATAAGGGGTCGATGTTATATTCTGTAAAATATGAGGTTTGACTATGGGATATGGAGATACTAAGAGAGTTTTAAATATACCGCTGCTTTTTCTTTTGATTTATTGCTGCTTGGTCTTGCACGCCTTAGGATTTTCCAAACGCTGCAATTTATGCCTACTAGAAAAATACTACTTACTATACAAACCTCATGAATTTACACTTAATGAGAGATCCGAACTGATGTCAACATGCCGACATTCTAGAAAATTGTTGTTAAATTACTTAAGAATGCAAACAAAGAAGAAATCACGCTGTCGCATTCCTCAGCGACTTTCCTGTACGCCGCACAGTCTTCTCGGCTTCAGTCATAAGAAAACACCTGACGAGTGAAGTACAACTGTACTTTACGAAACAAATTTTTAGTGTTAGAATGTACTAAATTAAGCCAGTTCGACCCTCACTGTTGTTATTATTGTTCTGTTTGCTACATTGAGCACTTTCCTATGGGTCAAATGTTTCCTTTTCTACTTGTATGTAGATGTATATATATACAAGTATATATATATGTATATATATGTAGATATATACATATATGTAGTTATATATGTATATATATCCATATGTATATATATCTATATGTATATATATATCTATATAATTAAATGGATTTTTAAGCTCCATTCCCATGTCACCGGGCTGAACAAAGAACCTTGGTGTCCTAAACCAATACTCGTTTTATCACTCTACGTGATTGTTTACTTTTGCAATTATGACCTGGCTATCGCCTTTCACATTCTGTTTCTAATTTTACTGCATGTTGTAGACTCTACTAGGCTGGCTCATATTGTTTTCTGCTTCAACATTTTGTGAAAAACGTCCATGTAGTTGCTTATCGCATCCTGTGAATTCAACAGTTTGCTGCAAAATGTCGACTTTTTTTACTTTCTCTCTCACAGGATGAGATCAGTTGTCATTTGAACGTTTCTCAGAAAACTGATTTATTGTTCACTTAGAAAGATATGAACAAGTGAACATTATATTAAGTTAACATAACTTAAAAGATAACTTTTTTTCACTTTTCCAGAAAATTGTTGAATTGATAGGATGTAACTAGCTGTCATTTAAACATTTTTTGGCAATTGTATAATTGCTCATTTAGAAACAAGCGAACAAATCAAAATTTTGCAGAGTATGTTCACAATGTGAAAGTTTTCAGTTCAACATTTTCCACAAAATTGTTTAATTGCCCACTTAGAAGAAAAGAAAGAAGTAGAAAGTTTGCAGCAAATTGTTGAAATGACAAGATATAAGTTGCTATTTGACCATTCTGCAGAAAAAAATGTTTAATATACATAAGTAAGCAATAGATCATTCCCGTTTTTTGATGTTACTTTTTCTTGTTATCTAAAAATTTTGCAGATTGTTGTCAAGCTACCGGGCGAAAATATCCTTATATTGACGGCACTTTACGCTTCCGTATATAGTCACTTTTTAGATGAATATCTGAAACTAGTACAAAAAGGAAGATAACATGATCTTGAACGTTGGTATGCACTTGATGCGTTTGTGGTTGAAGATCTCGATAGAGCTGGTGTTATGATAATTTTTATTTGAGACAGTGAGCGACATGACGAGAAGTTTCCTCTTAAATGTAGCCATTACGGAGTTACTGCCACCAGTAAGGCTTTATGTAACATCGAAATACCCGAACCTTGACATACGACACTCCAGCCATGAAGTCGGCAAGCGAATTATACTAGTGACCCCACGAGAGTATAAGACAATATTCTATCACCAATTACTGGAGTGTACAAGTCTTTTCGTTGAATGCTATAAGATGTGATTATATCCGCTTAATTAAAGCATGCGTTTGACGGCAAGACATCCTATTTTTGTGGGGTATAGTTTTACATTATAAAGCATGTGATAAGAGCATGACATCTGGCGTTTATAGTGACATTCTGCTACTGATCATAGGCCTATTTAATGTACTATGAGCTTCTTTCTTTATCACTGGCCTTTCTATGCTGAAGCTTTGTATTTCCGTCTGATTCTCTATGGAAATGTAGACAGCATTGTTATTATATCCAAGTAAAAGATGTGCCTTCACATTGGAGTTCTTCCTGCAGGCAAAGGTAACGGATGCCAAGAAAACTAATCTCCCTAGCTCTATAGGGCAGTATGTGTACGGTAATGACTTTGACAAAACACAGATCCTCTCTCCCTCTCTTTAGCTATAATTTAGGAGTTTGGAGCAACAGAGGTATCTTCCTCTGCTGTGATCATAAGATTGTTATTTATAGGGAGCGATAGTAAGAGGGTCAGAGATTGATAAGGATGCTTTCTAAAGCACAAAAGCATGCATCCTCCGCCAAGATCTGTGGTAAGTCAGTATTATAAATGTGTAGTAAACGGGTAAGAAGATACAATGGCAACGTTGATGGTTTTCCTCGTCATGTGGGACAGCATGATGATTTAAAATGTATTTACGATTGGTGTGGTAATGATAGTTCATAGGTCGTGACATATAGTTTAAAAGAATGGTAACATCTATCATCTCCTGTGAAAGGAATGGTGAAAGAAACCAGACTGTGTCGTATAGTTGAAGTCATGGAAATAGGAAACTGACTGTTTTTGTTTTTTTTTTTTTGTTTAGTACCACTGGTTCAGTAGCTGTACATTCCTCATGTGAGGTTCAATTACATGACGTCATGGGCTAGTTCTTGATTGGAAAACATCTCAAATTTCAGTTTAAGATTCAAGAAACGATATTCCAGTAAGCCTCGTCGTGGTAAGGATGTAAGGTGTAGCTTATCATGTAAACAGACTTCTGAGAATGAAAGAAACTACGGACAAATGGAACCTTATAATATAAAGGATTTTGCACGTTGTATTCCATGTAAAGATCATGTAAACATTTCTTTATTTTTATAAATGCATATTTAGGGCATATTTATATATAATATGTAGAATATTACATATAATATATAATTTCTAGATATATATATATATATAGTCTAATATATATGTAATAGATATTTAGAACCGTTGATAAAAACCAAGTTGCTCAGCTGAAGGTAAACAGGTCTGTTTAATCTTCCTTCTTCACAAATGGAAAATCATGGCAGTTGGGAAATATACTATATAGAAAAAATAGACACAGGAATAGAAGCTGTAGACGCAGTACTTGAATATACGCACAAGTTACACAAGGTACCGTACTAGAAGTTAAAAAAATACATGCAGTATTTGAAAGTAATCACAGTATGTGAAAGTGTTAAAGGTACACACAGCATGAGAAACATCAGATATTGTAAGAAGCTACACACATTAAAGGAATCTCACACAGTGTAAGTAGCTAAACCTTGTTTTGAAATTACACGCCTATACACACTTTTTTGACGTTACACAGAGCACCAGAAAGTATACAAAGTATTAGACTCTATCCACATAATATTTGAATCTGCACACAAGCTTTAAAGCTACATCAATTTCAGATTATCGAGTCCCCAATCTCTGAACTTCGTTGACCTTGAGGAGCTTGAACGGCCTTGACCTAGAATGACATACGCGGTAGAATGGACCACAACATTAATCAGAACAAACTTCAAATGATACAAACAAAGACTGCATCCTATCGAACAAATTTATTTCGAACACAAAATACGAAGTTTAATAATTACTGAGTACTTAATCAACACCACTATGGCCATACATTACAGCTCAACTTATAAAGATTGTTGAAAACTAAACATGTGTTTTAAGGTGATTAACCTTACTAGCTTATGCAAGCTTTCTGTAATCTACCGCCAGTCACTTATTGCCTTTGTATGCCATACTGTTATGCATCTCAAAAAAGAAGAATCTGAAAAAAGTTTATAAGACTGATTTCATGGAAAACCTACATTAAAAGTTACCATAGTGTCACGTAATATATCAGTTAGGTTTCAAGAATTTTCGTTGTTAGTATAGCTATTATCAAACCGTAGTTATCAATCACAGATAAAAAAATATGTGTTAAAATACATGCAATCAATTATAATCGCAGCTCTTGATGTTCAATAAACATCCATCACACTTCTCAGAATTATATCATCACTTCAGAATACTGAGATTAATGAAATGT